>CAWUFW010007103.1:600000-1053762 GCA_963921515.1 Calotriton arnoldi
GGTAGTCAGTTTCCCCGTAGGAGCTCATGGGGGAATTCTTCACTAACAAAAAGGAAGGTAGATCAACCGCTAGGGTCAAGCCCCAGGGAGGTTCAGTCTGGTAATATGACTCAATATACAGGCCCACTTCCCCTCATACCACTACTTAAACCCCCTGGGGAGGAGGCAATGGAAAGCGGTTTAGTGTGTTCTAACAGGTTTCTTCCACTAAGTCGATTAGATGAAAATGATTGACTGAAGCCCCTCTCATTATTGGGAAGGGAGGGGGGAGAAGGCGTCCCCGGGCCGATGAAGGATGTGAACCTGAACTGTAAGATCTTAAGCTGGAATATAGCAGGTCTTAGAACAAAAAGTGCGGAACCTAGGTGGCTCGACTTTCTTAAAACCCATGACATAGTGGGTCTACAAGAGACATGGGATAGAGAAGATAATTTCTGGCTGGATGGATATAAGTCATACTTTGAGCCAGCACGGCCCTCAGCCTCGGGTAGAGCTAAGGGGGCCTTTTAACTTTAATATCATTAAAGCTGATGGGAACGCATTGTATTGTGATTACAGGTTCCAGTAATTGTTTAGCTGTAGAAATTAACAATGTTAACTCAATTAAACTGCTAATTGTAAATTTCTATAATTCATTTGAGACTAGATTTTCTAACGAACATTTATGTACTTTAAAATGTTTTTTAGAGGACTATTGACTTAAGCAAACCACTTTTTATTCTATCATTATTTTGGGAGATTTTAATGTTCACTTATGTATGAAGGATTGCTATGTTGTAGACTATCTTGGCCCAGAGGATTCCTTTAACTGTCATTTTGAGTACACTTTGCAAGGAGAAGGCCTGGAGGATCTTCTGGCCGCAGCCGATCTATGCCAGCCTAATACAAATACTGTGGAGGGGAGGATTCCTACCTTTAAGGCAAGAGGGCAGGATTCTATAATTGATTATATATTTATCTCCCCCGTATCGCTTTCTCGAGTGACTTTTTACAGTGCCCAATGCTCCTACTAGTGATCACAATCCTGTTATACTTGAGCTAAGTGGGGCAATTGGTCTTAAAGGGAATCAGGGACAACCTCCCTCCCATATATGTGTAAAGACCACAGACCAGGGACGTAGGCTAAAGTGGTCTAAAGTAATTCCAGAGCTTTTCCTTCAAGACCTAATGCGTAATGCTGAAAAGAGTTTTAACATTTGTCTTAACCCTACAAATGATGGGGGAGAGGTTCTACTGGCATTTGAAGAGATTTGTGCGCAGGTTGCATCTGGCCTAACGCTGCCCAGTAGAAGTCATACTGAACTGGGTGAGAAATGGTTTGATAAGGATTGCTCGAAAGCACACCAAAAGCTTATTTATGCCCTGAAGCAGGTGCCAAGAGACCACCTTCTTATAGCCCAACTGAGGCAGTCCTATAAATGTATGATGAACCGTAGAAAAAACAAAATTGAAGAAAATGCTTGGAATGACCTGCTATCTGTTGAGGTCCTTAGTGCTAGATGTAGGGCTATAGTTAATAAACCTTTTTTACAGGTCTTAATAATACACCTTTACAATGTAATATTACGGAGGATCAGTGGTATTCTCATTTTAACTCTATTTACGGGGTATCCCAGACCGGGAGGGGTTCACCAGTTATTCCTGAACAGGATCGGTGCAATACATCATTGATCTTTACAGAAAATGAAGTGGGGAAGGCAATCATTCAAATGACTAGTAATAAGGCCCCCGGCCCAGACTGTGTTCCGGCCGACCTGTATAAACAGACTCCGCACCTTTGGGCTAAAATTATAAATAAACTTTTAAATGTGGCTAGCAAGCATGGATTTCCGCCATCCTGGTCTCTCTCTACCATCATCCCAGTTTTTAAAAAGGGTCAGAGAGGTGACCCAGGCTGCTATAGACCCATTTCTCTGATTGACTCAGTTTTAGGCAAAGTAATTTTAACTAAACTTTCGGAATGGCTAGATGGCACTGGAATTTTAACAGATTGTCAATATGGTTTTAGAAAAGGTAGAAGCACTCTAGATCAGTGTTTAAACTTGCACCTTTTGGCTGAGAAATACACAGTGGTGAAACAAGGTACGTTACAGCTGGCCTTTATGGATCTATCCTCGGCTTTTGATCTAGTAAATAGATCAAAGCTATGGGCAATACTGATAGGTATGGGGATGGACCGTTGCCTAGTTTATTTTTTAGCAGATCTTCATATGAATCTCTATGCCAGGGTCAGAGTCAGCCAAGATGGCAAATACACTAAGCACTTTAAAATAGATAGAGGGGTACGACAGGGCTGTATTTTAGCTCCCTTGCTCTTTACCCGCTATATAAATAATTTAAATACCTCCCTTAGTACTGCCAGTTTAGACATCCCACGTGTAGGAGACAGGGTTGTCCCTGCACTCCTATACGCCGATGATGCGGTCCTACTGGCCCGCACAGCGGCAGGTCTGCAGAGACTCCTGGATTCTTTTGGGTCCTTTAAGCAATCTTTGGACCTTATTGTCAATAAAACCAAATCGCACACGATGATAATGGGGCAGAAAACAAAAAAGCTAAAATCTTTTTATTGTGAAGGGGTTGAGCTGTCAAGGGTTTCCTCCTTCTCCTACTTGGGAGTTTTATTTGACGAGAGGGGCTCGTGGGCTCCCCAGATAAAGGCTAAAAAACATGCAATGTCAAGGTCCATAGCTGCCATTCAAAGTTTTGCATCCCGACTTGGAGCGAAGCCCCTCGAAGCCTTGCTCAATATATATAGTTCTAAAAGTATTGCTATAGCAGGGTATGGGTCTGCGATTTGGAGATATAAATCCGCAGCAGGGCTCCAGATAGTTGAAAATAAATTTATGAGATACCTTCTGGCGGTTCCCCAATCTACCCCTACCTATGTTATACATCAAGAGTTGCGCAGTGGCTTTGTTGAGGACCTGACTGGTCTGAGTACTGTGGTATGCTGCAACCACTCACACTGAAGGGGGCCCCTGAGATGAATGGCAGGCAGGAAGGACAGGGGAAAAAACCAAGGTACAATCAGAATGACCCAATCTGCCTGAGAATTACTTATAAGGTGCTCAAGGTCATTGATGTATTAGGACATACCCAATCAACAAAGGCCTTCCCCAATACATATTAGAAAACTAATCTGGGAAGATATCTCATTTATTTATATCATTGTATCAAATTGATAAAAACACATAAAACAAAATGACATAAAGATCAAATACATCTAGGCTCATCTATAGTCACACACACACTCTCATTTCAAACAGACAACCACAACCCAAACATACTCATACATCCCATAAACTCAGGGTTTCATTAAATAACAATGTACATTTTAAAACAAAGACAACAATCTTTCCATCACAAAAGTGGACCAACATGAGAATAATAGATACACAATAAATATCAAGTGGTCAATTCCTCAATTTCTAATACAGTCCATAATCCAGTTTCTTCTCATAAGGGAAGGTGGAAACAAAGGAGACACATGGCTCTCCAGCACCGACGCGCGTTTCGGTGTCCAACCCGGGTATGGGTCACACCTTCTTCAGGGCAAACAAAACATGTGTGGGACACAAGATAAGTTGCGCCTGGAGTAGTAGTCACTGGGAAGAACACAGGTAGTGATAGAACAAAGGATGATGGACAAAAGGGTTTCACACAGGGACCCAGAATTGGATAGAAAACAACTGTGGTGGCACATAAATAATAGCATCAAACGGACCCAAAGTTCTTGGGATGCTTTGACCGGAGTTCCACATAGGAAGTTCGAGGGTGTAGATACTCAAGGGGCCAGGACAGCACTTCAGTTTTAGTGTTGTGGATACAACAATTTAGGAAGGCGTCCGAAAACAGACGAGTAAACACGCGGCAGTCGCAGTCAGCTGACTTTCTCTGTAGCCGAAGGGAAACCCTGTTCCTGTAGGCCGCTGGATGGTTGCGACTGCCGCGTGTCTACTGGTCTATTTTCGGACGCCTTCCTAATTTGTTGGATTTGGTTGGATTTTGGATTGATTTTATACATTGACATAATCGTCTTTTGACGTAATGTTTTTATATTTGTGAATAAGTTACAGAGGAAAAGGATTTATCGATGTATTTGTTGCTCGACCTATGAATTATGAGCGATCCTCTTTACCGGTACTTTTTATTTTCTGTAATTGCCATATTTTATACATCCCAAAATGTATCAAGAACATTTTTAATTGTATTGTTTGTATGAAAACTGTTGTTTGTTGTGTACTTTTATGGCTTTTATTAGCCGAATAAAGTGGTTTTGACTGACTGACGGTAAATTCCTGTAACCTGAAATTCCCGAAATTACGTAGATTTCGCTCAGTTCTTTTCCAGAGTGTCTTCTACCATGGCACTTTAACGATCTCCTATTATCTTTTGGCTTCAATGTCTTTTAGGGATGAGGCCTTAACTGATTTGCATGTAATTTGTCCCTGGCGTTAACGACACTGGCAAGCATAAACAATAGAATAAACCCACAGTAATTACCTGGGATTCAGATAAATTTAAGCATTTCCATCTATCACTTTCTTGATTGGCGATTGAAATTTGCCTGACTACAATCTTGGGGATTAATTGTCATAATGATGTTTGGCATCCAAATTCTCTGAGACCACCAGTGAAAGGAACATAGCATAAAATTCAATCATGCTCTCATTTTCTTCACTGTATCGTTGTGTAAAGTGCAAATAAATAGTAATCAACTTTTGGACTGGTGGGAAAATCTGCACTTCTCATTTTTTTCCTGGTAATTCAAAATATTAACTTTTATTTGCTTGCCACACCTTACCTCTCGTTAATACTGAATTAATTTGTATTTCAAGTTCTGCATAGCTTACATCACCTTCAATTGTATGTACCTCAGGCACTCATCATGCACAGAACGTTCACCCCGAAACCTACGTGAAAGCTGAAAATGGCCTGAGAGAAACAAACTGACTACAAGCCAGGTAGTTTGTTTTGTCTCTTTGTACCTTGCTTCACTGCAAAGAAAAACACAAACTGCAAGAACTGCACAGTTCTCATTTTGTTGCCTTTTTTCTTCCCTAATAAAGAGAATCGAATTTTGTCAAATTTCATCGTAATTCCCTTTCGCATGATGTGGTATTGAAGAAAATAACTTTCTTTTATTTTTGTAAAAATATTATTTATTACTTTTCGGTTAAAATAACATAAATACAATTATACTTGTTAAAGTTAAGGGTACAGTTCAATACACAGTAAATACATATATAGCGCACAGGAATACAGTTATCGATACCTTATACAGCAGTAATAACAGTAGGTCTCTTACAGTTACTTTTCTTGGTAATAGAGCTAATGGAAAAAAAAAATTGAATTAGGCTACAGGTCTCACTCTATTATGTCAGCACTGATTTCCCCCACACCTTGTTCTGCATGACTGACACCTGGCTCAATGTCGCTCACGCCCTCGGGTTCCCCTGTCTCCTTCCCTATCAAATATAGTTGGAATAGGCCCCAGAAGCCTTTGGGGTGGTTCTGAGGGGGTAGACGTTCATTGTATGTGTCCGCCTAACTGTTGCAGTATATCATGTCTGTAGTCCATTTGTCTATTGTTGGGACTGGACCCTTAGCCCACCGCATTGCCACACATGAAATGAAATTTGTATTTGTAAAGCGCACTGTTACCCTAGGGTGTCCTGGCGCTGTACGCATACCACTGTGGAACCCTTCCTGTCTTTTCCCTGTGAAATGTCCACTCCTGGGCACCCCCAAGGTGAAGCCAGGCATCCCAGCGCTGTTGGGGCCGTTGTGGAGATTAAGCAAGCTATTGCCCAGAGTTGCACCCATGATTAGAATAGGCACCGAGGCGAAAATTATCTGGTCCGAGGAAATTGAGCCCAAGACCCGCCGAGGCGGGAATTGAACCCTGGTCCCAGGCCAGATGTCTGCATCAGGGTCTGCCGCTCTAACCATTGACCCACACTTCTCACACGTCGCTGAGCCAGAAGTAAACCAATAGCCACTAGTTGTCATACACTCTTATCAATTTTTTTATCATAACCCAGTAATGCGAGGAAAGGGTCCCGAATAACAGATAGGCCAGTGATGTCATTAAGCGTATGAAATACCTTCTCCCAAAACTCTGAGATTTTAGGGCAGTACCAGGCTATGTGTAAGAACCCGGTTTCTCGCTCTGTACAGCGATAGCAATCCGCAAAGTCCCTTATGCCATATCTATACAGCCTGTCCGGTGTGTCGTTTACCCTATTTATATATTTAAAATGGATAAGTAGGTGTCTGCCATTTAATGAAATTCGTCTCGTCACCTCACAGCAGTGGCGCCAACTATCGTCATCTATTGTGCAAGCTAAGTCTTTTTGCCAGTCTTGTCGCACTTTCATTAAAAGTGATCTTCTGTTTTCTTGCGTGAGGCTATAGATTTTAGTCACTAATTTGGATGGAGAGGGAGTGCGGATTGTGAGAAGTTGGCCTGGCATATGCTGTCCACTAGTTATAGTGGGCACCTTGCACCAGTCCAAACGACCCTTATTGATGATAGGTTTAAAGACAACCTTTATTGAAAGCTATCCTAGTGGTAGCTATGGAGAGCAGCCTTCAGGCTAAGTCTTGAAGGAGTGTAAAGCAGCTTGGTTTACCAGATTATAACCTCTTGAATGACCAAATGAAAGGAGAACCACACAAGGTATATATAAAATATATGTATTTATTTCTAAACACTAACTACTAATCTCTTTATGAGATTAGAGTTCAAGATACACAGTATCACAGTATTAAAACGACAGTAAATAGCACAATACACAGTGGGCTCCAGGGGGAGACCAAACCATATACTAAGAAAGTGGTATGAGAACCACGATTTGACTAGACACAGTGCCTAGAGCACGTAGAATCGCTGGGACCCCAAGGAACCACCCAAGGTAGTGACACAGGAGACCCACGGGGGACGTGTGCAGTGTGAGAACACAGCCACGAGCGCCGTAGGATTCAATGCTGAAAGTCGCGGTTGGAATTTTAAAGATAAAGGACACTTAGGAGAGGACTTTCAGCAAACCCCTTTAGACTTAAGGGGTTCTAGGGCCAACACCCACGGGAGCACCGGAGTACTCGAGTTACCTCACCCAGGGAAGCCGGGTGCATAGGTGTCAAAGGGTGTCAGGAATCGTCGTCGTTTTCAATGGCGATGTGCTGCAAAGTGCTGCTGCCGTGAAGAAGAAAAGTGTCCAGGTGGATCCAAGCCTGGATCGAAGATGTGAAGAACCTGAAAGCAGAGGAGACAGAGTCTAGGTTACTAGCCAGTGACCAGGAGTGGAGCAATCGAATGCCCACCGATGTCGGGTGCTTCAGGTGCGAAGAGGTGAAGCTTGACTCTGCAGCCACGGGGTACTGGAGATGTTGACGACAACCAGGAGCCGGATTCGAGCTGTCCCACAAAGGATGTCGAGTGCTGGGGTGTCGGTGATTGGATTGACCACAACAAGCCTTGGCAACAGCAGCCCACGTAGGAAGAGAACAGATGCTTCTGTGCGGACCAGCAAGGTCCTGGGGACTCCCCAGCAATGGAGACTCAGGGCACATCTGGAGGAACCAGGGAAGCCCAATAAAAGTTAGAGTTGCCTTCTTGGGGACCCACAGGTCAACGGACCAGGGATCGCGAAGGGACCTTGAGAGGAATCACAAAATGGTGGCCCAAGGAACACTCGTTGAGTGTAGGCCTGCAATCTTCGGGGCAATTACTGCTCAAGGTTAGGGCTACAAGTAACCCAAAGCTCAGCCTCAGGGGTTGCCAGAAAGCTGATGCTTCTGCAAATGGTTGCGGTGTCCAGGGGTTTGGGTTGCACGGTCTCCAAGAGGGATACGGGCCTCAGACTTGCTGTGGGCACAGATCGACCTCAGAGACCTCAGGAACCCACCTCCTGTGTGGCAATATTCTTCAGAGTCCTCAGGAGCTTTGGAGATGCCAACCGGTCAGTTGCGTTAAAGGTGCCTGCCTTGCAGGGGAGTAACTCCTTTACTCCAAGGGAGATTCTTCAGTCATCCAGCGTAGTGTAGATCGTCGAAGTACTTGGTTTCTGGTATCAGAGTTTAGTCCAGGTGTAATCTAAAGTCCTGTAGTCAGGGTTTCCTACTTTATACCCAAGGAAGGGGTTGGACAAACTCTGGGGACCCACCTATGGGAGGGTCAGGAAAGAGGGGTGGCTACACCCATTTCCTTTGTCCAGTTTCGCGCCAGAGCAGGGGCTGTGTGCCCCTGCAACCGGTTTGAGCTGGACTATGCACAGGGACACCAAATGTGCCCCCAGTGCAGACTTCAAAGCACTCTCAGAGTGCACCCACCCAGTCCCAATACACTAAAGCCTGTCTGGGAGGTGGTCACACCTCCCTGTGACAGGAAACCTATTGTCCAGGCCTCCCCTGCCGGAGTTTGGTCCAGCAGCAGGAGGGCAGACTCGTGTCTGTGGCTGCAGCATCCATTTTGTGATGCCAGGGTTCTGTTAAGCTGGTACCGGGTGTACCGGTGATGCCATGTGGCTCCCTCTAGAAGGGAGGAATCATACCTCCCACCCCAGTACTGGGGTGGAGGTATGATTCCAAAGTGTTGACACCAAACACGACATGTTTCCACGCAGCCATTCTCAAGTTAGCATTTACAGCGGGGTTATAATGCACTTAAGAGTATATGGTCTGGCTGCATCACAAACAACCCGGGAATTAAGATTCCGAAAGCTGCAGAGGGGCTCTGCTCATGCATGGGCACCCTCTCACATGAAACCCAGCACCCTGCCTTCAGGATTGTTAAGGCCTGCCATAGGGGTGACTGATTGATGTGCAGTGATATGGAGAGATATAGGGAACCTATTTCTCAGTAAGGGGTGCATATACCCCCTTACACAGGCTGCTGTAGCAGACCTGTTGTGTCATTTTAAAAGGCTTCCCAGGGGTGGCACAATACATGCTGCAGCCCCTGGTAGGCCTCTGGGGTACCTATGCCCTGGGTACATAGTATACCATATACTAGGGACTCACAAGGGTACCCCAGAATCCAATCTGGAGTGTACCTAAAGTACATACAGTCAATTTAGAGTAGAAAGCAGTTAGACTTGGGTCCTGATTAGCAGGGCCTCAGTCTGGCTAAGTTGAAAATCAGTGAAACATCAGCAACAAGTGGGGGTAACTATAAGAAGCAGATCCTACTCTCCTACACAACCCCCCCCCAAACGTCAGGACTTTAAACTAACCTTAACCAGTTGAGTCTTCATGTTCCAAGTGGAAATATCTGGAGAGTCCATCTGCATTGGCATGGTTACTCCCAGGTCTATGTTCCACTGTATAGTCCATCCCCTGTAGGGAAATGGACCACCTCAAAAGTTTGGGGTTTTCATCCTTCATCTGTTTTAGCCATAAGAGGGGCTTGTGGTCTGTCTGAACAATGAAGTGAGTGCCAAACAAGTAGGGCCTCAGCTTCTTCAAGGCCCAAACCACAGCAAAGGCCTCCCTCTCAATGGCTGACCAACATTTCTCTCTGGGGGTCAACCTTCTGCTAATAAAAGCTACTGGCTGATCCTGACCTTCATCATTCAATTGTGATAACACAGCCCCTACCCCCAACTCAGATGCATCCGTTTGGACAATGAATTGCTTGGAGTAATCAGGTCTTTGCAGAATGGGAGCAGTGCACATGGCCTGCTTCAGGTCTCAAATGCCTTTTGACAGCTCACTGTCCACTTAACTTTCTTGGGCATTCTTTTAGAAGTTAAGTCATTCAAAGGGGTCACTATGGATCCATAACCTTTGACAAATCTTCTATAGTACCCAGTCAGGCCCAAGAAAGCTCTGACCTGAGTCTGGGTCGTGGGAGCAACCCAGTCCATTATGGTCTGGATTTTACTCTGCAATGGTTGAACCTGTCCTCCACCCACAAGGTGGCCCAGGTATACAACTTGGCTCTGCCCTATCTGGCACTTGGTGGCCTTGATAGTGAGGCCTGCCGTTTGCAGGGCCTCTAAAACATTTCTCAGGTGGACCAGGTGATCCTCCCAGGTGGAGCTAAAGACAGCAATATCATCTAGATATGCTGCACTATAGGCTTCCAGGCCTGTAAGGACTTTGTTCACCAACCTTTGAAAAGTGGCAGGTGCATTTTTCAAACCAAAGGGCATCACCACAAATTGGTAGTGCCCACTAGGGGTAGAAAATGCTGTTTTGGCTTTTGCATCCTCAGCTAGTCTGATTTGCCAGTAGGCAGCTGTCAGGTCAAATGTGCTGAGAAACTTGGCTGAGGCCAAAGTGTCTATGAGCTCATCTGCCCTAGGGATTGGGTGGGCATCAGTCCTAGTGACTGCATTGAGACCTCTGTAGTCTACACAAAACCTCATCTCTCTCTTGCCACCCTGGGTGTGAGGTTTAGGCACTAAGACTACTGGACTAGCCCAAGGGCTATCTGAGGGTTCAATCACTACCAAATCCAACATCTTCTGGACTTCATTCCTGATGCAGTCCATGAGATGGTCAGGTTGCCTGTAAATCTTATTTTTAACAGGCAGACTGTCCCCAGTGTCTACTTCATATGTGCACCAGGTAGGCTGACTTGGAGTCAGAGAGAACATATGTCTGAACTTATTGAGAACTTTTCTGCAATCAGTTTGCTGCTGGTCAGTGAGGCTGCCTGCCAAGGCTACACCATCTACTGATCCATCATCAGGGTTCTGTGAGAGCAGGTCAGGGAGTGGATCACTCTCTTCCTCCTGTCCCTCATCAGTAGCCATGAGCAAGCCCATGTCTTCCATGTCAACATATGGTTTCAGTCTGTTGACATGGAGCACCCTGTGGGGGCTCCTGGGAGTTCCAAGGTCCACCAGATAGGTAACCTCTCCCTTCTGTTCAACAATGGTATGGGGGCCACTCCACTTGTCTTGGAGGGCTGCTGGGGCCACAGGCTCCAACACCCATACTTTCTGTCCTGGCTGATAAACAGTCAACACAGCCTTTTGGTCATGCCAGGCTTTTTGTAATTCCTGGCTAGCCTCAAGGTTTTTAGTTGCCTTCTTCATGTACTCAGCCAACGGGTGCGGAGACCAAGTACATAGTCCACAATATCCTGTTTAGGGGGTTTGAGAGGTAACTCCCATCCCTCCTTCACTAGACACAATGGACCCCTAACTGGATGTCCAAACAGAAGCTCAAATGGGCTGTAACCAACCCCCTTCTGTGGAACCTCTCTGTAGGCAAAGAGAAGGCAGGGCAAAAGTATGTCCCATCTGCGCCTAAGCTTTTCTGGGAGACCTTTGATCATGCCCTTCAAGGTTTTGTTGAACCTTTCAACTAAACCATTGCATTGTGGGTGATAGGGGGTGGTACATTTGTAATTTACTCCACACTCCTTCCACATAGCAGTCAAGTAAATAGACATGAAGTTTGCACCTCTGTCTGATACTACCTCCTTAGGAAAACCCACCCTGGAAAAGATTCCCAGGAGGGCCCTTGCCACCACAGGAGCTGTGGTGGTCCTGAGGGGAATTGCTTCTGCGTACCTAGTGGCATGGTCCACCACCACCAGGATAAATCTGTGCCCAGATGCTGTTTGAGGGTCTAGGGGACCAACAATGTCAACCCCCTACCCTTTCAAAGGGAACCCCCACCACAGGTAGTGGTATCAGGGGGGCCTTTGTAGTGCTATCTGCCTTACCACTGGCTTGACAGGTAACACAGGAGCGACAAAACTCCTTGGTGTCTTCAGACATATGAGGCCAATGAAAGTGAGGGACAATTCTGTCCCAAGTTTTGTTTTGGCCTAGGTGAACTGCCAATGGGATATCATGTGCTAGGGTCAATAGGAAGCTCCTAAACTTCAGAGGTATAACCAACCTCCTGGTGGCTCCAGGCTTGGGGTCTCTACACTCTGAGTAAAGGAGTCCATCATCCCAATAGATCCTATGGGTACCACTAGCACTCCCAGCAGCCTCAGCAGCAGCTTGCTATCTGAGGGGTTCAAGAGAGGGGCAGCTCAGTTGCTCCTGGCTCAGATTTGCCCTGGAAGGGCCACCTGTCCCCAAGATCTTAACCTGATCAGGTTCAAGCTCCTCTGGGACAGTTCCTTCTTCAGGACTAAGATCATCTCCCTCAAGAGACTGATCTGCATTCTGAGGCAGGGGGGAAGACACTGCCTTAACCCTACTGCTCCTCCTCTTGGGAGGCACCTGATCCATTCTTCCAGAATCCAGGGCCTGTTCAGTTTTAGACATTTTTGCCTGTGACCTGGTCATAGCAAACACATCTGCAGGGATGCCCAACATTTCTGCATGGGTCCTGAGTTCAACTTCAGCCCAAGCTGAACTTTCCAAATCATTTCCAAGCAAGTATTCAACAGGGAGGTCTGCACTTACCACAACCTTCTTAGGGCCAGTTACCCCTCCCCAGGAGAAATTAACAACTGCCAGGGAATGGTCTGTCCTGTCATTGCTAGCATTGGTCACTTGGTATATTTCACCAAGTATGATCTGCTCAGGGGCCACACGATCTTTTGTCACCATTGTGACACTTTCTCCTGTGTCCCTGAATGCCAAAGCCTCTCTTCCATTAATTACAGGCTGCTGTCTGTATTTGCCCAGATTACTGGGACTCACATAGGAGGACATATCCATGCCTCCATCACAGATCAGTACAGCCTGAGTTGGAACTCTGACTAGGCCAGAGTCCATGTCAGATCCCAGGGTTAACCCTACTACACCCTTATTTGGAACACCACTACTTGGAGCTGAACTAGGGGGAACAGTTGACTTAGGGGCAATGGTGGCTGGAGTTGAGTCTTTGGTCTTGGTACAATCACTAGTCCAATGGGTTTTCTGTTTACAGATTTTACACCATGGTTTCTTTTGGCCTTTTCCGTTGTTAGATTGGGACTCCCCACCAGATGCAGATTTTTGGGGCCCTTGAGAAGACTTCTGGTCTTTACCCTTCTCCCCACCCTTATCAGAGTTCTTAGAATCTTGCTTCTTAGAGTCACCACCTTGGTTCTGAACCTTCTGCCTCACCCTGGTTCTGACCCACTTGTCTGCCTTCTGACCCAATTCTTAGGGAGAGGTCAGATCAGAGTCCACCAGGTACTGATGCAACAGTTGATTTTGACAGTTGTTAAGGATCTGCTCTCTCATGATCAAATTATACAATCCTTTGAAATCACACACCTTACTGCCAAGTAACCAGCCTTCCAGAGCCTTAGTAGCACAATCAACAAAGTCAACCCAGTCCTGAGTCTGTGCCTTTTGGGTATCTCTGAACTTTAACCTGTATTGTTCAGTGGTTAGGCAAAACCCTTCAATCAGAGCACTCTTCAGGACCTTGTAGTTGTCAGCATCCTCTTCTCTTACAGTGAGGAGCTTGTCTCTACCTTTGTCTGCAAAGGAGAGCCACAAGATTGCTGCCCACTGCTCCTGAGGGACCCTCCGTACCTTACAGGCCCTCTCAAGGGCAGTTATCCATTTGTGGATGTCATCCCCACTCTGGTAGGGAGGGACAATCTTGTCCAGGTTCCTATGGTCATGAGGATGATCTCTACCTCTAGGGACACTGCTGCTGCCACCATGGGACCCTAGTCCCATCTTCTGTGAAGCTCTCTGAAGCTCCAGGGATTCCCTGTCTAAGGCCAATTGCTCTCTCCTGATTCTGAGCTTAGCTCTCTCAAACTCAAGCAGTTGGCATTTCTTCTCATAAGAGGATGACCTTTTATGAGAAGCAGAGGACCCTATAGAAGTACCAGAATGATTAGATTCCTGAGAAGGAGATCTTGATCTTCTTGGTACACTATTAACCCTTCTTGGGGGAGTGAAGAGGGGGACACTGAGGCCTTCCTCTCCTGCAGGAAGAATTGAATTTTCCAGGTTGGAATCATTTTGATCCTCCTGGCCAGCATCAGAGTCTGGGTCATAGTAGTGTTCACTACCTGGCCTTTCCTCTTCTACTGCCCCACCCAACTTGCCTGCCTCATCAGACCCTGGGGTCTGATGAGGTCATCTAACAGCAAAGCCTCTATGAGGCGTTGAGTGCTTGCATGTCTCCCTGTTTTCAGTCTCCTAGAGGTACACATATTTCTCAATTCCTGGAATGTGACATTGTCATACCTAGTGGGCAAGGAGTCACTGACTTCAGGCCTTGAAGACATTCTAGTGTGGTGTGGTGTATGCACCTACCTACTCTAGTGGGAACTGAAACTCTCTTGAGTTGTAGAAAGGGTGTGCTAAGCCCTTGACACACAACTCTAAGTTCAGTAGAAATTACTGTATTCTAAACTTGATTTATATGTACCTATGTACCTATAGTGGTTTTCAGTTAGTCACTTCAAAGAGATTATCTGGTAAAGCAATAGCAAGCTTGAATCCAACCGCTGCACACCAATGTTAGAAGTTGGCCTGGCATATGCTGTCCACTAGTTATAGTGGGCACCTTGCACCAGTCCAAACGACCCTTATTGATGATAGGTTTAAAGACAACCTTTATTGAAAGCTATCCTAGTGGTAGCTATGGAGAGCAGCCTTCAGGCTAAGTCTTGAAGGAGTGTAAAGCAGCTTCGTTTACCAGATTATAACCTCTTGAATGACCAAATGAAAGGAGAACCACACAAGGTATATATAAAATATATGTATTTATTTCTAAACACTAACTACTAATCTCTTTATGAGATTAGAGTTCAAGATACACAGTATCACAGTATTAAAACGACAGTAAATAGCACAATACACAGTGGGCTCCAGGGGGAGACCAAACCATATACTAAGAAAGTGGTATAAGAACCACGACTTGACTAGACACAGTGCCTAGAGGACGTAGAATCGCTGGGACCCCAAGGAACCACCCAAGGTAGTGACACAGGAGACCCACGGGGGACGTGTGCAGTGTGAGAACACAGCCGCGAGCGCCGTAGGATTCAATGCGGAAAGTCGCGGTTGGAATTTTAAAAATAAAGGACACTTAGGAGAGGACTTTCAGGAAACCCCTTTAGACTTAAGGGGTTCTAGGGCCAACATCCATGGGAGCACTGGAGTACTCGAGTTAACTCACCCAGGGAAGCCGGGTGCATAGGTGTCAAAGGGTGTTGGGAATCGTCGTCGTTTTCATTGGCGATGTGCTGCAAAGTGCTGCTGCCGTGAAGAAGAAAAGTGTCCGGGTGGATCCAAGCCTGAATCGAAGATGTGAAGAACCTGAAAGCAGAGGGGACAGAGTCTAGGTCACGAGCCAGTGACCAGGAGCAGAGCAATCGAATGCCCACCGATGTCGGGTGCTTCAGGTGCGAAGAGGTGAAGCTTGACTCTGCAGCCACGGGGTCCCGGAGACGTTGACAACAACCAGGAGCCGGATTCAAGCTGTCCCACAAAGGGTGTCGAGTGCTGGGGTGTTGGTGGTCGGATTGACTACAACAAGCCTTGGCAACAGCAACCCACACAGGAAAAGAAAATATGCTTCTGTGCGGACCAGCAAGGTCCTGGGGACTCCCCAAGCAATGGAGAGTCAGGGCACGTCTGGAGCAACCAGGGAAGCCCAATAAAAGTTAGAGTTGCCTTCTTGGGGACCTACAGTTCAATGGACCAGAGATCGCAAAGGGACCTCAAGAGGAATCACAAAATGGCAGCCCACGGAACACTCGTTGAGTGTAGACCTGCAATCTTCGGTGCAATTATTGCTTGGGGTCAGTGCTACAAGTAACCCAAAGCTCAGCCTCAGGGGTTTCTGGAAAGCTGATGCTTCTGCAAATGGTCGCGGTGTCCAGGGGTTCGGGTTGCACGGTCTCCACGAGGGATATGGGCCTCAGACTTGCCGTGGGCACAGATCAACTTCAGAGACCTTGGGAACCCACCTCCTGTGTGGAAATATTCTTCGGAGTCTGCAGGAGCTTTGGAGATGCCAACCGGTCAGTTGCGTTAAAGGTGCCTGCCTTGCAGGGGAGTAACTCCTTTACTCCAAGGGAGATTCTTCAGTCATCCAGAGTAGTGTAGATCGTCGAAGTACTTGGTTTCTGGTATCAGAGTTTCGTCCAGGTGTAATCTAAAGTCCTGTAGTCAGGGTTTCCTACTTTATACCCAAGGAAGAGGTTGGACAAACTCTGGAGA
The DNA here is from genome assembly GCA_963921515.1 of Calotriton arnoldi. NCBI lineage: Eukaryota > Metazoa > Chordata > Amphibia > Caudata > Salamandridae > Calotriton > Calotriton arnoldi. Next base: position 616,101 of record CAWUFW010007103.1, read on the forward strand.
CCCACCTATGGGAGGGTCAGGAAAGAGGGGTGGCTACACCCATTTCCTTTGTCCAGTTTTGCGCCAGAGCAGGGGCTGTGTGCCCCTGCAAACGGTTTGAGCTGGACTATGCACAGGGACACCAAATGTGCCCCCAGTGCAGACTTCAAAGCACTCTCAGAGTGCACCCACCCAGCTCCAATACACGAAAGCCTGTCTGGGAGGTGGTCACACCTCCCTGTGACAGGAAACCTATTGTCCAGGCCTCCCCTGCCGGAGTTTCGTCCAGCAGCAGGAGGGCAGACTCGTGTCTGTGGCTGCAGCATCCATTTTGTGATGCCAGGGTTCTGTTAAGCTGGTACCGGGTGTACCGGTGATGCCATGTGGCTCCCTCTAGAAGGGAGGAATCATACCTCCCACCCCAGTACTGGGGTGGAGGTATGATTCCAAGGTGTTTGACACCAAACACGACATGTTTCCATGCAGCCATTCTCAAGTTAGCATTTACCGCTGGGTTATAATGCACTTAAGAGTATATGGTCTGGTTGCATCACAAACAACCCGGGAATGAAGATTCCGAAAGCTGCAGAGGGGCTCTGCTCATGCATGGGCACCCTCTCACATGAAACCCAGCACCCTGCCTTCAGGATTGTTAAGGCCTGCCATAGGGGTGACTGATAGGTTTACATGTGCAGTGATATGGAGAGATATAGGGAACCTACATCTCAGTAAGGGGTGCATATACACAGGCTGCTGTAGCGGACCTGTTGTGTCATTTTAAAAGGCTTCCCAGGGGTGGCACAATACATGCTGCAGCCCCTGGTAGGCCTCTGGGGTACTTATGCCCTGGGTACATAGTATACCATATACTAGGGACTCACAAGGGTACCCCAGAATCCAATCTGGAGTGTACCTAAAGTGCATACAGTCAATTTAGAGTAGAAAGCAGTTAGACTGGTGTCCTGATTAGCAGGGCCTCAGTCTGGCTAAGTCGAAAAACAGTGAAACATCAGCAAAAAGTGGGGGTAACTATAAGAAGCAGATCCTACTCTCCCACACGGATAATGTGGGTAAGTGCTAGCATCTCTGGTGGCTCTTGCAGGCCTTCACCTAATAGCTCTTGCAGCGCATGTCTGACCCTAAAATACTGAAATTGGTCAGTGGTCGAATGTACATGCCCCTCCGCCTGTAAGTCCTCCTATTTGCGCAGCACTCCTTCTCTAAACAAATCCCCTATCTCAGTGATGCCCACCCTCCATAGTGCTTTAGCAACTTCCCTGTCTCTACCCGTCAGAAGCCAGGTGCACCACTCTAGAGGGGTCAATGGAGAGTACATGAACGCACCCGCTTGCCTATCTAATAGATTCCGCCAGGCGTGAATAGTAGAATTGAGTGTATCCAGGGAGCTGTGTTTTCTGATCGGAGATTTAAATAATATTTGCGGTAATGTGGCAAGGTCTGCTGCATCTTTCTCTATATATATATGGGGAAGGGTCTGCTGGCCATGTATTCATACATGTTCCGCTCTTGCTTGCACACTGTGCAGGAGCTTGTCCATTTTCGTGGTAGTGAGCAAGTTGGAGTTTAGCGTGTCTTCTGTGTCCGAGACTCTTTTCTCAACTGTGTCCAGGCGTTCTGTGTGCTTGTCCAGGCGTTCAGACATTCTGTCCATTCGGACTGTGAGGGCATCAATTTTCCCATCAATCTTAGTTAGACTACGCTGCTTTGCCACCAGTATTTGTTTCAGATCCGAGTCTTCAGACATGTCCCCATCTCTGAGCCTGATTTTGAAGCATTTTTCTCTATATCCTGCTGTCTGGGGGTCTTACGCAGTTCAAACTGGAGCTTGGATTGGGACTTTTCCGTTCTTCCCATGGTTGGATTATCCCAGGGCCCCAAGTCCCACCAGGTTCAGATGTGCAATGGAGTTTTCCCTTTAGATGAACAGCGTACTGTACGGAGGTCCGTGCGCACCACAAAGTGCAACCCCCCTTTGAGGCTACCACCAGCACAGTACTGGAGTAGCTGTATATGGTTCCCAGGTGACGATTTCTCAGGGGGTGGGTGGTAGAGGCACGACAACACCCGCGGCAGACCGCCACGCTGCGACCCCCAGTCAATCAAAGGTAGTAGGGTACCGCAGGGCCTTCCGCAGCTGAAGCAACTACCCGCACTGCTCTGCAGATTGGGATCCATTTGGGCTAATCGCTTTGAAGTTACTTATGGATGTAGGGCTGTTGTGCAGGAGGCAGGAGGGTAAGGAGTGAGCCTCCGCTCACTGTTCTGGGCAGCCACGTGCAATTGTGTCCCGCCTGTAGTGCATTCGGGGCATTCGGGACCTCGACTATCTGGTGCTAACTTCGATCCGGGCCCCTCCCCAAAGAGGTTTCCAGAGCCCCCTCTCGCACGGGGGACATCCTCTTCACCAGGACACCCAAAGAGCCCCAGGCAGTCCCCCAGTTCTTTTTTATTTTTCATTTCTTTTTATTTTAATTAGCCATAAGTATAATACATTACAAAAAAAAGGAAGAAACCAAAAGCAAAAGGTAAAGCATACATAATATACAAAAATGGAGAAATACCATTGATCCAGGCCAAATAAAATAACCATAAACATGCTAGGGAAGGACAACGTCAACAAAGACAATTACAAAATTTAGAGTAAAAGTATAGGGAGGATAATACAGAAGTCCAAAGAAGAAAAATAATACATTAATCCCATTCGAGGCTGGACCAGACCCTTTTAAATTTTAGCCAAGAACGTGGGCCTCTGGCCTTGGCTAGTGCAAGTTCCATTTCGTATACTTGTCTAAGTAAGGCCCAAAGTTCGTTAATACTTGGGCCCGTGCTGTTAATCCATACTCGGGCTATACATAGGTGGGCACATGCTGTAACAATTGAAACTAATAATCTCTCGTGACTGCCCATGTCTCGTATTACCCCTAATACTACTTCCTTCTCTGTGATCTGGACATTATGACCATAAAGTAGTGTAAATATGGAGGATACATCTATCCAGAATGTGTTCAGCCTTGGACAGGTGACGAACATATGTCTTAAATCTGCAGCACAAGCATGACATTTTGGACAGAGTGATTTAGCCGAGGGTTGGGACGTAGCCCATTTGGAGATGAGCTCAGGGGTGTAGTACAACATGAAAACTATCCGATGTTGTTGAAGTTTCAAATTGACAGAGGTCACAGCTGCATCTACGGTATCCAGTGAGACCTGTATTTCCTCGCTTGTTATGTCGGTTTGGAAAATCCGACTTAGTTTAGCTGCTACCTGCAAACTATCATCCCTAGAAGCTGCAAGAAACTTCTGGTAAACTATACCAATAGTTCCTCGGCCTGAGGTCAGAAATAGTGCCGATAATACTTCAGAGGAACTCACCATTTCTGATATCCTCTGGCCCCATAAGAAATTATCCCTTACTTGTAAATACTTAAAGAATGTACTTTGTAAAAGCCCGAATTCATCTTTCAGGGTTAAAAAAGATCGAAACCCTTGTCCATCATATAGCTGACCAAGTTGATTAATACCCTTGTGCTGCCAGCATCTTCCAGTGTAATCATGGAATATGTCGAGCAACAGGATTGCCCCACAGCACTGTGTACTGGTGCAGCACTGGCAGAGATCATTCCTTACAAATGTCTTGCCAGATCCTGGCGATGTCTCTAATTATCTTAAACCTGACCCGCTTGTAGTAATTGGGGTCAGCCGTTTTATACAGCATGAACCCAGTATTTGGTCCACAGGCCAGTTGGTATGACAACCAAGCAGTACCGGTTTCAGGCCCACTAAGCAAGCTTCGAATCCAACCGACAAATGCAGCACAAAAATAAAGTTTGAAATCTGGAAGCTTAAAACCTCCTCGTTTATAAGATAGTTTAATATATCGGAGAGCTCTCCTTGCACGTCTGTATCCCCATATAAAACTACCTATAGCACTATCTAGTCGCTTGAAGAACGACCAAGGAACCCTTAGAGGAATTGTACGATATAGATATAAAAAGGAGGATTTTCATTTTTACTATGTTGCATCTTCCATATATACTATGAGGAAGCCGATGCCAACCTACGCAGATTTGCCATGACTGTTTTAAGCAATGGCTCATTGTTCAAAGAAACCACATTGTCCACTCGGCTGCTAAAACAAACTCCCAGATATGTTGCTGTTCTTGTAATCCCTAATGTTATTGGAGCCGTTTCAGATTGGAAATTTAAAATTGTCTGAGTCTTAGTCAGATTTAGTTTATAGCCAGAAAAGGAGCCGAAGCGCTGTGCCTCTTGTGTAATTTCTACTATAGCATCTACAGGATTAGAAGAAAAGATAGCAATGTCATCCGCGTACGCAGTTAATTTTAATTCCAGTCCACTAAGACGTACTGGAGAAATCCTAATGTTTTGCCTCAAATGCCTTATAAAAGGCTCAATATAGAGAGCAAATAGTAGTGGGGATAGCGGGCAGCCCTGCCGCGTACCCCTTTGAACAGCAAAGTGGGCTGAAGAGAGGCCGTTTAACTTGACTGCTGCTACAGGATTGCTATATAATTTCTTAACTGCAGAAATATACCTATGACCGAGGCCAGATGATAACATAGTAAGCCATAATGCTCCCCAGACAACTCGGTCAAAGGCCTTTTCGGCGTCAAGCATCACCATCCCTATATGTTGATCTAACTGACTAGAAATATCAAAAGCGGCAATAGCTGTGTTAATGTGGGCTGCCGTGTCTCTACCTGGAACAAAGCTGTGCTGTTGCTCCGAGACTAATAGATGGATAAAAGGAGTCAAACGCGAGGCAAGAATTTTAGAGAAAATTTTAGCATATAGAGAAGACAGGTGTCTTTAAAGATTTTATAAAATTCCAGCGGGATAGTGTCCTCACCGACGGCTTTGCCTGATGGTAGAGCACTGATCGCTTCCTTGACCTCCCCCAGCTCTATGTCTTTCTGTAAACACTCATAATCCAGCAGATTGAGAATCGGTAACACACTCTCCTGTATATAATCCAAAACAGTTTGTTTGTTAAAGGAGGCTGACTCACCATATAAATCAGCGTAAAATAGTCTAAACTGTTCAACTATATCTAGCGGTCGTGTATAAGATAAACCGTCTGCACATTTTATTGATTTAATGTAGGATCTGGCCCTTTGATTGGCGATCTGAGTAGCTAGCAAGCGACCAACCCGTTCCCCATACTCATTTGCTTGGTTTTATACTTGTGGTAATTGGTAGCGACTTTATCCATTAGCCCTCTGTTAAGCTTAGCTCTTACTTCTACAAGCAGATGATATATAGCTGTTCAGCTGCATCCCTTATAGCAATGGCTCCTGCGTGTTGCCGTTCCAAATCTAAATAAAGCCTATGTTCCTGCTCCGTCTCCCAAGTAGATTGTCGGTTCTGTGTTAAAATATACTGGAGAGTAGCCCCTCTTACATAAGCCTTCATACAATCCCACACCATTGAGGTAGAGGCAGTGCCCCTATTATTCTCTAAGTATTCCCCTAATGTTCCTCGAATGTATGCCTGAAAATCTAAGTTATTAAGGAGATGTCTAGGAAATGAGAAGGCCCGAAATGGTTCTCTAGCCCCCCGCTCAATCTGCAAAGTTAACGTCACTGGATTATGGTCCAATGTGATTTTAGGACAGACCTCTATGAAAGCCTTTTCCAGCAAAGTTCTATTAACAAAGATCATGTCGATTCGAGAGTATTGTTTGTGTGGGGACGAATAGTACGTGTAGCCTGGGATTGTTGGATATAATCTCCTCCAGGCATCTTCCAGTTGGTGTATGTGGAGAAGTTCAAGGATGGCGGCCCTAGTCCTGGCCATTCTAGCCCGAGTTATAGTGTTAGTAGTATCAATCTTCTTATCGATAATACAATTAAAGTCCCCCATACCTATCAAATTGCCAGCCCACTCCAGTAATTCAGAGCATAAGTAGTAGAAAACCTCGGGACAGTCGGTGTTAGGACCATATACCACACAGATCGTGATCTTACGCCCAAAAATCAATAATTGGGCAATTGCCCATCTCCCCTTAGAGTCAGCTACTGTACGTAATACTGTCGCTTTACAGTTCCTAGATTTCAATATGGCTACCCCTCGAATAGAAATCGCCTGTGAAGTGCAAACCAGTATATCGAAGCCAAGTTGTTTTAGCTGAGATCTATCCTTGTATGCTAAGTGAGTCTCAGTGAGACCCAATATATGGGGTTTAAACACACGGAGTTCCTCCCCAACTAATTGACACTTTCTAGCCTGATTAAGCCCCATAACATTCCAACACATGTACTTAAAATCAGACATTAAATAGTCTCCGTAAGTTTGATTGTCACCTCCCCGCTTATTCAATCGTCCTTTCCCTTTTGCTCTACCAATGAAAATTTAACTAAAGTGTGGCTATTTAAGCCCCGCCCTCCCCAATCCCCTCCCCCGCTGCTCCACCAGATTGACAAGGAGCCACTATCTGCCATTGCCTGCCTATAACCTACCCATACTAAGCCCCCCTTACCTACAAAAAGGAATCATCCCCTTCCCCTGCTGCCGCTAACTGACAGCCTTGAGAGAGCACCCCTCTGCCCCCCAGACCTCGAGACCCCCCCCGGCCCCCACCACCTTCCTCCACCGATAAGTATAAAAAGTGTCGCCAAAAAAAAGAAAAAGAGAGAGAAAGGAAAAGTAAGAAGTGCACATCTCTTAATCCCCCAACGCATGCCTCCTTCACTTATAAGATCAATTTCTAGTACCATACTGCCATTTTGCTAGTACTTGTTTAGCATCTTGCTCAGTATAGAAGAAATGCGACTGACCATCTTTAGTAACCTTAAGGTGGGCTGGCTCCTGCAAAAAAACTTGTGAACAAACTGCCTTAAAGGGGTCCATTAGTTGACGTAACTTCCGCCGTTTGTCCATTGTGGATTTACACAGGTCAGAGTGTGCAAATATAGAGATTGTGTCCAACTTAACAGGAGTAGATGGGCGAGCCTTTAAATAGATTTCCTGACGTAACAGAAAATTGCCCAGATACATCAGAATAGGCCATGAAAAAGTTGACCTGGCTTGATTCCCTTGAGAAATGGCCAAAGGCAATCCATGCGCCCGCTGTACCTGTATGTCCATATCCCAGTCCGCTAAGTCTGGAAATGCTTGCTGGAAGAGGCTAACAATGTAAGCCCGCGGATCGGAGCCTTCCCTCCCTTCCGGTATGCCAAAGATCCTCAAATTCTGGCGACGTTGACGATTCTCGAGATCCTCAGTCTTGGCCTGCATAAATGCCAGCTGAGACTCCTGTGCTTTAGTCATACTCACAGTGTGAGTATTAGCCTCTTCCACTGCTGCAACATGTTCTTGTAAGTCGATGACTTCAGAGGATAGCAGCGTACCTTTGGAAGTGACATCCGTCAATGCCTGTTTTATCTCTCTGCTGTCTGTTTTGGCTTGTGAGTAGTATTGTTGGGCCTCTGCTCTCTGAGTAACTAACGCCTGCAGGATTGTGGATAGGGAGGGCTCCTCACAGTCATCCGGGTGCAGGCCTTTCGTGAAGTTGGCCAGCTCAACTGGAGCCAAGGATGGAGATAGAGAGCTAGAGGCTGGGTCCAAGAATGTAGATACAGCCCCAGAGGTTGGTGCTGGTGCCGGAGATAGAGATAGGGGGCTAGAAGATCCTCCGTTTGCTCTGCCTAAGTTCCCATCGGAGCTGTCCAATTGAGTTAGTGGAGCAGTAGGAACAGTACAAAGATGGGATAAGAGTGGCGGGTCTTCAACTTCAACTTCAGTTGCTGCAATCTCCATATTGCCAGAATTGGATAGTTGTGAGATGATAGCCTTAACCTCACCCTTTGAAGCCACCCATTTACACAGGGGGCTAATGTCAAGGACCTGTCTTTGTACTACTTGCGACAGAGAGTTCTTAAGTCGTCCCAGTGCGGCACTAACTTGAGGGTTAGCTCCACCACCACAGCCCTTACCTTCCTTGGCTGTTCTGGTGGTTTTGGGACCTTTCGCCCTGGTACCTTTCCCCCCAGATGGGGTACCGATTTTCAAGGTGCTAGGCTCCGTTGCCTCACCAGTGAGGTTAGTTGGGTTAGATCGCTGATCTGTGGGCTCTACCTGATGACTAATCTGTGTGTTTTCCACATACTGAATGGAGTCAGAATGGTCAATACTTGAGGCAGTGTCAGTGTCAGTCCGGGAGTCCACGGCGCCTAAATTCAATTGTTGCTGTGGCGCTAATTCAGGTGTAGCATCACTTTGGAAGTAACCACCCCCGCGCCTATATTGATCGTCCCATGCTGCAATTGTGTCGATATTTGTATAGGTCCCTCGGATACATTAATACATGATGCAAGTTAATCCAGCGTATCAGAGGAGCCAGCCTCAGCGTCACAGCAGGCCTCTCTCCCCAAGGTAGTGTCTTTTTCCATATTATTAGCCATATTAGCCATAGCCCTTACAGCAGATTCATTTGCCTTACTGCTTTCTTGCCGATCTGGGGCTGGAGGTGATGATACCAAAGCAGAGCAACTCATAGAACCTTCCTCCTCTCCCCAGCCCTCCTGAATGATGGCATTGAGTACCTCGGACATCTCAGGACCCGGAATGGAGGTCTCTGATCCACAGGACCGGAGCAGTCTGGCTGCTTTCCCAGATCGCAGCAGCCGGAGGATCGGTTTTCCAAGCTGGAAGCCGGAATTAGGCGTCACATCCAGAGAAGGCACTGGATCCGCGGCCCCATCGCTTTCCACCTCAGTACGCCGCCTCCCTGGGGCTAAAGTCCGGCATCCGATCTCAGAGAACGCTTCTGCGCGACCGCGTCCCTTTGGGGTTGTGATTCGCTGTGGTGCCATTCCTTCCCCAAGCGCCGCCGCCAAACTCCGCCTGCTGTAGGAGGCTGGAGCAGAGTTCCTGGAGTCAGAGAACCACAGCGGCCACAGCAGAAACCACTGCACCGCTCGACCCGCGAAGATATGGCTCCGTAGCAGCCCGATCCGGCACATCAGTTGCAGGTATCGCTGCTTTGCTTGACTTGTTATATGCGGAGGACGAAGGGGGGTACTAATTTCCGTAAGCGGTAACCCCTCGCCATTAGTATAATGTCTTTTCGAAGATGTCATTTAGAAGAAGGCTAGGTGGGGATCGCTAGGTGCACCGAGGTCCATGGGGAGAGCTGCGAGAGGCGTCCTCTAGCGCGGAGTCAATCCGCCAGCCCCCCAGTTCACATGCAGAACCACACCGTTGGGCTCTGTTCAATGGAGGGACATATGAAGGCCTGCAGGCACCGCGCAGGACCTCTGGAGTGCCTAGGCCCCGTGCCGATCCAGGGACCTCATGTGTCTGTGCCTGCTTGCTGTGGAGTCCGGTTCTTCAGGAGGGGGATGCTAGGCCCATGCCCACAGCTGGGTGGCATCTCCTACCTGCTGGATCCATGTCTTCGCTGAGCAGATTGAGTGGGGCCGCCTTGGGGTGTCATCCAGTCAGTGCACATGCTCTCACAGCGACACCAGACCTTGCCTCGTCTTCCTCTCGGCACTGCCGGTAGTCCCCTCAGGGCTGTAAGGAAGCCGCAACCCGGACTCCAACAGCAATTAGACCAGGGACTGCTCAATTCCACATCATAGCTTCCGCCGCGTGGCTCTCCGGTTAGCTGAACATGAGTTCCGGGTACGCCCAGATGTAGGCCGCAGTTCAGAGCTAGAGCGAAGTCTCCATCTCCGATCACGGCATCGTCGATTTTGCTCGGGATTCTCGCACCTATCGCTCCTGGGGGGTTCTTATGCACCGATGAGGGGTAGTAGGGGAGAATTAATTATTAGGGAAGCAGGATCGTTAAGGATTTATAATCGGGCTTGGGGAGCAGCTCTAAAACGCGGTCATCTTTGGGCCAGGCAAGCTCCACCCCCCTTAAAGAAAATAATTTACAGACTGATACTTGGGTTAATTTTTAGGTTTTGACTGCACAGCGCTTGCTCTGTGCTTGTGAAATCTATTGTATTTAATATAAATCTTAAAAAGGACTTACATACCGCCCTCTCTTTTCATTGGTTTGTGTGCTTGCCACTTACTTTTCCTCCATTTCTATTGGTTGTCGCACGCCATTTCCTGTTGTTCTGCCTGTGCTTTTCTTATCAGTAGCCCATGGCCCAAGTACCCCTATTCATCTGCTTTTGTTGAACTTTTTTTTTGTCCTCCGCTCTCTAAATTTCCCAGAGCTGCACACATTTAAAGCATACTTGTTTGTTTACCTGGTGTCTCTGTGGCAGCACGCATGTTTGTCAGCTGCACAGCTGTATATTATTGAGGATAGGAGTTATTTCTCAGGAAGTACAGAAATACAAAAAAGTCACAGATAGACTTGAATCCATTTTTTTCCGGACTGGATTGTGTGATCTTAATTGACACAATGGCAGTCCTGTTCTTACTACATGAGCTCCGCCTTCTTCCCTCACGGACCTGGTATTGCTCTTCTTGTCTGCCCTCTGCCATTGTTTAACCCCATCACCCCGAAATGCTTAGTCATATGAGACGTGTTGAATCTGCCAGTGCTTGTATTTGCTCATGCTCACCCACCAACACCCCTGTGACAGATGCACTCTGTGATGAGCTTTATCCGCTCTTAAAAATATCACCCCTCGTTTCTTTATATGTGTCTCAATTTCAGGTACTCAGAACTGAGGGTGGATTATATAATTAACTTTACAATTCAACAGCAATGTACTAACAGTCAATATGACAAACACACCCTATCAATTCTAAAATTGTGGTCTTCATAATCAAACTGATAATAGCTCAGGACTCCCAATATGTAAATTAGACTATGACATTCAGCCTATCGCTTCTGCTTAACCTAAGACCCAATCATGGATCACGCTGTTGAATGGCCAACGGCCATGTTGGTATAGTTCATTCCTTTGCATCTCTGTTTTTTTGCTCTACTCCGGTGCCAGTTTGGAAGGGTGGTGATGTCTTGTTTGCTCTGATTCATGAACATTAAACTTAGGCATAAACTGCTCTCTTATGAATGTTGCCTTAAAATGCCCACCCTGCAATCAGCCATTCAAGCCCAGTGTTTATACTGCGTGCTCTTTTTACCAATTTCCTGGTTCTAAACTATGAAGCAGAATCCCAGACTGAGGCATACTCAGTTACCAAATGTTCACCTTTCTTTCTGCATGCCATATGTGGTATACTGAGAACAGTAGAAGGGCCGTGCCATTTCTTTTTTTTAGGTGAAAGTCATTTCTTGTTAACGTTTCGGCGTTATCTGAAAATGCAAGCATAGTAAAAGGCTGAAACAGTTCAACAGAGAAATATCACTTGAAAGACTTCTTTGTATGTATAAACTTTTCTAAAAACAACAACATTCTCTGGATAGTATTTACCACATGCTGAAGTACATACTCTAGAGGCGGAATACACAGTGGTTAATTTGTAAAAAAAATAAGTGCTGGGGCTCTTGTCAGGAAGCAGCTTGCACCAGCCCATTTCTCCTGTTAGCGCCGCCTAAAACAGAACCAACTACTAGCCATGATAGTGGGGAGAGGATGTGGTGTAAAGGCCAGAGCTGCTGACTTCGGAGCTGGGGAACCAGCTTCCAGTCTTTGTGCTGGGTCAACATCCTGTGATTCTGTGAAAATCACTTAATCTCCCCGTAAATGAATGTGTCCTTAACTGGTGCTCATCAAAAGCGCTGATGTTGATGTTTAAGTGCCGGTGCTGAGCACCAGAAACCACAGCACTGGGAATACAGTAAATTCTTGAAAATAAATTATGTGCCAGACTACTTGAATGTCTTCTTTATAACAACACTCTCAATTTAAGGAAGAGTAAGGATAGTGCTTAGATGGCTCTTAATCTGGCACGTTGCGCTGAACGTCGGAAGCTTTTACTATACACAATAAGCTTTGTCCGTGCAGCCAATGGGCTGGAATGCAAGACGTCGCCAAACATTTGAACACATTTTCTTCCAATGATTGTTCCTGGGCAGTGGTCGAAGTGGGCGAAAAAAAGTAGGGAAACTGTGGGCGGAGAATCAGAGGGCGGGAATAACCCGTGGATTGGGTCAGTGGGCGGAGTCAGAAGTGTAGCAGAAAGAGAAAAATATCCCAATTTTTAGTATTTGTTTCCCATTTCACTAACTGGTTACAGCTTATTACGTTATTTAATTTAACCAATAGATACACATGTTTATTTACGGTTTCATATGAGTTATTGACATTAAAATACATTCACAAAGTGGGATACGTTTCCAATCACAGAATGTCCCAAATATCCTTAAAAGTGGAATCGCAAGCCATTTGTCTCCCAGCCATGGAGTTTGTCATCAGCACTTCTCCTCCCTTTTTCCACAAGAGCAGTTCAAAAATGAATGGCAAAAGATCCTAGTTTGCAAATGTTTTCCACATAATTATGGCTCTGCCATATTTGCCACATAATACATCATCTGCTGCATAATCTGACGGTTTTAACTAATAAATTGTTTATAGTTCAAACGGATCAAAAGTTACTAAAAAATGTGACTTGTGCTGCTGTGAAGTGCAAGGCCCTTTGCAAAGGTTGACTGGTCACCTTTCTCACTGCTGCAGTTGTATGTTCCACTGGTACTAATAAGGAAAAATCTTTGCAGAGACTGTTAGCATGTGTAAAAATGTCAAAATAATAAAGTATCAGAAAATTTACAGCACCACTAATACCAGTGTAGGGTGTCAGAGCACTTTACAGCACACATATTACACAGAGACAATCATACATGTGTAAATCACTGTATAGGAAATGTTACATAAGACAAAGGACTACAAGGTGTAGGAGTCACATGACAACCATACTAGTAGGCAGCATAGTTTAATAGTGATTGGTCTGGAGAAACACAAACTCAGAATTTAAAACTTAATACCATAGTTGGGGGTTCGCTTTAATAATCAGAATTGATTTTTACCCAAATGAACCCTTTTTTGCAACATTAGGATAATCAAAGTCTGGGGGAAAAACCATAACGCTCTAATTTATACCTTGCAGTTTGCATGCAGCTCTTACATGACAGTTAATAGCTCACTGTTCTATGTTAGGATTTAACTTATTAACTGCAAGTAACAATAGGGTTCTCTGACAAAAGCAGTAACCCACTGACCTATTTACATTATGTGCACTTTGTGATCTGCATGGTACATGTTCTTAGCAGCAGGCACATTGACCCTCTGAGCTTCCTTTTCATGAGTCAAAACTTCCACTAGACAAACATCTCTCTCTCTACTAAGAACATTAATAACCATACTGCCCCACTGAGAGAAACTTGCACTGCACTGACCCACTATAAACTCCTGGATGTGACTCAATTCAAATTACACACTAGACAAGAGCAATATGCTGCCTAAAAAACATTAACAACATCCTAGAAAAAGCAAACACTCATAGGGAATGCAAGATTAAGTAAAGCATGTGAAATGTAAGCAGGAACAACATGGTTACCTTTTTCCTTTTACACTCATTATTCAGAAATTAGTGAGTGCTTTTGCCTGAAAAGTTAAGGCCATGACTACAGGGCCCAGAAGGGACCTGCTTCAATGCCCATTGCTTATATCCTTACAAAGCGTAAGCAGTATAGTTTAAAAAGACCACATCCCTGAACACACAGCGGCTGTACACATTTTGTTTTCCAATTCACCCATCAAGCAGGTATTTCAGTACCTCGAGGAAAGGTGCACTTTTCCACCCAGGGAAAACAATGTTGTTCAAAGAGCGACGAGAAAACAAAAGTAGCGCTTCACTGGCAAACACTGTAAAGTGGCGCTAATGTGTTTAGGTGTGAATAAATCAATCTGGCCACCTTGCAACCACTCTGTCTTGCTTTGGTTAGTTAGTTAGTTATTTTTCATATTTGGAATGTTTTATTTCTCTCCACCCAGAGGCTGCACTTAGAAATTGAAAAATGTGAGAAAAAGACAACGTTTCCAGCAAAAGTGTTTTTCTTTTTTGGATCCATTTCACAGGGGAGCAAATAAACGAAAGGAGGAAAGAGAGGGTAATACCTGTTTCTTGAAGTCTCGGTTTTCACTAAATGAGGAGGAGTGAGACAGAAAGAGAGGGAAGAGGGGTAACAAAGAGAGGGGAGGCAGCTGCAGGAGAACTGGACACTGTCCTTGTCTTCTCCGGCACGAAGGAAAAGACAGAGTCCTTTTTCTTCTCTGCCCGTTCCGCCCGTCCCCAAAAGCCGAGCCTTAACTATGGCTTTGGCGATTTCTGCCGTGCGGGAGGCATGTTTAAAATAAGAAAGTAGGGGAACGGAATCTATGAAATTAGAGAAGTAGGGGCACGCCGTGCCCTGCCGATCCCGCCCACTTCGACGACTGTTCCTGGGCCAGGATCAAAGTATCTCCCATTCCCATTTGAAAGTGGTAGACAAGTCACCGACTTTTGCCGCTCTCAGCTCGGAACAGAACTTTTACTGTCCAAATTCTGACAGAATACAGAGATGCGTCGTAGACAAATATCCTTTCAGCAAGTTTAGCTTCATCAATGACAGTGAACAGCTGCTGACCTGCAGACTGCTCACTACGTTTTTTTTCTACATCTTAAAATCTCTGGTTGCTTTTAGTATTATTTCCGTCTGATATCAGTTGTTTGCATTTCTAATTGAGGATCCGTATTTAGTTTCCTGTGGAGAGACGACTGTCCACGCATATCACATTTCTCCAGCTAAATGTCAGTTAATGATTGCCAAAATGCCTGGACTAGAGGATAATGATTGACTGTGTTTGCTTTAGTCAATTTAGTCCCTGAGCAAAATCTAAAGAACCCAAATATCTCTGACTGTCAAGGTATGCAGACCACGTCATGGATTATTGTGGGAATCCACCTGAAACTTAACAATGAGGACTGGCTGACTTTTTTAGCTAATTTTGATACTGTGTGTTGCCAGGAAACATGGGCTCTGAATTCTATTGCTTTAAATAGTTTTAAATCTTATTGCTGCGATGCAACGCCATCGCAACAGGAAGAGGAAAGGGGCGTTTAGCTGTGTTTGTGGCATCTTCCATTAAGAATTTGAGGGGCATATTCTCAAGGAGCCATTGCCGATTTATCGGCACTTTAGCGCCGCAAATGTAGCGATAGACTTATCGCCCTATTCACAAGCTGGTGCAAACTGTCGACATCGCCAGTTTTCCTGCGATAGCTGCCGCAAAACACATCGCCACGGATGAGAGCGACAATTAACGCTAATGACATGCAGAGTAGGCGTTCCCGTGCAAAAACACACGAAAACACCACTTCGCGATATTCTCAACGACCAGCCAGATCTGCGATGCCGGACAAAAACAGACGATAAGGCGCGTTAGCAGCAGGGACTTAACACCTGCCCATTATTAAGTAGGACGAAAACCTGCAGTACAGAGGAAGCCCAGGCCAGAGCCACATCTGAAGACCAACAGATGCCATGGAGCTACTAATCATGCAGCTTGGAGACCCAAGTGGGCCACAACACCCACCGCCACCACCCCCAGGACAACCCCCCCGTACCACCACCGAGGCAGCGCAGAACAAGACAGCGGACCTTCCGAAAACGCATCAGCCTCACAGACTTAACGCCAGAGGATGTCATTGCCCACTACAGGCTCAAAGGACAACCATCCTCCGCATCCTGACCCACATTGCCCACAGGCTGACGGTACCAACACAGCGGACAACCAACATCCCTCCACAGACAAAGCTGCTGGCTGTGCTGCACCTGTTGGCCTCTGGTACCTTCCAACCAACAACTGCCAGAGTCGGAGGAGTCTCACAGCCAGCCCTATCAAAGGCCATCACACCTGTCCTGGATGCCATCATCAGTTTCATACCCCAGCACCTTCACTTCCTCCACACTGCGCAGGAACAGCTAGAGACCAAGCAAGGCTTCTACGCCATAGCCAGATTCCCGCACGTGTTGGGGGCAATCGACTGCACACATGTCCTACTTGTGCCCCCTGCCGACACTGCACACAATTACCGCAACAGGGAGCACATGCATTTCATCAATGTGCAGGCAATAGTGGACCACCGGGGACTGTTCACCAATGTCGTCGCCAACTACCCAGGCAGTGTGCATGACTCATACATCTTCCGACAGTCCATCATCAACCAGTGCTTTCAGGATGGCACCTATGGAAATGGACTGCTCGTTGGTAAGTACCAACGGAACACACCACACACCTCAATTCCACAATCACACAACGCACAACTGTGGGAATGGACACGTAACAAAATCACTTCCAACATGCCAAACAACATGCACACCTGCCAGACACGACAACACAAGTAACCGTGGTAAGAGGGGTCAGAAATGTGGACAAACCATACACTAAGGCATAGCCCCTCTGCCACACATTTGCAGAATGTGGGGAGAGGTGGGAACCACGATTGTGCGAAGGAGGCAATGGACCTATGAATAACAATGTACACAATGCCAAGTGTGGCGGTGATGTGCTGCACAGTCTTGAGTATGCAGAGCACAGACATGCCCATGTGGACACATACTGCTGGAGTCTGTAGTGTCGTGGATAGTGGACGCAACCTTGTCATCACAGGCAGTTGGGAACACCTTGGACAAGTAGCCATGTCGGCCCCCCTGTAAGCGTAAGCGTAGTGGGCAGGCCCGGCGCACGCCAGACCAGTGTAGGGGAGTGACTAAATAGGCGGGGGCTCAGGGAGTGGTTCACTTCCGGGACGGCCACCGAAGTAACCACAGCGTGTGGCTCTGTGTCCGCCATATCCTGACCATAGGCCTACACACACGTGGCCGACCACCTACAATGGGCAAAGTCACACCGGCGACGAGGTGGCTACATCCCACCCCACCCGGTGCACATCTCGTCATCGCCTGCAGTGACGTGTCTGCTGAACTCAGTGCACCACAAGTCACCGTCCAGCCTCCAGCATTATAGCATGATGCACACCAGCTCAGCTCTTCCGGTGGGCCAAACTCAGTGCACCACAAGTCACCATCCAGCCTCCAGCATTATCGCATGATACACACCCGCTCAGCTCTTCCGGTGGGCCGAACTCAGTGCACCGCAAGTCATTGTCCCGAGGGGCTACCCCACAAGTCCGCCTCCAGTAGCCAACAGCATGTCCTCGGTAACGCCACTGGAGCCCTTCACAGTCACGGGGCCACCCCCATCCCAGGCAGGCCGCCGGTAAGCCTGGGCAGATCGTCTGGAGACGTACTCCGAAGCGCACGACATCCCAGCGCCGCGGCACCGCACAAGTGTGAGGAGTGCAGAGAAATGGCCCGGGGCTCTGGGCGTGGTTCAGTTCTGGGCTCTGGGCGTGGTCCAGTTCCGGCCTGTAGCATGCACCAGGAGGGCGGCCTCGCCCGAATGGATTAATAAAGGAGCGCGAGAACGCTCGGGGTCTCGGCTCATACATGCCAACTGTTGTGTGTGTATCTACATTGCCGCAGCCTTAACTGAAGGCCTAGCCTCAATATCAGCGCGAGTTCAGCCAGGCCAGAACTCCACATCTGTGTCCGCCCAATCCTTACCATAGGCCTACACACACGTGGCAGCACACCTTCAACGGCCAACATTACAGTCTTGCTGTCAGTCCTGCAGACATGCGCAGACAGGCATGACAATGGTGTGCCGTAGGAGTGCAAGTGATGCAACCATGCAGCACACACAAGTAAATAGGCTTGGTGGGAGGGAGGAGCAGCTGTGAGGTTATGTAATACACATTGTCCTACCACATTTGCCAGCAGCAATACATGGCTAACATGAATCCCAAGGTCACACAAATCACACACCACGAACGTTGTATGTCTGCCAACACAGCATGCAGAACCACCAGTTAACACTGACCTCACTTACCTCTCACAGGTGATCAAGGATATGCACTCTGCCCGTGGATGATGACACCCCTCCGAGACCCGAACACCCCGGCCCAGAGGCAGTACAATGTGGCCCACAAACGCACCAGGGGCATTGTTGAACGCACGTTTGGCGTGTTGAAATCACGTTTCAGGTGCATGGACATCACGGGTGGAAGACTCCTGTACAGCCCAGAAATAGTGTGCAAGATGATCACTGCATGTTGTGTAATGCACAACCTATGTGTACGCACCAATGCCCCATGGATCCAAGTCCCAGAAGCACCGGATGATGATGACAAAGATGATGCAGGTGGACCACACCACACTGCAGCCGCAGCAGGTATAGCCCGAAGGAACACAATCATCAACAAGTTCTTCGCATGAGCACGTCACATTGTGACTGTCCACAGCAATCATGGCACAGTACAAGATGACCACATGACCAGCATGTGCAAATAAAATCTTAGCAACACACATTCCCCGTGTGCATGTCAGTCCTCTGCATTAGCACATTAATCTGACGGGTGTAAGTGCAACATTGAGTGCTTACATTCGCATATGTTGCAAGAAGAGATGGTGTGTATGTCACCTCTGTACCGAGAGGCTGTTTAGGGCATCACGTATTCAAAATTGCCATATCAGGGTGTCACATGTAGTACGTCATGCCACTCATCAGCGTCCCACGTGTACATGAACATGACATGAAGGCCGTCATTGGTGTTCAGGAAAAGACAACAGGGTGCCATTTGTGGTCTGAGATGTACCTGCCTGATGCAAATATACACCCAGTGTGTCGAGTCCCACAACATGTACAACATGGCCGTAAGGGGGATGTGGGCACAGTGGACACCTCAGCAACATTGGGAGATGCACACCAGCCTAGAAGCCAGCAGGTCCACCTTGCGTGGAACACACCAAGGTGTACCCTGGTCAAATGTGCCATGTACAGGTCACATGTGTACACGGACGTCATCCGTCAAGGGAAGTAATCAGCGCCAGCTAACAGGTGCAAGGTGAGTGGTCAACCGCCTCCTCACAGCTACCTGCACCCATCACTGTCAGACTGCAGCAAAACAACACTGCTACATCAGAGCATGCAATACTGACCGTGAGGGCACGTACATGGCTGGTAAGGGTTCAACCATGCCGGAAGGCGAAGCAGTGACATCCCCCCCACCCAATACCCATCACATTTCCAGAATGCAAGCAGATGACAAACTAACATTGTGGATGACAGCCCCTCTGTCTGAACTAGAAGGCGGTAGCACATCTGCACCTCTGACCTTGGGAATTCATGCGCCCGGCACACCCTGAGCGATACCATAGCAGCTGCTGATGGCTCCCACACTACGCACAGTGCTAACCAGAGACCAACGTATACACACCCCACACACAGGAGTCCTTGCTCGTAGTTCACTTTCATGGTATGACCTTCACACTTACGCACCGACCATCCCAGGAGTCCAAGCGCTCCACACTCAAACCAATCATTGCTCCGAGCTGTGGCTTCCACATAACTGTGACTTTGCCTTTGTGACACACAGCCCTATTTCATACATTGACGTGGGGCTAAGTTTGGAAATAGCGAGATTGTTGTTTTGGAGCAATGAGGCCACAGCTAGTTCACACATTCCCAGTCATCTCACTGCCTATCTGGGTCACGGATATACATGCGCATTGAAATCAGTTCCCAGGGAGCACCTTTGTTTGGAAACACTGCCCCTACATACATCCATACTTTCATACTTGCTTGTTCATGGACATGACTCATCTGTGTGAATTTGAATGTCTTAATCACATTCAGTGGAGTGGTGAAGGTGGACCAGTACCTGGCCATGCACACGCTACTTTACAATGTTGCCCCGTGGAGGGCCAGCCAGGGTCCTTTGGGAGGGAAAAGTACATCGTAGGAGAGGGAGTTCAGTACGCAGTCTGATTTCTGTGTCATTGGTTGCCTAAACAAATGTAGCAGTCCATGTTGGGGGCCAAGGTGAGTGTCACAGAGTGTTAAGGGGGACAGTGGAGGGTGTTATTCCTGGGCATGATGCAGAGGGCAGAACCAAGCAGAAAGAGGCCATATGGCGGAAATGAATGCTACCGCTTCCTACTTAGCCCAACGGCAGATTCATCCTCATCATCGTCCTCCTATTTGTGATGTGCCTCACATGTGGGTGGTGGTGTTTTGTCTGCGGCACTGTGTGGCAGTGACACATCAGCGACCGGAGGTGCATTGTCAGCTGCACTGTGAGGCACTGACACATCAGGGGGCGGTGATGTGGAGGGAGTAGTGGCAGCAGCATTCATCTGCGCCAGGCCTTGTGGCAACACTGCCATGATGAGGTTCTGCAGGGCATGGTAGATCCCTGCTACATCTCGCTGGTGTGCAGCCGTGGCAGCCATTCTTCCCGCCTGCATCCGCTCCATGTTCTCCATGTTCCTCCCCATGTTGGCCAACTCACGGCTGAGATCGCTGGAGCCACTCTGACTAGACAGTTGTTCTTGTCTACGAGTCATGACTCCGGCGATGTCAGCCATGGATTGTTTGAGACCATGGAGCGGACTCTGGGTGTCCGTTAGGGCCCGTAGGTGGTCCCTGATGGGACTTGGACACCCACGTATGGCATCTAGTTTGGCTGCCATGAGGTCGAACCCCACCCACACCTGCTCTGCCGTCCCCGTCTGGCCCTGCGACACACGGCGTTGGAATGCCATGTGTTGCTCGTGGGGATCCTGGGAGACGGCCGTGGTGGTGTGTGCTTCCTGTTGTGTGGTCTGTGCAGGGGGTGGGTTCGCCTCAATGCAGCTGGGCTGCCCTGCTCCTGGGGGTGGGGTGCTGAGGGTGTCCATGAGCTGTTGGAGGGCGTCGGGGTTGATGGTGTGTAGGTCCTCTTCATCATCGGTGATGAGGAGTACGGTCTGCTCTGCAGGAGGTGATGATTCTCCCTCTGCAATGTGCAGGGGAGATGCAGTTTGACATTGTGTTCACATGTATTGTTGACGCATTGGCCAAGTTTACAGACAGACTGCATGTCAATGTACATTGTGACTGTTTGTGTGGAGATGCCTATTTAATGCTGGACAGTTGACATTTCACCACCATCACGGATGTGAGGTTGTATTTGTCCATTGTCATCTCACAGTTTCCTGCTATGCCAAATGCGAATGGCCATTTTCTACACACGAGCGGCAGCAGTTGTGTCCTGTGTTCTGTTGTGAAAGTGTTGCAGTTTGGTCCACTTTGTTGTAAATGTTGAGGTGCTCTGAGTGTTATGTTGTGTGCTGCATTGTGGGTGATTTGCCCCTTCAGCTCTGATTTGGCTGGCCCTTATCCCTTTCAGGCGGTGTGCCTTTCACTTCTGTGCTTATACAGTGCAGACTTGGGTAAATTGGGCTCTTGGTCGGAGTTGTGACTCTTGGGCGTGGTTTGTCAGCAGATGTGCTGTACTTGTGCATGTGTGCCATTGTGCCCATCTCCCCCGTACCGCCAGCCCCTGGTGGTTACTCACCCTGTTGCTGTTGTGTCAGGTAATTTTGAGCAGTGTCCGGTCCTCCGACTCCTGCCACCGTCTCCTCACTGATGACTGTGGACACCATTTCCTCCATCTCATCCAGCTCCTGCTGTGGCGCAGGACTCCCACCCCCAGTCTGCATTGCTGCTTTGCAGTTGTTGGCGAGTTTCAGCTTGGTTTTGCGCTTCACATCATTCCAGCGCCTCTTGACCTCTTCCATTGTCCTCCTCAGCACTCCGACTGCATTCTCCTTGTCCACGATGGACTGCCATATTCCATTTTTTGTTGCCAATGACACATTGGAGGTGACGAACAGTTGTTGATGGTGTTCTATCACCTCCGTGATCTGGATCCTGTTTTCCTGCGGACTGAACCGCGTCTTCCTCTTCTTCTTCTCCTTGCCCTTCCCTGACCCTGAGGTCCCGGGCTGGTCCTCCGTGGGGCTTATGGGGTTCGGGTTGTCCTCTGTTCTTGCTCTGGCTACCTCCATGGTGCTTCACAGTTGTTTGTGTTTTATTTGTATTTTATCTTTGCCGCTTTTATAGTGATTGTTCCCGCCTTACTTGTGGGACTTGCGGGCCTGGCGCTGCTTTTCGCTGGATTATCTATCCCAAAATCTACCTCAAATCTCATCTCCCACCTAGAACTGGGCATAGGCTTTGTGGAGGATAACATTTTAATTGCTCCGCTATTATTGTGGTTAAAGCTGTGGCACAATACTAGGGCAGAAATCTCCAGGCAGGTGCTAATGGACTGTCTCAGTCTAGAAAATATGATGGCCACCCCATGGTTAACGTATGTCAAAGATATTTTTCATACTTTGGGTCTTAATCAACTGTTTGACACACCAAAACTTAATACTGCTAAGTCTAAAGAAATAGTTAAACGGGGTGCTGAATCATATAGAGAGGACATGGGACTAGGAAAAACACTTGAAATGGGTTCAATTACTAGGTATCTGGACATTGTTCAACCATAGGTGCAGAACCTTATTCATCCTGGGCTGTAAATCCTGAGCACAGATTTTACTTGACTAGGTTAAGACTGAATATGATTCATTTTTTAGTAGCTTTTCCTGTAGCTGGTGCATGGTTTAAATCTCTCCAGTGTTACCCTTGTTATGGCACATCTGCTCAATCAACCGCACATTTTTTACTATTTTGCTCCCTTTTTAACACTTTTAGACGACGTTTTCTACAGCCTATTTTAATGCACATGCACTTTACCTCATATAAAGAGGGATTCGAATATTTGCAATGCCTGTCCTCATTTGAAAATTGCACTGCTGTTTTGAGTTACATTGTTGCTGCTATTAAGTTAAGGAACAAATATGTCTTTTAATTCTTTGGATGCAGTATAAGTGATGATAATTATTCTTACATGATGAAGAGTGTATTTGTTTTTTAACTGTATTTTAACTGTTTTATTCTGTACTTTTATGGCTTTTCTAACTGGCTGAATAAAGATTATTATGGCTATGATGGCCTATTACGATTAGGTTTTATAGACTGTTGTAGTTTGTTACATCTTTTCGTGAGGTGAAAAAATGATCTTCATGCAGAATGCATAATTTGGTATGAAATTTTTGCAAACATATTCATGCAACATTAGTTTTGCAGTTGGTATAATTGAATTTTTACTCAGTGACTAAACAGCCTGTACCGCCACGCCACCCATGACACCCCTAAGGCCTCTTGGTCCATAAGTCCTCTGTCCCATAAATAACGTGTGTATCCTCAAAAATATGGACCGTGACACTATCAGTCCTTCCTTTGCAAAATGCTTGACCAATGCTGCCTTGTGCAGCTCAACGCACAAAGCACTCTGCGACTGTACCTATACTGCTTCATTTGATTACACTCTCTAAATGTTCCTGTTAGGTTTTCCCAGGTCCCACATCTGGGAGGCGCAGTTGGGAAAGTAGTACATTGTTATGGCCTAGCATACACACTTCTATAAAGCAGGCTACACCTCTTCAGTACTCCCCCCACCCCCAAAATCATGATACTTGCCCTGGCACTGTTCCATTCTCTCCAGGGCACTACTCCCCACTTTTCATCTTCTACCTCAGGGAGCTGAAAATCCCACCAGCGGTGCCACTCTAAAACCCACCATCCATAGCTGGTATCCTTCCAGTCCTTTCACAGCTATGGTGACCTTCCTCTCCCAGAAGCGCCCCCATGAATGCTGAACTATCTGTGACATTAGAAGGCTATTTTTAGGTTTCACCTGCACAGCGCTTGTGCTGTGCTTGTGATTAGGTTTCACCTACACAAACCATAGCCTAGTCCTTAGTACAAGTGGACCACTCTTGGGTCCGCTTATGGATTGGGCATGAAAAGAGTCTTTAATTGTGGGACCTGCTAACCCCTTCTGTTTACCAGGTTTCCAGCATCGTTTTCATGGTCGCTCCGGCATAAACGTTTTAAATGGGTTTAGATCAAGCCACCTGCCATCATAGAGGTGATCTGCGATGACTCTTCATGACTATCGTCTGATTTCTCACTTTCCAATGCTCAATCTGATCTTTGTGATGTTGCTTCAAAGTCCTATGTTTCTGTGAGTTCACTCTTTTTCTTTCCTATGCTTTGTGGTTATTTCTCCTAACGCCACTTGCTGTTTCGCCCTAGCCTGCTCTATTGTTGGCTTATGAGAGTTAGATGTCTGTTTCCTCACAATTCTTCTATTGTTCTTGCCTCAGTCTATTGTAATATTGCCCCTTATTCTCCTACAGTGTCACACAGACAGAAAGGTATTATTATTTTCATTACATCTATCGGTGAGCATGCACACCTTTTGCATATCACCCTTACCTTCCTGCATTCAGGTACTCCGTTCAATATCAGTTTTACACCTGCTCACCAAGCTAAAACTTACAACAAAAAAATATTAATAATCACATAGGCGAAACATAATGCATTTACCTGTGCTTGTTGATTTATACAAGGCTTTGATGTTTCCTGGCCTGTCCACTTTTTATGGCCATTCACAACTAATTGGCTTTTAATGCACGTGTAGTGACAGCACCTGGGCACAGAACATACTCCTACTCAGAAATTGTATTTCTACCTGCTTTTATGAAGCATGTGTACTTTGTGCATCGCTGTGAAACATGTCCTGAAGGTGTGAGTTTTCAGCTTTCTCTGAATAACAGTGGCTTCTTCTTTTGCCAGCTGGTAGACCGCATTTCCTCATTTCCACTCCAGAAGGCAGCATAACTTGGAAAATAGCATTTTAAGGCCCCTGACCAAATCGAAAAGTACTGTATACTTCTGAAAGGCACTTATAAAATGTGTATGAGCTTGGCATTTCAGAAAGAGACAATAAAAAGTTATTGCACTGGGAGGCTGACAGAATTTCGTAGCGACAAACAGGAAGGATGCAAGTAAGTAGAAGATGAGAAACAGGTTGTAATTTATATTCCAGGCACACAGCAGTGCGCAGTTTGTTGGGCAGAAGAGGCTGACATGAGAGCTTCTGACCAATTCTAGAATTTGGAATGAGACCTTTGAAAGAAGTAGAAAGGGAAAGGAATTCCAAACAATCGTGCTAAATATTCCGCCTGCCCCTCTTCTGACTCCCTTCCAATGCAAGATGAAAACAATCAAATGTGATTTATATTTCCCTTCAAAATGCATTAGCCTCTTCACCAGGTGTTAGACAAGCATTGACGAAGCCAATAGGTTTCGCCTATGGAGAGATCTATTGGATATGCGATTTTTTTAGCTTTGTTGCACAACAGCGCGGGCTGCTTGCAACATTTCTGAAATTAAGAAAATGATAGCTGTATGAGACGGCTAGTCAAGCATAACCTATTTTAGAGAGCGTGGTTTGCTGGAGCTGTAGAATAAGTGTTACAGCGATAGGCACACGAAGGGGCATATTCTCAAGGACTTATCGCCGAGTTAGCGGCACTTTATCGCAGCCAAAGTGGTGATAAATTCATCGCACTATTCACAAGCTGGTGCTAACAGCCGATATCACCAGTATTCCTGCGAGAGCAGCCGCAAAAAACATTGCCACGGATGACACCGGCAACTAACGCTAATGAGATGCAGAGAAGGCGTTCCCTTGCAAAAACCCGCGGAAACATCACTTCGCAACATTCACAACGACCAGCCAGATCGGCGATAAGACCACAAAACATGCGCTAAGGCGCGTTAGCAGCAGGGATTTAACACCTGCTCCTACCTGGTGTTAAGTCGGACGACAACCTGCACCACAAAAGGGAGCCTAGCCCACAGCCTCACCAGAAGAACAACAGATGCCATGGAGCTACTGATCATGCAGCTCGGAGCCCCAAGATGGCCACAACAACCAGCGCCACCCCCCCATGCCCACCACCCCTCCCAACCCCCCCTCCCCCGTGGCCCTACCCCGGGCACCCCCCTGGACAAAGATATCTCACATCTACGTCACAAATTCATGAACACAACAATTCGCCTGATGTCGCACAAGTACACCAACCAACATCCATGTGTGGTTCGAAAAAGGAAAAACATACATACATCGCAAAATTCCCAAAATAATCAATTTATTTAAATTCCAATCAACAGCAATAGTTTGAAGAGTCATGGCGGGTCTTCTCCGGACAAACCGTAAGTCACAGCCTGCAAGACAAAATTGATAAGAATGTGTGTCATGCGCACAACAAAGGACAGAGAGAGAGAGAGAAAGAGAGATAGAAAGAAAGAAAGGGAGAGAGTGAAAGAGAGGGAGAGAGAGAAAGGGGGAGAGAGGGAGAAGGAGAGAGAGAGGGAAACAGAGGAAGAGAGAGAGAGACAGCGAAAGGAAGAGAGGGAGAGAGAGAGAGAAAGAGAGGGAAAGATAGAGAAAGAGAGGGAGAGAGAGACAGTGCCGACACTGCGCACCCAGGCAGCTGCACCCCAGCCCCCCCACCGCCCAGCGGTGTTTGCCCACCCCTGCGCACCCAGGCCTCACTGCTCACCTGCTGCCAAAGGTGTGTCTCCAACCACGTGCCGGTTCACACTGCAGGCCACCAGGTCCCCAATCTGAAACAGAGTCCAGATACATGAATGGCAGAGTATACATCATTGCACACGGCAACATCGCATGGCCGCCCCTGCGCACACAGGCTGCTGCACCCCAGCCCCTCCCGCCGCCCAGTGGTGTTTGCCCGCCCCTGCGCACCCAGGCCTCACTGCTCACCTGCTGCCACCAGTGTGTCTCCAACCACGTGCCGGTTCACACTGCAGGCCACCAGGTCCCCAATCTGAAACAGAGTCCAGATACATGAATGGCAGAGTACACATCATTGCACACAGCAACATTGCATGGCCGCCCCTGCACACCCAGGCCGCTGCAACCCAGCCCATCCCGCCGCCCAGCACGGATTGCCTGACCCTGCGCACCCAGGCCACACTGCTCACCTTCCGCCACTGGCGTGTCTCCAAGAGGGCACACCACGTCCCCGTGCAAGCTCCGAGCCCGGGGCCCGTGACCTTGGCAGCCTCCACATCACGCATCCCCGCAGTGCGGGCCACCAGGCGCACACTTGACTCTGGGTCTTGATTTTGCAATGGCAGAGATCACATCAGTGCACACGTCATCATCGCAGGCTGCACCCCCGCTCAGCTGTCTAGGTGCCACTAACTCTGTGAAACGCGAGGCAATGCCACTTGGCGGTAGGCCCGCGCTGCCCGCTGGCTCAGGCCTACATTGCGGTCCACCAGGCGCACACTTGACTCTGGGTCTTGATATAGCAATGGCAGAGACCATATCAGTGCACATGTCATCATCGCAGGCTGCACACCCGCTCAGCACTTTGGGTGCCCCTACCTCAGTGCACAGTAAGTCACCGTCCCGTGGCGGTAGGCCCGTGCCAGCCGCAGTGCAACCGGTGCCACCGACTACGTGCAACGCAAGTCATGGACCCTATATGATTGAGCCTCGTCGTAGGCCAGGCGGACGCAGCAATGTCACCTCAGGCAGTGGGGAAGAACTGGGACACATAGCGTCGTCGTCGTCCCCTTTATACGTACACCGAGTGGGCTGGGTCAGCGTACGCCAGGCCAGCGTAGGGGTGTGAACAATTATCCCTGGCCCCTGGGCGTGGTTCATATCTGGGCTGCACAGGAAACCAACTGATGCGTGTGTCTCTGTTGCAGTGTCTGCGCCACACGGCCCGCAATCGACAATGTTGCAATGTTGCATGCAGCTGGAGGGCGTCTGCGCACGTAGGTACTGTACAAGGAGCGCAAGGCCCCTCGGGGTCTTGCCTCATACATGGCAACTGGTGTGTGTGTTCATCGCTTTTGGTGCACCATAAGCCCAAGGCCTAGCCTCAATTGCAGCGCGATGGCCACATCACATACCCAGGATACAAGCAGTGTTCTGACTAACATTAGGGATGAAAGCCCCCTTGTCTCAATACAGAAGGAGGAAGGACATCTGCACCCCCGACCTTGGAAACGCATGCGGCAGGCACCCCCTAAGAGAGATACCATGGCAGACGAAGACGACTCCCACACTACACACGGCGCCAATGAAAGATCAACGTATTCACACCCCACACACAGAAGTCCTTGCCCGAGGTACTCCTGCATGGAACGGCCTTGACACTTACGTACAGGACAACGCATATGTACAAACTTTGCACACTCATACGACTCATTGCTCCGAGCTGTGGCATATCATCCACATAACAGCCGCAGGTCAGAAGAGTGCCGGTTCTACGAGTGCGAACAACGCAATGCCAGAACATCCCGGGCACATGCACAACCCCTGTCACGTGGAACTGTACCGTGACCGAATGCTGCATTTGTTGGGGGCACTGCCACTGGCAGTGTTGCGCATCAGTTACCGTCTGAGCTTCCGTCTTGCGTACGTCACCTGCGACCAGCCCTGGTTCCACTGCCGATCATGCATATTCGAGTGGCCCATGGATGTCTGCCTATCCAACACAACGGTAGCTGAACTGGATTATGACATGTGTGTGCGCCCCCTGTTGGACCACGACCAGGAGTGTAACCGTGATACCCGTTTATGGGATGCCTTGGAATTGGGCGTATGTGCTGGCAGTTGGGCATGTGAGATCGCACAATTCCTCGTGTGCAGTGACCACATCGAAGCGCTCCCCTATTGGGCTGTGTTGCAGATTGGTGAAACGACGTGGACGGAGCACATCTGTCCGGACCAGCTAATGGATTGGCTCGCCCCCGTGTTCGTTGAATTCGACAACGACGTACTCTTGGAACTGATTGCCCATGAATCTGCGCTCACTTTCATGGACGAGTAACTACGTTCCAGCAGCCACAAGAGATTGTAACCCATGGCACAGGTCCCAACCCCCTTTTGCATCTTGGGGAAATGGACACATATCCCACCATGACAGTGGACATGTCTGCATTCGCCTGGACTCAGAATGTATGTGCGTGCAGGACTGCGGGTTGACACACACCTGTGCAAGGTGAGTGGACAGCGGCGCCTGGCAACGTTCCTCAACCTGACACACCGCTGGAGGGAGAGTACACACATGGCAATGTGGTACTACATGTGACCTTGTTGGACTCCTTCACCTGCTCACTGTCAGCAGAGCAGGCAGTCAGCGCTGCCCGGTGGTACAGGACTATGCAGATCCCATGGGCTGTGAGTGGTGTCCCCTGACACGGTGCAATGAGCATTCGCCAAACACCACATGACTCGTCCAGCAGGGCAAGGTGGGCTGAGACCGTCGGCATCCGTCATGGTTGGTGTTCATTTGTGCCTCCCCATGTCTTGCACCTCTACATGTTCCTTGGCTGCCTGTTAGTGTATGATGCATTGGTCTGCATGTTGTGGCCCTTGTCTTGCCCGTACTGACACGCACATGCTTATAAAGTCTACGCAGCTTCACTAGTGTACAACTGTGATGAGTGTTGATTTGCATGCCAAATCGTGTGCCCCAATGAGCATTGTACGTACACAGGGAGGGACTGACTGACGGATTTCACTTAGGGGTGAGTCCCTATTGCCAGCTCCACCTCTGTGAGCCAGACATTGTGTTCGGGCGAGTTGCTGGTCGACCTGTGCGCTTACGTGTCTTCAGCAATGTGAGTATGGTGTCCAACTTCTTGCCATGTGGACCAATGTGTTCCATCAAACCAGGCTGTGTCCACACAGTTGAGTGTGTGTAGGTATGCGAAGAGATGTTCTGTTGTCACATGTGATGTGGGACACTACTTTAACCCTCCTACCGACTCTGACATATTTACACACAGCCCTATTTAATACATGGACGTGGGGCTACGTTGGGGGGGTTGCGTGATTGTTGTTCATGATCAATGAGGCCACAGCTAGTTCACACCTCCACAGTCATGTAATTGGCCATGTGTGTCACGGTCAAACATGAGCATTGATGTCATTTCCCAGGGTGTACCTTTTTGTGCAATCAATGGCCCTACAGTCATCCATACTGTCATACTTGATTGGACATAGACATGACACATCTGTGTGATTAGGAATGTTTTATTCACATCCTGTGGAGTGTCGGAGCTGGAGCAGTACATGGCCATGCACACCCCACATTACGTGGTTGCCCAGTAGAGGACCAAACAGAGTCCTTTAGGGGATTACAAAATAATCGGTAGAGGCAGAGTTGAGTCCGCAGCCTGTTTGCTGTGTCATTGGTAACCAGAGCAGATATGGCAGCCCATGTCGGGGTCCAGGTGAATGTCGCAGAGTGTTCGGGGGACAGTGGAAGGTGTTGTACCAGGGCATGATGCAGAGGGCTGTACCAAGCAGAAACAGGCCATATGGCGGGGGATGAATGCTACAACCTCCTTTTTGACACAGAGTCATTACCGTCCACATCTTCGTCCTCTGATACGTCCTCTGTGTCAGGTGTGCCAGGTGTGTGTGGTGGTGTTATGGCTGCATCACTGTGTGCCACAGACTCATCAGGGGGCGGAGATGGTATGGCTGCATCACTGTGTGCCACTGACACATCAGGGGGCGGAGATGTGTGTGTTGAAGTTCCTGCAGCAGTCATCTGTGACAGGCTCTGTGGCAGCAATGGCAGGATGAGGATCTGCAGGGCATGGTAGATCCCAGCTACATCTTGCTGGTGTTCAGCCGTGGCAGCCATCCTTCCTGCCTGCATCCGCTCCATGTTCTCTATTGTCCTCCGCATCTGTGCCAACTCTGTGCTGTCGTCGCCGGAGCCTCTCTGCCTAGACAGTTCTTGGATCCGAGTAATGGATCCAGTGAGGTCATCCAAGGATTGTTGTAGGGCATGGAGCGGACTGTGGGTGTCCATTAGGGACTGTAAGTGGTCCCTGATGGGACTGAGACACCCACGTATGGCATCTAGTTTGGCTGCCATGAGGTCGAAACCCACCCGCACCTGTTCAGCCAGCCCCCTCTGGCAGTCTGACACACGGCGTTGGGATGCCATGTGTTCTTGGGTGAGGTGCTGGGAGCCAGCCGTGGTGGTGGGTGCTTCCTGCTGTGTGGTCTGTGCAGGGGGTGGTATAACCTCGATGCAGCTGGGCTGCCCTGTTCCTGGAGGTGGGGTGCGGAGGCTGTCCACGAGCAGTTGGAGGGTGTCGGAGCAGATGGCCAGGGGTTCCTCCTCATCACTGAAGAGATGTCTGGTCTGCTCTGCAGGAGGTGTTGATTGTCCCTCTGCAATGTGACGGGGAGATGCAGATTAACAGTGTGTTCCATGTATGTGCACGCATTGTACATGTTTACATACTGACTGCATGTCAATGTACATTGTGACTGTTTTGGAGGAGCTGGGTATTTGATGGGGGACAGTGGACATTCCGACTACATGAAGGATGTGAGGTTGTACTCGTACATTATCATCTGACAGTTTCCTGCTATGCCTGATGTTATTGGCCTTTTTCTACGCACATGCGGCACCAGTTGTGTCCTCTGTTCTGTGGTGTTGGTGTGGCACTTTGTACCACATTGTCATCAATGTTGATGTGCTGTGGTTGCTATGTGTGTGTGAGGCATTGTGGGAGAGTCGCCCCTGCAGCTCTGATTTAGCGACCCATTGTCCCTTTGAGGCGGTGTGCCTTTGGCTTCTGTTCTTTTACGGTGCTGAGATGTTGGCGACTTGAGTCATTTGTGCTCTTGGACGGATTTGGCACTCTTGTGCATTAATTGTCTACAGATGTGTTGTTGACGTCAGGAGTTGTATGTGCACGTGGATGTGTCAGAGTGTGACCTGCTCCTTTGAGGATGTGATCCATACTGGGCCACCTCAGTGTCGTGTCGTGCACCATGTCATGTATTTTGACTGCAGCCATGCTATTGGTCATGCAGTGTCACTTGCATTGTCAGTGTAGCTCACAGAGCCGCTGCTTTGCTGGGTTCAGCACATGTGCATGGGTAGGTTGTGGGATTGGTGAGGGGGGGCATTTGTGCACATGGTGGACGGGGGCCTACTTGGTGTTTCTATATGTGCTGCAGTGTGCCAAGGCCATCAGGGACAGGTTCCACAGTCATTGTGGGTGTGCAGCGTGCTATTCTTGATTGTGCATGTGTGCCATTGTGCCCGTCTCCCCTGTCCTCCCAGTCCCTGGTGGTTACTCACCCTGTTGCTGTTGGGTCAGGCCATTTCGGGCAGTGTCCGGACCCCCAACTCCTTGCACCGTCTCTGCACTGATGACTGTGGCCACCATTTCCTCCAGCTCATCCAGCCCCTCCTGTGGCGCAGGACTCCCACCTCCAGTGGCCGTTGCTGCCTTCAGGTTGGCAGCGAGTTTCTGCTTGGTTTGGCTTTTGACGTCATGCTAGTGCCTCTTGACCTCCTCCATTGACCTCCTCGACACTCCGACTGTATTCACGTTGTTCACGATGGACTGCCATATTTCCGTTTGTGTTGCCGATGACACAGTGGAGGTGACGTACAGTTGTTGGTAGTGTTTGGTCACCTCCGTGATGATGATCCGGTTTTCCTGCGGACTGAACCCCGTCTTCCTCTTCCTCTTCTCCGGCCCCGGGGTTCCTGGCTGGTTGTCTGTGAGGCTTGTGTGGTTCGCGTTGTCCTCTGCATTGGGTCCGGGTGCGTCCATGTTGCTACGCAGTTGCATTTATTTGTCTTTTTTTTTTCTCTGCTTTTATAGTGCATTCTCACGCATGGCGCGTGGGAATCGCAGGCCTGTCGCTGGTTTTCACAGATTTTTGTATCGCCATTGGGGTCATCGCACCTTTTTTCGCTTTGGGGTTTCGCATTTTTTCGGCGACGCGTGGATTTTAATGCGGGCATTTGTCGCGTTATCGTGGGGCTATCGCATGGTGCCGCCGGGTTGTGAATGCTGCGTTAACACAGTGTTATTTTCCCGCGATGGACTGCGATGTGAGAAGTTGCGTTAAGCGATTTTGGCGATAGTTAACACGCGTTCTTGGGAATATCCCCCGAAATGTAGTTACTAATTGACGATTGAAGTTGTTTTTACATATGAAAGTATGCGTATGTGTGCTTGTCAGTTTGCGCTTGCGCACGTACTGTGTGCCGCACACTAATAGAAATGCATAGACAGGTAGATAGACGATGGATTGGTTTTAATTATTCATATTTTCAAAATAAAACAGTTAATAATTTGAAACACGAAAGTGGTGCAGCGCTTTCGAAACAACACATGTATATTACACACCCTTGGCTTTATGACAGGTAAAATGTTTATTTTGCAGGGCGGGTTCTCCCACGCCTTGGAGGTTCATATTCAGCTGTAGAAATTTCACCCAAGCACTGGGTACATGTCCGGTGAAGGGCAAAGGTGGAAGTGTCATTAAAAGGAAGGAGTCTGCTGTTTTTACTAATAGTAACTATTAGCTGTGAGGGGAAAAAAACAAAGGTGTTTATCCCATGTCTTGTACATAAATCTGTTTGATACATGTTAATTGGACGCACAGACTTTCAGCATCCAAACTATTCACAGCACGTCAAAATAATCACAGAAGTGCAGCTGGCACAGGCAAGATATTTCTTTTCTTCTTCTTTTTTTTTTGTTGTGAAATATTGCAGGGCCGGTAAAGGAGCACACTTTTTTTTTCTCTTCTGAAAAAAATGATTTTGCTGTTTTAATGGCGTGGAAGCAGTTTTTCTGCCACCGCCATGAAAAGGTAGCTTCACCTTCTGGGTTGCAATGTGGAAATGAAATGGCAGCTCCGGTCCCGTGGGGCCATCTCGTTGGTTCATGTCAAAGCTGCGCAGAGGACCTCGTGGGGCTCCTGGATTCAGCGAGATCCGATCTTCTGCAGGTGCCTCCAATGGTTACCCCTCAGTGAGAACCTTGACATGTGGGCGGGGGTGTTCATTGCTGGGTTGCAAAGAGAGATAGGGCTCGTTAGTGCTGGGAGGGGGATGTAGCTGGCTATTGCACCCAGGGGGATATTCACAAGAACGTGCGATAAACATCGCCAAAAAAGGCTAACGCACATTTTCATATCGCCGTCTATCGGGAGAAAATAACTCCGTGTCAACGTCGTATTCACAACACGGTGGTAACATGCGATAGTCTCACGATGACCACGTTAAAATAAACGCGACGCCGAAACAATGCGAAACACGAACGCGAAAAAAGGTGCGATGCCCCCAATCTTGATACAAAAATCAACGATAACCAGCGACAGGCCTGCAATTCCCACGCGTCATGCGGGAAAATGCACTATAAAAGCACCAAAAAATACAAACAAAACAATTCAACCTGCGTAGCACCATGGATGCACCCGGAACGAGTTCAGAGGACAACGCGAACCCCACAAGCCCCACAGACGACCAGCAAGGAACCTCGGGGAAGGCCAAGGAGAAGAGGAAGAGGAAGACGCGAATCAGTCCGCAGGAAAACAGGAACATCGTTACGGAGGTGACAGAACACTACCAACAACTGTTCGTCACCTCCAACGTGTCATTGGCAACAAAGACGCAAACATGGCAGACTATCTTGGACCATGTGAATGCAGTTGCAGAGTTGAGGAGGACAATGGAAGAGGTCAAGAGGCGCTGGAATGATGTGAAGGGCAAAACCAAGAAGAAACTTGATGCCAACATGAAAGCAGCAACGCAGATTGGAGGTGGGGGTCCAGCGGCACACCAGGAGGATGACATGGAGAAAATGGTGGCCACAGTCATCAGTCGGGATACGGTGCAAGGAGTAGTGGATCCGGACACTGCTCAACATGACCTGACACAACATCAACAGGGTGAGTACCAACCAGGGACTGGGGGGACGGGGGGAGATGGGCTCAATGGCACACATGCACAATTAAGTACAGCCCACTGCACACCCACAATGACTCTGAATCATGTCCCTGATCTCCTTGGCATACTGCAGCACACATAGAAACAGCAAGTAGGCCCCCGTCGACAATGTGCCCGGAGGGGGCCCTCTCCACACATCACCAATTTCACAACCAACCCATGCACATGTGCTGAACCCAGCAAAGCTGCGGGTCCGTGAGCCACACTGACAATGCAAGTGACACTGCATGACGATTAGCATGGCTGCAGTCCAATTACCATGACATGGTGCACGGCACGACACTGAGCTGACTGAGTGTGGACCACATCCGGAAAGGAGCAGGTCACACTCTGACACAACCACGTGCACAAACAACACCTGATGTCAACAACACATCTGCGGACAAACCATGCCCAAGAGTCACAACTCGACCAAGAGTCCAATTTACCCAAGCCCGCAACATCTCAGCACTGTAGAAGCACAGAAGTCAAAGGCACACCGCCTGAAAGGGAGAAGGGGCAGCCAAATCAGAGCTTCAGGGGCGACTCACCCACAATGCAGCACACACACATAAGAATGAGAGCACCTCAACATTGATAACAATGTGGTACAAACTGCAACACTTTCACAACAGAACACAGGACACAACTGGTGCCGCATGTGTGTACAAAATGGCCAATCACACCTGGCATAGCAGGAAACTGTGAGATGACAATGTACGAGTACAACCTCACATCCGTGATGTAGTACAAATGTCCACTGTCCCGCATCAAATAGGCATCTCCTCACAAAGTTACAATGTACATTGTCATGCAGTCTGTATGTAAACTCCGCCAATGCGTCAACATACATGGAACACACTGTGAAACTGCATCTCCCCTTTACATTGCAGAGGGACAATCAACACCTCCTGCAGAGCAGACCCTACATCACGTCAGCGATGATGGAGACGACCCCCAGGACATCGACTACGACAAACTCCAACGGTTCATGGACAACCTCCGCACCCCACAACCAGTAGCAGGGCAGCCCAGCACCATCGAGGTGATCCCACCCCCTGCACAGACCACACAGCGGGAAGCACCCACCACCACGTCTGGCTCCCAGCACCTCACCAAAGAACACATGGCGTTCCAACGCCGTGTGTTAGACTGCCAGAAGGAGCTGGCTGAACAGGTGCGGGTGGGGTTCAACCTCATGGCAGCCAAACTAGATGCCATACGTGGGTGTCTAAGTCCCATCAGGGACCAGTTACACTCCCTAACGGACACCCACAGTCCACCCCATGCCCTCCATCAATCCATGGCTGGCGTCGCTGGAGTCATGACTAGGAGACAACAACAACTGTCTAGTCGGAGTGGCTACAGCGATGTCATCCGTGATTTGGGAAACAAAAGGAGGGTCATGGAGAACATGGAGCGGATGCAGACGCAAAGGATGGCTACCACGGCTGCACACGAGAAAGCTGTAGATGGGATTTTCCATGCCCTGCAGATCCTCATCATGGGAGTGATGCCACAAGACATTGCACAGATGAATGCTGCTGCTACTCCTACATCCACATCTCCGGCCCCTGATGTGTCAGTGTCTCACAGTGCTGCAAACCAAACACCACCACCCACATGTGAGGCACATGAAACGTCAGAGGACGAAGAGGAGGATGAATCTGCCTTAGTGGTAAGGAGGAAGCAGTAGCATTCATCTCCGCCATATGGCTTGTTACTGCTTGTGACTGCCCTCTGCATCATGCCCTGGAATAACACCTTCCACTGTCCCCCGACACACTCTGCAACACTAACCTTGGACCACGACATGGACTGCCATATCTTGTATGCTCAACCATGACACAGCAATCAGCCTGCGGACTGGACTCTTCCCCTTCCGAGTAACTTGTCAATCCCTAAAGGACTCAGGCTGGCCCTCCACGGGGCAACATTGTAAAGTGTTGTCTGCATGGCCCAATACTGAGACAGCCTCAACACTCCACTGAACGTGAATAATACATTCTGATACACACACATGTGTCAAGTATGAAAGCATGGACAAATGTAGGGGCAGTGATTCCCCCTTACGTCCATGTAGCCCATGTTGTGGGACTTGAGTCACAGGGTGCATCCCTGTATCATGCTGGTACATATTTGACCCCAAAAGAAGCCCTGTTGTCAATTGTTGGTCACAAATGACAGCCTACATGTAATGATTTGGGACACATGTGAAACGCTGATGAGTGGGATTCTGTATTATCTTTGACACACAGAAATGGCATTTCGAATACGTGACACCAAACAGCCTCTCTGTACAGAGGTGACACACCCACCATCTATTTCCAATTAGTGAGATTGTTAGCACTACATGTTGCACATACACTTGTCAGAGTGATGTGCTTGTACAGATGAGTAACCTGCACACAGGGAATGTGTGTTGTAATGAGTTTATTTGCACATGCTGTGCCTGTGGTCATTTTGTACTGTCCCATGATTGCTAAGGACTGTGACAATGTGACGTGCTCATGTGAAGAAATTGTCAATGATGGTGTTCCTACGGGCTAGTCCTGCTGCTGCTGCAGTGGGGTGTAGTCCACCTGCCTCATCTTCCTCATCATCGTCCGGTGCATCTGGCACTTGTAGCCATGGGGCATTGGTGCGCACACGTATGTTGTGCAACACACAACATGCAACGATCATCTTGCACACGATGCCTGGGCTGTACAGGAGCCTTCCACCTGTGATGTCCAGGCACCTGAAATGTGACTTCAACACGTCAAATGTGCATTCCACGATGCCCCTGGTGCGTTTGTGGGCCGCATTGTACTGCCTCTGGGCCTGTGTGTTCGTGGCTCGGAGGGGTGTCATCATCCAAGGGCAGAGTGCATATCCTTGATCACCTGTGACAGTGCAGAGAGACATGAGTCAAAAGTTGGTTCTGCATGATGCGTTGGCAGTCTCACTAGTTCATTGGTGTGTGATATGTGTGACTTAGTGATTCCTGTTTGACAGGTACTGTTTGTAGCAAATGAGCGCCATCAATGTGTATTACGTAGCCTCACTGCTGCTCCTCCCTCCTCCGAGCCTATTTACTAGTGTGCGCAGCACGGTTGCATCACTTGCACTTCTACGGCACACCATTGTCAAGCCTGTCTGCGCATGTCCACAAGCCTGACAATGACACTGTGATGTTGTGCGTTGAAGTTGGGCGGCAACGTGTGTGTAGGCCTATGGTAAGGTTAGGGCGGACACAGATGTAGAGTTCATGACTGGCTGAACTCGCGATGCGCTTGAGGGTAGACCTGTGGCCTATGCTGCGGTAATAGCGACACACACAACAGTTGGCATGTATGATCCTGGACCCCGAGCGGGCTTGCGCTCCTTCATTTATCCCTTCGGCCGAGCCCGCACTCCGGGGGCATGCTATATCGCAACATTGTCCATTGCGGGACGGGTGGCGCCGAAACTACAACAGAGACACACGCATTAGTCACTTCCTTGGCAAGGCCAACACTTAGCAACGCCCAGAGCCCAGAGCTGATTATCCACACCCCTACGTTGGACTGTCATATGCCAGCCCACTACGCTTACGCTTACAGGGGGGTATGACACAGCTACATGTCCCAGGTCTTCCCCACTGCCTGAGGTGACATGGTTGCGTCCGCTGTACACAGCACAATGTCTTGTGGTAGGGCCCGGGCCCTCATGCATACATAATGACCACACGGACACACTTAGATAGTTTGTGGGACTGGCTACGGGCACGTGCGCCCGGCCCCTTTTATTGCTAGGGCCACATGTCCAGTGACGCCTGTGCTGGATGGGTGTGGGGCTAGTGTAAGCCAGCCCTCAGGGAGTGGTTGGTGCTGGCAACAACTACAACAGTGATCAGACAATCAGAACTCCAAAGTTCAAACAGCAAGGGTCCATGACTTGAGCTGCACAGAGTTAGTGGCCCCGGATGCACTGCGGCTGGCACAGGCACACCGCCACAGGACGGTTACTTGCGGTGCACTGAGGTAGGGCCACAGGAGCTGAGCGGGTCCTCGTCGGTGTCGAAGGTGAATGTCGCACAGTGTTTCGGGGGACAGTGGAAGGTGTTCTTCCAGGGCATGATGCAGAGGGCAGAACCAAGCAGAAACAGGCAATATGGAGGAGATGAATGCTACAGACTCAGTTTTTACACCAAGTCAGTATCAGCTACATGATGATGAAGACAACCCCCAGGCCATAGACTCAGATGCCACCAAAGTTCAACCAGAGAGTGTCCAAGAATTTTGGGGCACAGAGTTAGTGGCACCAGAGCTGAAATGGGATGCAGTCTGTGATGAGGGATGTACAATGGTACAAACTCTGCCATAATGAAATCAAGACTCAGTTCCAAATGTGTGACCTACTTGACCGCAGTGTAGGCCGGAGGCAGCGGTCAGCAGGGGCCCACAGCCACGTGTCATTGGCTTGCGATGCACAGAGTTGGTGGCACCAGATCGAAGGGAGTACAGTGATATAAACGCTGCCATAAACATATGAACTCTGCCATCATGAAATCAAGACTCAGTTCCAAATGTGTGACCTACTGGACCGCAGTGTAGGCCGGAGGCAGTGGTGGAGTACGTCAACGAGAAAGGAGTGCTGGGGGCCTGTGCCGTGGAGGCCATTATGGTCTGAGGGGGCTGCCATGGCCGCGGGCCGCGGGCCTCGGGCTTGGAGCTTGCACCGGCACGTGGTGGGCCCTCTTTGACACACGCCGGTGTCGGCAGGTGAGCAGTGGGGCCTGGTTGCGCAGGGGCGGCCAAGGCGAGTCTGGAGACCAGCGGCCTGGGGTGCAGCAGGCGCACAGGATCGCAGGCACCGCCGCTCACGGTGTCGGCCTCGTGGCGGGCTGAGAGGCGCCACCCTGGCAGACACGTTGGCCATTCCGGAAGAGAACCATGCCCAGAGCAACGGGCTTTTTATTCACACCCCTACGCTGGCCTGGCGTACGCCGGGCCAGCCCATTCCGCTCACGCTTACAGGGAGGGACGTAACAAGCTACATTTCCGCGATCTTCCCCACTGCCTGGGGTGACATGGTTGCGTCCACTGTCCACTACACTCCAAACACCAGCAGTATGTGTCGACATGGACATGTCTGTGGTCTGCATACTGCAGTCTGGCCAGCACATCAACACCACACTTGGCATTGTGTACATTCTCATTCATGGGTCACTTGCCTCCTTCGCACATGCCTGGTTCCCACCTCTCCCCACATTCTGATATTGTGTGGCTGAG
Organism: Calotriton arnoldi; assembly: GCA_963921515.1. NCBI lineage: Eukaryota > Metazoa > Chordata > Amphibia > Caudata > Salamandridae > Calotriton > Calotriton arnoldi. The sequence continues at coordinate 655,887 of CAWUFW010007103.1, forward strand.
GTGCCAAGCCGTTGATGGCTTGTGTACATGGCTACCCCAGGTTACCACAGTAAGTTGTGCTGTCGTGTCTGGTCGGTGTGCATGTTGTTTGGCATGTTGTATGTGAGTTTGTAACGTGGGCATTCCCTGAGTCGTGAGTTGCATGACTGTGGAGTTGAGGTGTGTGGTGTGTTCATTTGGTACTTACCAACGAGCAATGCATTCCCATAGGTGCCAGCCTCAAAGCGCTGGTTGATGATGGACTGTTGGAAGATGAAGGAATCGTGCACACTGCCTGGGTAGTTGGTGACGACATTGGTGAAGAATCCCCGGTGGTCAACTATTGCCTGCAAATTGATGGAATGCGTGTGCTTCCTGTTGCGGTAATTGTGTGCAGTGTCGGCAGGGGGCACGAGGAGTACATGTGTGCAGTCGATTGCCCCCAACACGTGCGGGAAGCCAGCTATGGCGTAGAAGCCTTGCTTGGTCTCCAGCTGTTCCTGCGCAGTGTGGGGGAAGTGAAGGTACTGGGGTACCAAGCTGATGATGGCATCCAAGACAGTTGTGAGGAACTTGGATAGGGCTGGCTGTGAGACTCCTCCGACTCTGGCAGTTGTTGGCTGGAATGTACCAGAGGCCAACAGGTGCAGCACAGCCAGCAGCTTTGTCTGTGGAGGGATGTTGGTTGTCCGCTGTGTTGGTACCGTCAGCCTGTGGGCAATGTGGGTCAGGATGCGGAGGATGGTTGTCCTTTTGAGCCTGTAGTGGGCAATGACTTCCTCTGGCTTTAAGTCTGTGAGGCTGGTGCGTTTTCTGTAGGTCCGCTGTCTTTGTTTGCGCTGCCTCTGTGGTAGTCCGGGGGGGGCAGGGGGGATCCGGGGGGGTGGCGGGCCTGGGTCTGGTGGCGGTGGGTGTTGTGGCCCTCTTGGGGCTCCGAGCTGCATGATCAGTAGCTCCTTGGTGTTAGAACTGGGGGTCTCTAGTTGGCAGAGGAAGGTACCTTTGTCCAAATAGGGACCCTTGCTTCTAGTCAGGGTAAGGGGGTACACTCCTGAAATAACCCCTGCTCACCCCCTTGGTAGCTTGGCATGAGCAGACAGGCTTAGTTCAGAGGCAGTGTGTAAAGCATCTGTGAACACATACAGTAATCCAGTGACAACACTACAAATGGACACCACACAGGTTGTATTATAAAAATAAGTATCTTTTATATAGATTTACCACAAGACCATAAACGACAAAAATAATCCACAATACTGTACTTTAAAGATGGTAGAATTAGCTTGAGTCTCTTTAAATGAAAAGGCGACACTTTGAGTTCAAAGTACCTTAAGATGCGTACCGCAGGGCAACGAAAAGTGTTGCAGGAAAGGTGATGCGGTAGTCCCTTACACGCAAGGACGGTGATGCGTTGAAGATCTGGTGCAACAGAAACAAAGTGGCGTCTTCTTGAGGTTGCGACAACGAAGAGGTGATGCGTGCACGCCCGACAGCCGTGCGGCGATTTCGATGAGTCTTTGTAGCCGTGACAGGCCCTGCGACACGCTTCCCTGGCGATGCGACGGCGTCTGATGCGAGGTCGACGATCTTCTCCTGGGATGCGGGGCGCGCCTCGTGTTACGATGCGTAGGCGTCTGATGCGAGGTCGATGCTCTGCCCAGGGGATGCGACGGCGTCTGATGCGACGGCGACACTTTTCTCCGGTGCTGCGAGGCGCTTCGAAGGATGCGAGGGTGTCAGCGGCGCGCTTCTACGGGGATGCGCCGGCGTCTGATGCGACGTCGACACTCTTCTCCGGCGATGAGAATCAGCGGCTGCGGTGACATGCTTCTTCGTCTTGAGTCGCGCTTCCAGCTCCCAGAGACACGCAAGTGTGTCAGAAGGTCCAAATTCCCAGCAAGGGCATACAGGGGGAGCTGGTGGGTGAAGTCTGTTGTCCCTGAGACTTCAACAGGAGGCAAGCTCTGAAATCAAGCCCTTGGAGATCCTTCACAAGTTGATGAAAGTACACACAAAGTTCCCTTCTCCTTTCTTTGGCAGTCAGGCAACCACTGCAGGCAGATACCTCTAGCTTAGGGATAGTCTTCTCCTCAGTTTCTTCTTCGTTCCGCTCCTCAGCAAAGGTTTCTTCTTGTTTCCCAAAAGTGATCTAATTTCCTAGGGGTCTGGGTCCCCTTTTTATAAACCTTTTCTCTTTGTTCTCTGAAGGCAGAGAGGCCTTTGCCTAGTCCAAAACCAGTTCTGGTCAGTCCTGGAGCACTTTGTTTACAGGACTCCTTCTTTCCTCTCAGAATGTGGGGCAGAGTGCTCAGCCGCCCGGCAGGAGGTGGAGCCAGCATTGTGGAAGGCAGGCACAGCCCTATTCAGACCCAGGTGCAACTCCTCCCTCCACTCTGGATGCAGATCTCTCTATTCAGCCCTGTGCTGACTCACCCTGTCTCCTGGAGTCCCCCAGCCCCTGTCACTCACAAACCCAGACAAGGAATACACAACCTAGCAGAGGCAGGCAAGAAAATACCTACTTTCTAAAAGTGGTATTTTCAAACACAGAATGTTAAAACCAACTTCACTAAAAGATGTATTTTATCATCCTGAGTTCAGGCATACTAAATTCGTTTTTCTACCATGTTCCCTGGATCAGTTAGGATTATAAGGTGTAATAATCAAACTGCCCAGTCTGGCCTATGGGGAACAGGTAGCCTTGCAATAGTGAAAAACGAAAATGGCTGTAATTCACTATTAGGACATGCCACACACACCAGGGCATGTCCTACCTTATACTTACAATGCACCCTGCCCTTGGGCCTACCATAGGGGTGTCTGATATGAAGAAAAGGGAAGGTTTAGGGACTGGTAAGTGGGTGCACTCACCAAGTCGACATGGCAGCCCTAGGCTGCACACAGGCTCTGCAATGGCAGGCCTGAGGCACATTTTACAAGCTGCTACTGTGGGTGGCACAACCAGTGCTGCAAGCCCACCAGCAGTATTGGATTTACAAGCCCTGGGCACACTCAGTGCACTGTACTAGGGACTGACAAGTGAACCAATCATCCAATAATGGAGTCACTAATACATACATCAATTTACAATAGGGAGCACTCGCACTGTGGCACTGAATAGCAGTGGCACAGTGCCCAAAGCATCTAAACCAGCAAAAACAGATCAATAACATTGGAGGCATCATCAAAAAATGGAAGGGAGACCCACGCCAAGGATGCCAGGTCTAACACGTGTCCCCTCCAGCTGAAATGTGGGGAGAACTATCCTACCTCTAGGGAGTCCTCTTCACTAAGGCGGAAAAATCTGGACAGACCATCAGCATTGGCGTGTTCTGTACCAGGGCGGTGTTCCACCGTGAAGTCCATCCCCTGTAGGGAAATGGACCACCTCAACAGCTTTGGATTCTCACCCCTCATCTGCATCAACCATCTGAGGGGCCTGTGGTCTGTCTGAACCCGGAAGTGAGTCCCAAACAGGTATGGTCTCAGCTTCTTCAGCGCCCAGACCACAGCAAATGCCTCATGCTCAATAGCACTCCACCTCTGTTCCCGTGGAAGTAACCTCCTGCTAAGGAAGGCTACAGGTTGGTCTAGGCCCTCCTCATTCATCTGTGACAAAACAGCCCCCACACCATGCTCTGAAGCGTCTGAACGATAAACTCTTTGGAGAAGTTGGGGGCCAGGAGCACGGGCGCCGTGCACATGGCTGTCTTCAAGGTGTCAAAAGCTTGTTGACAGGTGTCAGTCCAAATCACTCTCTTGGGCTGCTTCCTGGAAGTCAGCTCTGTCAAGGGTGCAACCATGCTGCCATACCTCTTGACAAATCTCCTCTAATACCCGGTGAGTCCTAGGAAGGCTCTCACCGCTGTCTGGGTCTTGGGGGGCTCCCAAGCCAGAATGGTATCTATCTTGGGCTGTAGGGGCGCCACCTGGCCGCTCCCAACCTGGTGTCCCAAGTACACCACGGAACCCTGCCCGATCTGGCACTTACTCGCCTTGATTGTGAGCCCTGCCCTCCGCAGAGCCATCAACACTTCCCAGAGGTGGCGCAGATGTTCTTTCCAACCAGTGCTGAACACTGCAATGTCATCCAGGTAGGCGGCACTGAAGTCCTCCAGTCCAACCAACACCTGGTTGACCAACCTCTGAAAGGTGGCTGGGGCATTCTTCATCCCAAAGGGCATCACCCGGAATTGGTAGTGCCCAACTGGTGTGGAGAATGCTGACCTCTCTTTTTCCCCATCAGTCAAGGGATCTGCCAGTACCCAGACGTTAAGTCAAACGTACTGAGGTACCGGGCAGCCCCTAACCGATCTATGAGCTCATCAGCTCTGGGGATGGGGTGTGCGTCAGTCCTGGTGACGGAATTGAGTCCTCGGTAGTCCACACAGAACCGGAGTTCGGGTGTGGCACCAGGCGCGGCAGCCTTTGGGACGGTAAACAGACATAATATCGAAACAAAAATATCTAATGGACACAATATCGAGTCTAAAATATAGAATGGACATAATATCGAATGGTCATAATATAGTCGTTAAAAATATCGAAATTAAGGTAAGTAATATCGATAGTTAAAATATCGAAGTACATAATATAGGCATTAAAAATATCGAATTTTTAATAATATCGAATTTTTCTAAGTGTATTGTATGTTAGTATATGTGTTAAAAGTGTATATTAGTTGTTGTAATGTATGTTTAATTTTTTAAAAGCAATGAATTTTATGTTATTTAATTTTTGCGTTATTTAATTCCGTAGCGGGTAGTGGGTTTATAGGGGAATAGGGTGGGAAGTAATTTAATTAAAATTAAGTACATATTAATAAATATTAATTGGTATTGATAATTAATTTATTGTTAATTAATTATTAATTGGTAATTAAATTGTATTAATTGGATTTTTTTTTATTGATTAAATGGTAATTATGTTAATTCAATTAATTAAATAGTTGTAGCGGGATGTGGGTTTATAGGGGAATAGGGTGGGAAGTAATTTAATTAAAATTAAGTACATATTAATAAATATTAATTGGTATTGATAATTAATTTATTGTTAATTAATTATTAATTGGTAATTAAATTTTATTAATTGACAAAAATTTTTATTGATTAAATGGTAATTATGTTAATTCAATTAATTAAATAGTTGTAGCGGGATGTGGGTTTATAGGGGAATAGGGTGGGAAGTAATTTAATTGAAATTAAGTACATATTAATAAATATTAATTAGTATTGATAATTACTTCATTGTTAATTATTAATTGGTAATTACATTTTGATAATTGGTAATTATTATTTTTTTATTCATTAATTGGTAATTAGTGTTATTAATAATATTTATTAGTATTGATAATTAATTATTTTTTTGTAAAATATTAAAATATTACTTTCCTTACTGTTGCACTCTCTGGAGTGGGAATAGTAATTATTACCCCTACGCTATCCAACGCTTTCCCTACTGTTGCACTCACTGGAGTGGGAATAGTAATTTTTACCCCTACGCTATCCAACTCTTTCCCTACTGTTGCACTCTCTGGAGTTGGAATAGTAATTATTACCCCTACGCTATCCAACGCTTTCCCTACTGTTGCACTCACTGGAGTGGGAATAGTAATTTTTACCCCTACGCTATCCAACGCTTTCCCTACTGTTGCACTCTCTGGAGTGGGAATAGTCATTTTTACTCCTACGCTATCCAATGCTTTCCCTACTGTTGCACTGTCTGGAGTGGGAATAGTAATTTTTACCCTCCCGCTATCCAACGCTTTCCCTACTGTTGCACTGACTGAAGTGGTAATAGTAAATTTTACCGTCCCGCTATCCTACGCTAAAAATATTGAATATTTTTATAAATATTACGTTAATATATTTATGTATTAAAAAATTAAAATGTATGTTTATTTTTTTAAGTTACATTAATTATTTATTAATTTTAAGGTTATTTAAGTATTTTTAAGTATGTTTTAGTTAATTATATATATTATTTCATTAATTTTACATTACTTTTCATACATTTAAAAAATTCGATATTTTGACTGACTATATTTTTTACAACTATATTTTGGAGTCGATATTTTTGTACTTACCTGTTTGTAGATAGGAGTCGATATTTTGGCATTCGATATTTTTACTTCGATATTGTTGTAGGTCGATATTCTTGTTATCGATATTCTGTCAGTGATCCCTTTGGGACCAAGACCACTGGGCTGGCCCAAGGGCTGTGAGAGGACTCAATTACCCCCAATGCAAACATCTTGGAGACCTCCTCCTTGATGCAAGCTCTCACCCTGTCAGTCACCCTGTAAGCCTTGTGCTTGACAGGAAGACTGTCCCCAGTGTCCACATCATGGACGCACCAGTCAGTGACACTAGGAACCAGGGAGAACAGGTCAGGAAACTGCCCCAACAGTTGGCGACAGTCACCTTGCTGCTCAGGTGTCAGGGAGGGAGAGAGGTTCACACCCTCCACTGATCCATCTTGCTCTTGGGCTGACAGGAGGTCAGGAAGAGGCTCGGTCTCCTCCTCCATCCCAGCATCTGTAGCTAAGAGCATGCCCACTTGGGACCTCTCCAAGTGGGGCTTCAGGCGGTTGACGTGCAGGACCCGCAAGGGGTTCCTGGGAGACCGCATGTCCACCAAGTAGGTAACAAGACTCTTGCGCTCCACCACCTCAAAGGGTCCGGTCCACTTATCCTGGAGCGCACTGGGCTCCACTGGGGCCATGACCCACACTTTCTGACCAGGTTGAAGCTCAACCAGAGTGGCATTCTGGTCGTACCACCGCTTCATTTCCTCCTGGCTGGCTTCCAGATTTGCCTCAGCAAGTTGCCTGAAACGCCTAGTTTGGTTCCTGAAGGCCAGCATGTAGCTATATACATCCTGGGGAGGTTTCCTGGGAGATTGCTCCCAGCCTTCCTTGACCAAACTCAGAGGTCCTCTTACTGGGTGACCATACAGAAGCTCAAAGGGGCTGAACCCTAGAGACTTCTGTGGCACCTCACGGTAGGCAAAAAGAAGGCATGGCAAGAGGACGTCCCACTTACGCCTCATGGGTTCTTCCAGACCCATAATCATGCCCTTCAGTGTCCGATTGAATCTCTCAACCAACCCATTTCCTTGGGGGTGGTAAGGAGTGGTGAACTTGTATGTTACACCGCACTCCTGCCACAGGGACTTCACATACTTGGATATAAAGTTAGTACCTCTGTCAGACACCACCTCTTGAGGGAACCCCACACGGGAGAAAATTCCCATCAGTGCCCGTCCCACCACGGGGGCCGTCACTGTCCTCAGAGGGATGGCTTCAGGGTACCGGGTGGCATGGTCCACCAAGACCAGGATGAACCTGTTGCCCATGGCTGTCTTGGGGTCCAGTGGCCCTACAATGTCAATCCCCACACGTTCAAAGGGGGTGCTGACCACAGGGAATGGCTGGAGAGGAGCCTTCTGCTTCCTCCCACTTTTTCCACTTGCCTGGCAAGTTTGACAGGTCCTGCAGTGAGTGGCGGCACTCCTGCGCATCTGGGGCCAAAAGAAATGGGTGACAAGCCTTTCAAAGGTCTTGTCCTGCCCCAGATGTCCTGCTAAAGGCACATCATGAGCCAAACCCAGTAGGAAGGTTCTGAAGCGCTGGGGTACCACCAGCACACGGGCTGACCCAGGCTCAGCAACCTTAGGCTCGCTATACAGGAGACCATTCTCCCAGTAGATCCAATGTGATCCAGACTGATCACCTGCTGCCTGGTCTGTGGCCTGTTGCCTCAGACCCACGAGAGAAGGGCACTTGTTCTGCTCCTCGCAGAACTCCTCCCTGGAGGGTCCTCCATCTTGCTGCTAATGGGTCAGCTCAGGCAGGTCCCCAGTTCAGCTACCTGTTCCCCTGTAGACTCCAGGGCATCCCCTCAGGGTCTGCCTCCTCCTGGACCGTGGGAACTTCGAGGGCCGGTTTCCCGTGCCCCCTCCCTCTTCTCTCTCTGGCAGGCACCTGAGCCTCCCTCTCAGGCTCCAGGTCCTCTTCAACACCTCTGGCTGCCATGGACCGGGTGGTCACACACGCCCAATCAGGCAAACCCAACATCTCCAAATGAGCACTCCGCTCCACCTTAGCCCAAGGGGAGCTCTCCAAATCGTTCCCTAACAAACAGTCAACAGGCATGGCTGGCCTCACAGCTACTTGAAGAGTGCCAGAGACCCCCCACTCAAAGGGAACCTGAGCCACTTTGCAGTGGCTCTCTGTGTTGTCAGCGGCAACAACTGGGTAGAATGCATCAGGGACCACCTGCTCTTTAGACACCAGGTGACACTTGACAGCTGTCACACTGGCTCCTGTGTCTCTCAGAGCCTCCACCCTATGGCCATTGATGGTCACCCACTGCCTGTACTTCTTAGTGTTCTCAGGCAGTTGGTTCCTAGGGACCATCTCAGAGTCTCCTAATGAGACAAGGGACAATACTACGGGATCCCGCCCACCTGGGGCACCCATCTCCTCCCCCAGGGCTACACTAGCCAACTGCCGGGAGACTGCACCAGGGGGTGCTGGCTTTCCAAACAAAGAGCAATGGGGATCATTGGCCCTGTGGCCTAGGGCGCCACACTTGTAGCACACCAGGGGTCCCCTATGAACAGGTGGACCTGTCGGGCCCCGTGCTTATTCTCAAGGGGAGGCTGGGAACCTTTCCTTGGTTCCCTTGGGGTTTACTTTGGGGCCCTCTCTGGAACTCCCTCTGTTTACCCTTGTCCCCCCACTCCTCTGCTGGGGACCCTGCCCACCCTTGGCGGAGTCTCCCACGTGACCCTTGTGGACCCGGGTGCTCACCCAGCGGTCCGCCTCCTCAGCAAGCTGCCTAGGGTTAGTCAGCCTACTGTCAATCAGGTGCTGGCGTAGCTCAGGAAAACAATTACTGGACAAGTGCTCCCATGCAATCAAATCAAAGAGCGCCTGAAAATCATTTGCTTTGCTACCCTTTACCCAACCATCCAAGGCTCTGCAAAAAGGTCACATACTCAACCCAGGTACTGCCTTCAATCTTCTTACAGTTCCTGAACCTCTGCCTATAGAGTTCAGGAGTCAACCCATACCTGGTCATCAATGCATTCTTCATGTGGCTGTAGGAATTATAGACTTCAGAGGGCAAGTCCAACAAAGTATCCCGCCCCTCACTAAGGAACCGACCCCACAACCCTGCTCCCCAATCCTTCTCAGGGACCCGGTGGGAAGTCATGCCTACCTCATAGGCCTTGAACCATTGCCCAATATCATCATTCTTAAAAAACTCCTTGACCACATCCTTAGGAATATACACCCTAGCCTCAACAGGCATTGACGGTGCGCTGCCACCAGAGGGAGTAATCTCTAAACTCCTAGCTTTCAAATCCAACTCCCTCAAACTTTTCTCATGTTCAAGCTGCATTCTCTTTTCTTCCAGGGCCAATTTCCTAATTTCTAATTGCCCACTCATTTTGGCCAGCTCCAACTCATGCATCCTATTCTTTTGTCTGTCCTCCAGCTCTTCTGGGGACAGACCTCTGGCAGAAACACTGCTACCCACGGGGGAAGATGCTCTCCTCTCCCCTGGACCCACTGGCCCATCCAGCTGCTCATCTGCATTCTCAGCCCCCTCCTCATTCTCAGGGGTATTCCTTGCTTCAACCCAGGCCCTCAGCGCCTTTTGGAAATCATCCTTCTTGGTGATTCCGGTCATAGAAACTTTGAACTTCCTGCAGAAGTGCTTGAGCTGGGTAACGGTGTAGCATTCCAGTTTCTCCTCTTCCCAATCATTATCAACAGATACTATGGATGCTGCTGTATCCATGGTGATTAAACTTGGCAGTTTTTAGCAAAAATAGAAAGTCCCAGAAAAGAATATCTACCAAAAGTATGTGGTTGCGTTTTGGTCTGCACTCACTAGGTAGTGTTCACCAATCACTGTACATGAGTCACAAATGCAAGTCCAGAATCCCCACCGCTGACCACCAATGTTAGAACTGGGGGTCTCTAGTTGGCAGAGGTAGGTACCTTTGTCCAAAGAGGGACCCTTGCTTCTAGTCAGGGTAAGGGGTACACTCCTGAAATAGCCCCTGCTCACCCCCTTGGTAGCTTGGCACGAGCAGACAGGCTTAGTTCAGAGGCAGTGTGTAAAGCATTTGTGAACACATACAGTAATCCAGTGACAACACTACAAATGGACACCACACAGGTTGTATTATAAAAATAAGTATCTTTTATATAGATTTACCACAAGACCATAAATAACAAAAATAATCCACAATACTGTACTTTAAAGATGGTAGAATTAGCTTGAGTCTCTTTAAATGAAAATGCGACACTTTGAGTTCAATGTACCTTAAGATGCGTAACGCAGGGCAACGAAAAGTGTTGCAGGGAAGGTGATGTGGTAGTCCCTTACATGCAAGGATGGTGATGTGTTGAAGATCTGGTGCAAAAGAAACAAAGTGGCGTCTTCTTGAGGTTGCGACAACGAAGAGGTGATGCGTGCACGCCCGACGGCCGTGCGGCGATTTCGATGAGTGTTTGGAGCCGCGACAGGCCCTGCGACACGCTTCCCTGGTGATGCGACGGCGTCTGATGCGAGGTCGACGATCTTCTCCTGGGATGCAGGGCGCGCCTCGTGTTGCGATGCGTCGGCGTCTGATGCGAGGTCGATGATCTGCCCCGGGGATGCGACGGCATCTGATGCGACGGCGACACTTTTCTCCGGTGCTGAGAGGCGCTTCGAAGGATGCAAGGGTGTCAGCGGCGCGCTTCTTCGGGGATGCGCCGGCATCTGATGCGACGTCGACACTCTTCTCCGGCGATGCGAGAATCAGCAGCTGCGGCGACACGCTTCTTCGTCTTGAGTCACGCTTCCAGCTCCCAGAGACACGCAAGTGTGCCAGAAGGTCCAAATTAACAGCAAGGGAATACAGGGGGAGCTGGTGGGTGAAGTCTGTTGTCACTGAGACTTCAACAGGAGGCAAGCTCTGAAATCAAGCCCTTGGAGATCCTTCAAAAGTTGATGAAAGTACACACAAAGTTCCCTTCTCCCTTCTTTGGCAGTCAGGCAACCACTGCAGGCAGATCCCTCTAGCTTAGTGATAGTCTTCTCCTCAGTTTCTTCTTGGTTCCGCTCCTCAGCAAAGGTTTCTTCTTGTTTCCCAAAAGTGATCTAATTTCCTAGGGGTCTGGGTCCCCTTTTATACACCTTTTCTCTTTGTTCTCTGAAGGCAGAGAGGCCTTTGCCTAGTCCAAAACCAGTTCTGGTCAGTCCTGGAGCACTTTGTTTACAGGACTCCTTCTTTCCTTTCAGAATGTGGGGCAGAGTGCTCAGCCGCCCGGCAGGAGGTGGAGCCAGCATTGTGGAAGGCAGGCACAGCCCTATTCAGACCCAGGTGCAACTCCTCCCTCCACTCTGGATGCAGATCTCTCTATTCAGCCCTGTGCTGACTCACCCTGTCTCCTGGAGTCCCCCAGCCCCTGTCACTCACAAACCCAGACAAGGAATACACAACCTAGCAGAGGCAGGCTTGGATAGTTAGGCAAGAAAATACCTACTTTCTAAAAGTGGTATTTTCAAACACAGAATGTTAAAACCAACTTCACTAAAAGATGTATTTTATCATCCTGAGTTCAGGCATACTAAATTCGTTTTTCTACCATGTTCCCTGGGTCAGTTAGGATTATAAGGTGTAATAATCAAACTGCCCAGTCTGGCCTATGGGGAACAGGTAGCCTTGCAATAGTGAAAAACGAAAATGGCTGTAATTCACTATTAGGACATGCCACACACACCAGGGCATGTCCTACCTTATACTTACAATGCACCCTGCCCTTGGGCCTACCATAGGGGTTTCTGATATGAAGAAAAGGGAAGGTTTAGGGACTGGTAAGTGGGTGCACTCACCAAGTCGACATGGCAGCCCTAGGCTGCACACAGGCTCTGCAATGGCAGGCCTGAGGCACATTTTACAAGCTGCTTCTGTGGGTGGCACAACCAGTGCTGCAAGCCCACCAGCAGTATTGGATTTACAAGCCCTGGGCACACTCAGTGCACTGTACTAGGGACTGACAAGTAAACCAATCATCCAATCATGGAGTCACTAATACATACATCAATTTACAATAGGGAGCACTTGCACTGTGGCACTGAATAGCAGTGGCACAGTGCCCAAAGCATCTAAACCAGCAAAAACAGATCAATAACATTGGAGATATCATCAAAAAATGGAAGGGAGACCCACGCCAAGGATGCCAGGTCTAACACATGGCATCTGTTGTTCTTCAGGTGTGGCTCTGGTCTGGGCTCCCTTTTGTGGTGCAGGTTGTCGTCCGACTTAACACCATGTAAGATCAGGTGTTAAATTCCTGCTGTTAATGCGCCTTATCGCGTTTTTTGGGTTCTTATCGCCGATCTGGCTGGTCGTTGAGAATATTGCGAGGTGGTGTTTTCGCGGCTTTTTGCACAGGAACGCCTACTCTGCATCTCATTAGCGTTAGTTGCTGGTGTCATCCGTGGCAATGTTTTTTGCGGCTGCTATCGCAGGTAAACTGGCGGTATCGGCTGTTAGCACCAGCTTGTGAATGGGGTGATAAAGTGCCGCTAACTCGGCGATGAGTCCTTGAGAATATACCCCCCAGTGTGTTAGAAACCCTGGGGCAGATTTACAAGAACTGGCGCATCTCTGGATACTAGCAGAGATGCGTCAGTTCATTTGCGTCCCGTAAAAAAAACCCTTGCGCCACCATGGATGCGTCTCATTTACAATGCGGTGCACCGTGGCGCAAGGATAGACAGATGTGTGACGCATCTTTTGGCGTACAGGCAGCGCATTGCTGGAGTCGCGTCGCAAGCACGACGCAACTCCAGCAATGGTTAGGATTGCCTATTCCTAACATGCTGCGTCACTCCTTACACCTGCTTCAAGCAGGCATAAGGTTTTGACGCAGTGGCGTCGTAAAAGTGACTCAGTGAAATCTAGTAGATTTCACTGCCTCACTTTTACAAGGCTTTCTCACGTCGGAACTCCCACCCTGCATACATTATACCTGACGCAGGTATAATGTAGCGCAGGGCTTTACAATGTGACGTATCTCCCTAGATGCATCACGTTGTAAACATGTTGCAACGTGGCGCATTGTTTACGACGCCGCTGCGTCACAGAAGTGACGCAACAGCAGCGTAAAGTTGTCGCAAGGGGCTTGTAGATCTGCCCCCCTGAGAGAGCAAAAGACACACAATTGATGGACGGAATGCAGAACAATTCAAAACATTCACCCCCAGTCAAGAGATCTGGGTTAAATCCATCATTCTTTTGCTCACCATGCCACCCCAGTTTAGACCTCGCCATATGAAAATCAGTCTTGACCCTGTGCCTCATGGGAACAGTCCAGCCCGAACTGCCAAGCCAGGTCCTCCCTGGATGGGAAACAAGCATCCTAGGACCGGTTTCACCCCTCTTCAGCCAGGATAGCTTGATTCCAGTGGCACAGTGAGCCCAGGACCCACGTCTGGGCATACCTGGCGCACTTAGGGCGAGAAAGCAAAAGACACACAATTGATGGATGGAATGCAGAACAAATCAAAACATTCACCCCCAGTCAAGAGATCTGGGTTAAATCCATCAGTCTTTTGCTCACCATGCCACCCCAGGTTAGACCTCGCCATATGCAAATCAGTCTTGACCCTGTGCCTCATGGGAACAGTCCAGCCCGAACTGCCAAGCCAGGTCCTCCCTGGACCGGGAAACAAGCATCCTAGGACCGGTTTCGGGGTTTCACCCTCTTCAGCCAGGATAGCTTGATTCCAGTGGCACAGTGAGCCCAGGACCCACGTCTGGGCATACCTGGCGCACTTAGGGCGAGAAAGCAAAAGACACACAATTGATGGACGGAATGCAGAACAAATCAAAACATTCATCCCCAGTCAAGAGATCTGGGTTAAATCCATCATTCTTTTGCTCACCATGCCACCCCAGTTTAGACCTCGCCATATGCAAATCAGTCTTGACCCTGTGCCTCATGGGAACAGTCCAGCCCAAACTGCCTAGCCAGGTCCTCCCTGGACCGGAAACAAGCATCCTAGGACCGGTTTTGGGGTTTCACCCCTCTTCAGCCAGGATAGCTTGATTCCAGTGGTACAGTGAGCCCAGGACCCACGTCTGGGCATACCTGGCGCACTTAGGGCGAGAAAGCAAAAGACACACAATTGATGGACGGAATGCAGAACAAATCAAAACATTCACCCCCAGTCAAGAGATCTGGGTTAAATCCATCATTCTTTTGCTCACCATGCCACCCCAGTTTAGACCTCGCCATATGCAAATCAGTCTTGACCCTGCGATGAGTCCTTGAGAATATACCCCCCAGTGTGTTAGAAACCCTGGGGCAGATTTACAAGAACTGGCGCATCTCTACATATTAGCAGAGATGCGTCAGTTCATTTGCGTCCCGTAAAAAAAACCCTTGCGCCACCATGGATGCGTCGCATTTACAATGCGGTGCACCGTGGCGCAAGGATAGACAGATATGTGACGCATCTTTTGGCGTACAGGCAGCGCATTGCTGGAGTCGCGTCGCAATCACGACACAACTCCAGCAATGGTTAGGAATGCCTATTCCTAACATGCTGCATCACTCCTTACACCTGCTTCAAGCAGTCATAAGGTTTTGACGCAGTGGCGTCGTAAAAGTGACTCAGTGAAATCTAGTAGATTTCACTGCCTCACTTTTACAAGGCTTTCTCACGTCGGAACTCCCACCCTGCATACATTATACCTGACGCAGGTATAATGTAGCGCACGGCTTTACAATGTGACGTATCTCCCTAGATGCATCACGTTGTAAACATGTTGCAACGTGGCGCATTGTTTACGACGCAGCTGCGTCACAGAAGTGACGCAACGGTGGCGTAAAGTTGTCGCAAGGGGCTTGTAGATCTGCTCCCCCGAGAGAGGGCTACTCATAAATATACTGGGGCTTATTTACAAACCCCTTGCGCCACTTTTGCGTCATTTTTAACATGGGAAAAGTGACGTACGGGTGACGCAAGGGGCTTGTAAATAAGCCCCACTACGTGTAACAGAGGTAATGTGCTCGTGTGTGCCTGAAAGATTCTGTTTGTGAGATAGAGGCTGCATGTGCTTGTGTGAGACTGGGAGAGAGTGCTACTTAAGTATACCAACTGTCCCTAGTGAGGTTTCCTACAAGTACCTACAGAATCTCTAGAGATGTATATCCACAAGGGGCATCTCAAAAAAGGTGAAAGACTGGCCTCACACACCACCTGGTGTCATGCTTCATCATAGGCCGTCCTCGCCCTCTAAAAACTCCGTTTGATAGAGGGCGGGCATACACCTGAAGACAGGGATGCACTTCTAAAACTAAGTGGTGGCCCGAAAAGTGAGTGAAAGTGTAATTTAAAAACCATTAAACTTGTCCCCAAGGAGTTTAATTAAGGGGCAGATCTATGGTATTAAAATAAGTGAGCGGTAATCTGGGAATACAATATCCCTTTACCGAAATAGATGGTCAACATGTTTCTGCTCTACGTCCCATATGGGTACATAGCATTCTTCAGGACCGAGATGGATATTGGGCTCTACCTTTATACACAATGTGCATGAAAGGGTTACCACTCTACCAAACGGGGTGCAATTACCAACTCCCCATATAGTGCAAAATCTAAAATATAAGAGTATCTGTAGGGAAAGGAAACAAAAGGAACAAACAAACCGGACGTGTAAGTAAGTTGAAAGCACACTATGCTGTACGTATAACAACACACGTTATGCTGCGCGTGGTGGTATCTAAGTGAAACACGTGTCAATCATACGTGTTCACACTTAAATAGAAAAGCACTTAATGATACTGCTTACCTAAGGACACTATCCTATAAGCTTCATGGGAGGTCGAGGGTGGAAGAGCCTACTGTGGCTTATTCTGGAAAAACACACACAATGCATGAAGCACTAGCACACACTCGTACAAATACATGCCTTAAAATAAGTGCCTGCACATAAGGCGTCCAAGGCACTTCAGCATTTACACATGACACTCATACTCTTACTGTCATATTCAGCGCTTCCAGCAGTTCCATCTAGGTTCATCCGCTTCGCCTCCCCGCCGGTAATGTGGATAAGTGGGGGCGGGTTTTTATACTCATGCGCGCTGGCTCTTTCGAAAATAATTGAAAGATTAGATGATTGTTACCGCCTGTGCGGGTTCCGGTGTGCGCTTAAACAACTGCCTGGTTGCCTGTTAGTGGGCGGACCAAAGGAACTCAAGGGTAAGCCATCGTTGGCACGCCCATAGTACCAGAGAACGCGCATGCGCTGACCTCGCTCCACCGCTCTCATCCCCTTAGTTAAAACGGCACTATACGCCCTAACCAGTAGCACGCCCATCGTCATGAGGGAGCATGCGCTAGACACGCTCCACCGCTCTCATCCCTCTAAATGAAAAGGATGGCACACAACAGTAGCGCTTTACCGTGGAACACAACTACGCTTATATCTAGCGGTTAGATACTACATGCATGTCTCCTCAGACCACTAAATTATGGTAAAGGTTATCAAGTGTCAGAAGGACACTGCTTTATATTAAAATAATCAGAGCACATAGTGCCACATAATGAATCACTCTAGGTAGCAAAGGTTACCAAAGGTGGTAGTCGTGACTCAATAGAACAAGATATTTACAGGCACATACTATTAAACAGTAAGCCATCATAAAAAACAATCAGTATATGGGTGATAGTTTTGTATATGTAATGGTCACGCCTCTATCAGAACTACTGATGGTCAATATATATTAGCGAGATAGTTGCAGCCAAGGTATTTCATCATTGAGCCCGGTGTCCCATGAGCGCAACCGGTACACCCAGCGTTGTTCCCTAACATGCAATTGTTGACTTATGTCGGTTTTTGTTTCGCATCACCTCCATGACCACCCATCTCAGATCGGATTCAGTATGGTTCTTTTCGAGAAAATGTTTGGTCAGTCTGGTGTTGGATTTTTACATCGAATTGTGCTGCGATGTTCATTAATACGTGTTTTCACTTTCCTTGTGGTCATCCCAATGTACTTCAAATTACACGGGCAGTTCAGCATGTATATCACGTTTTCAGTGTTACAATTACTGAAGTTTTTAATGTCCATGGTCTATTTGTGCCAATATCTACTTCTTTAGTAGTGGCAGTGAACTGGCAACACACACAGTTACCACATGGGAAGTGACCAACTGGTTTAGGTTGGCTCCAGAGGGTAAATTGATTGTCCTCTTCCTCACGTATATTTTTGAGTGTACCAGGTCGTCTCGTAGGTTTCTGCTTCTCTTAAAAGCGAAAAGGGAGGTTCCCACTTTCTTGTTCCGCTGTTAAGTATCGCCCATTTCTTTTGATAATATTCTGCACTTTGTTGGACACGGGGGTATATGTAGTCACACATACCAAACGGTCGGTTTGTTCCTTTACTGTGGTGTCAAGTAGGGCTGCTCTATTGTTATTTCTCGCCCTTTTCTTGGCTTTCCTGACCATATGTTTTGGATAATGTCTTGCCAGGAGTTTGGATTCCAGTTCTTCTGCCTGTGCGTGAAATGACTCTAATTCTGAGCAGTTTCTTCGCACTCTTAAGAATTGGCCCACAGGCAGATTTTGGCGTAGTGCCTTTGGATGGTAGCTCTCATATAGTAAGAGACTATTCCTGTCTGTAGGTTTTGTGTGTACTTTAGTGGAGATCCCTCCCATTGTCAAGGTGATGTCCAAGTCTAAAAAAACAGCATGGTTTTTTTCAATAGTGTGGGTGAATTTAAGATGCAAGTCTTTACTGTTTATCCACTCCACAAAAGTACTGGCTTCCTCCATTGTGCCGTGCCACACGACAAGAATGTCGTCTATATATCGTTTCCACATCTTCATCTGATGGTTAAAAGGGTTGTTATCACTGAAGATATGATCTTCCTCAAACTGGTGGACGTACAGACACGCCAGACTCGGCGCGAAGGTACTGCCCATTGATGTGCCTTTGATCTGCCGATACAGTTTATCTTCGAACTCGAAGAAATTTTCAGTAAGAGAGTAATGGAGGAAGCCAGTACTTTTGTGGAGTGGATAAACAGTAAAGACTTGCATCTTAAATTCACCCACACTATTGAAAAAAACCATGCTGTTTTTTTAGACTTGGACATCACCTTGACAATGGGAGGGATCTCCACTAAAGTACACACAAAACCTACAGACAGGAATAGTCTCTTACTATATGAGAGCTACCATCCAAAGGCACTACGCCAAAATCTGCCTGTGGGCCAATTCTTAAGAGTGCGAAGAAACTGCTCAGAATTAGAGTCATTTCACGCACAGGCAGAAGAACTGGAATCCAAACTCCTGGCAAGACATTATCCAAAACATATGGTCAGGAAAGCCAAGAAAAGGGCGAGAAATAACAATAGAGCAGCCCTACTTGACACCACAGTAAAGGAACAAACCGACCGTTTGGTATGTGTGACTACATATACCCCCGTGTCCAACAAAGTGCAGAATATTATCAAAAGAAATGGGCGATACTTAACAGCGGAACAAGAAAGTGGGAACCTCCCCTTTTCGCTTTAAGAGAAGCAGAAACCTACGAGACGACCTGGTACACTCAAAAAATATACGTGAGGAAGAGGACAATCAATTTACCCTCTGGAGCCAACCTAAACCAGTTGGTCACTTCCCATGTGGTAACTGTGTGTGTTGCCAGTTCACTGCCACTACTAAAGAAGTAGATATTGGCACAAATAGACCATGGACATTAAAAACTTCAGTAATTGTAACACTGAAAACGTGATATACATGCTGAACTGCCCGTGTAATTTGAAGTACATTGGGATGACCACAAGGAAAGTGAAAACACGTATTAATGAACATCGCAGCACAATTCGATGTAAAAATCCAACACCAGACTGACCAAACATTTTCTCGAAAAGAACCATACTGAATCCGATCTGAGATGGGTGGTCATGGAGGTGATGCGAAAACAAAAACCGACATAAGTCAACAATTGCATGTTAGGGAACAACGCTGGGTGTACCGGTTGCGCTCATGGGACACCGGGCTCAATGATGAAATACCTTGGCTGCAACTATCTCGCTAATATATATTGACCATCAGTAGTTCTGATAGAGGCGTGACCATTACATATACAAAACTATCACCCATATACTGATTGTTTTTTATGATGGCTTACTGTTTAATAGTATGTGCCTGTAAATATCTTGTTCTATTGAGTCACGACTACCACCTTTGGTAACCTTTGCTACCTAGAGTGATTCATTATGTGGCACTATGTGCTCTGATTATTTTAATATAAAGCAGTGTCCTTCTGACACTTGATAACCTTTTACCATAATTTAGTGGTCTGAGGAGACATGCATGTAGTATCTAACCGCTAGATATAAGCGTAGTTGTGTTCCACGGTAAAGCGCTACTGTTGTGTGCCATCCTTTTCATTTAGAGGGATGAGAGCGGTGGAGCGTGTCTAGCGCATGCTCCCTCATGACGATGGGCGTGCTACTGGTTAGGGCGTATAGTGCCGTTTTAACTAAGGGGATGAGAGCGGTGGAGCGAGGTCAGCGCATGCGCGTTCTCTGGTACTATGGGCGTGCCAACGATGGCTTACCCTTGAGTTCCTTTGGTCCGCCCACTAACAGGCAACCAGGCAGTTGTTTAAGCGCACACCGGAACCCGCACAGGCGGTAACAATCATCTAATCTTTCAATTATTTTCGAAAGAGCCAGCGCGCATGAGTATAAAAACCCGCCCCCACTTATCCACATTACCGGCGGGGAGGCGAAGCGGATGAACCTAGATGGAACTGCTGGAAGCGCTGAATATGACAGTAAGAGTATGAGTGTCATGTGTAAATGCTGAAGTGCCTTGGACGCCTTATGTGCAGGCACTTATTTTAAGGCATGTATTTGTACGAGTGTGTGCTAGTGCTTCATGCATTGTGTGTGTTTTTCCAGAATAAGCCACAGTAGGCTCTTCCACCCTCGACCTCCCATGAAGCTTATAGGATAGTGTCCTTAGGTAAGCAGTATCATTAAGTGCTTTTCTATTTAAGTGTGAACACGTATGATTGACACGTGTTTCACTTAGATACCACCACGCGCAGCATAACGTGTGTTGTTATACGTACAGCATAGTGTGCTTTCAACTTACTTACACGTCCGGTTTGTTTGTTCCTTTTGTTTCCTTTCCCTACAGATACTCTTATATTTTAGATTTTGCACTATATGGGAGTTGGTAATTGCACCTCCGTTTGGTAGAGTGGTAACCCTTTCATGCACATTGTGTATAAAGGTAGAGCCCAATATCCATCTCGGTCCTGAAGAATGCTATGTACCCATATGGGACGTAGAGCAGAAACATGTTGACCATCTATTTCGGTAAAGGGATATTGTATTCCCAGATTACCGCTCACTTATTTTAATACCATAGATCTGCCCCTTAATTAAACTCCTTGGGGACAAGTTTAATGGTTTTTAAATTACACTTTCACTCACTTTTCGGGCCACCACTTAGTTTTAGAAGTGCATCCCTGTCTTCAGGTGTATGCCCGCCCTCTATCAAACGGAGTTTTTAGAGGGCGAGGACGGCCTATGATGAAGCATGACACCAGGTGGTGTGTGAGGCCAGTCTTTCACCTTTTTGAGATGCCCCTTGTGGATATACATCTCTAGAGATTCTGTAGGTACTTGTAGGAAACCTCACTAGGGACAGCCTTATTTGTGTTTTAAATACTAGATAGGAGGCTGGCTCGTCCCTAAGCCCTGTGCCTCTAGTTCCCTCCCCTAGTTGTATACTAGGGCTAGTGTGTGTGTACTTAAGTATACCACCCTGTGCGAGAGAGGGGATGTGCATGTGTGAGAAAGAAGGGTGGGGGGGCTGTGTGTGCGTGTGTGTGTGTGTGTACGTGTACGTGCATGTGCATGTGCTGTGTGTAAGGGTGGAGTCATGCCTGGCGAATGGTGATTGCAAAGTGGTTGGTAAGTAGCATGGGTCTGGTGAGAGCAGGGGGTGGGATCAGTGACAGGTGAAAGAAGGGGAACAGGTGTTAAGTGAGTTGCAGTGTAGGGTGGGTGGACTCAGGGGGTAGGTGTAGGGGGAGTGCAAGGGTTGGTAGGTAGGTAGGTAGCTGGGTGGGATACCAGGCACAAAGAAGGGGGGCTCATAGAGGGAGGAGGAGCCTGGGACAGAGAAGAGATGTCAGAGCAGAGTGGGGCTAGATGTGGTCACTCATGCAGTGGTTCCCTAGCCCACATTAGGTGTGATTAAATAGGGTGGGGACCCCTTTTTTTTTTTACTACACCCCCACTACACTATCTGATTTGGGGGTGGCAGCTGAATTTGGGGGAGCATTATTAAAAGGGGTTTGGGGTGCATTATGAAAGGTGATGGGGACACAGAATGACATGCCTTCTGGGTAATTTTGGGGTACCTTCCAAACATACCCCCTACTCCACAAATACAGGCCAGCCACTTCTCATTACTCATTTACTCAGTCATCTCAGTCCTTCACTCCATATGCCCTGCAAGACCAACATGAACAAGAGGTATATCAGCAAACAGAAGAAAAGCCTCAGTGTGCTCTTATGTTCGTACTGCTGCCCTCTAGTAACACTACACGGCAATTACAGCATAATAATTGGACTGAGAAGAGGGCTGTCCTATGCAAATAATGTCCTCCCATGCTTACTTTCTTCTGAGACGGTGGACGGCTTGCCCTGTGATACATCCTACAACATATGCTCTTCAGCCAATTTCAAAAGCAGCCTATCTTAGGCTAAGGAGTTTGCCATTTGGAGGTTGCACATGGGGACATCACCCTCATTTAGCAGGGTCCCAAATTGCCTGCAGTCATCCTTTATACAGAACAAGGGCATTTGAGGGTGTCCTTGAAAGGATGGAAGGGGGTGTTTAAAGCCCCAGCCAAGCCCCACCACATGTTCTACTGTGATGCTCCATCCTTTCACCTGCTGCAGTAGGCATGATTCAGACCTGCTGAAGCAAAAGCCTGACTCTGCCCTTTTCTGCCTCTTGAAGAAAACAACCTTTCTAGCTTCTTATTGCACCTAATAAAGGGAGTTTCACTTGCCTTAAACTTTACCAATCATTTCATTAGCCATAGCTCATACTTCATCTTTATTCATAGCCAACCTCACAGGCACCAAACCCCTGATTTCAGAGATCGGCTCACACCAAAATGAAAAATCACCACCATCCAACCTAATTTACTATCAGTGTGACACCTTCCTTGCATTCTTGTGCTCAGTTATAAGCCCTGAGGCCTCATTTGTGCGCTACAATACACCGAATTTCAAGGGCAAAGAATGAATACATTGATAAAGGAAGATAAGGCTTTGTCTCTATTGCACCTACTTGAGAAAAAGTGGGGTTGGTAGGAGGTCATGAGGGAAAAGATTTGTCATTTTGGGGCGCACGTGCCAAAAAGAGGGGCCACTTTTCTCCTCTGTTTTTCCAAGTGGAAATAAACTTTGCAAATGAAAATAAGAGCACTAAATGAACATTTACCACCTTGGGATACTTTGAAAGCATTTGCAGGATTCAGACCCTTGTCCTGTGTAAGCCTGTGTCATTAGAGGCACAAGTCTTACCATTGAGCTATAGCTCCTTGGTGTTCTAGATCCTTGCAGTAGTAACTATGAGCAACATACAGGCCCTGGTGTCAATGCCTGTGGATTCCATTACACATGAAAAGGACGACCATGATATAGGGACGATTTGATAAGATACTGAAAGGGAAGCCAGCGTGGTCCAGTGGGTAAGTTCCTGACTTCCACCCAGACAACCAGGGTTCACATCCTGGGATCACCACCAGGTGACGGATGATGGCACAGCAGAGGTAAGTTGGAGGTGTGCCTGCCTGGTAAGAAAAGTGGGTGTGGGTGCATGTGCTGTCAAAGGGTGGCGTCATTCCTGGCGAATGGTGATTGCAGAGTGGTTGGTAAATAGCATGGGTCTGGTGAGAGCAGGGGGTGGGATCAGTGACAGGTAAAAGAAGGGAAACAGGTGTTAAGTGAGTTATAGAGTAGGTGGACTCAGTGGGTAGGGGGAGTGCAAGGGTTGGTAGGTAGCTTAGTGGGATACCAGGGACGAAGAAGGGAGGAGGAGCCTGGGACAGAAAAGAGATGTCTGAGCAGGGCCAGATGTGGTCACTCATGCAGTGGTTCCCTAGCCCACATTAGGTGTGATTAAATAGGGTGGGGACCCCTTTTTTTTTTTTACTGCACCCCCACTACACTATCTGATTTGGGGGTGGCAGCTGAATTTGGGGAGCAGTATTAAAAGGGGTTTGGGGGTGCATTATGAAAGGTGATGGGGACACAGAATGACATGCCTTCTGCGTAATTTTGGGGTACCTTCCAAACATACCCCCTACTCCACAAATACAGGCCAGCCACTCCTCATTACTCATTCACTCAGTCATCTCAGTCCTTCACTCCATATGCCCTGCAAGACCAACATGAACAAGAGGTATGTCAGCAAGCAGAAGAAAAGCCTCAGTGTGCTCTTATGTTCGTACTGCTGCCCTCTAGTAAAACTACACGGCAATTGTAGCATAATAATTGGACTGAGAAGAGGGCTGTCCTATGCAAATAATGTCCTCCCATGCTTACTTTCTTCTGAGACGGTGGACGGCTTGCCCTGTGATACATCCTACAACATATGCTCTTCAGCCAATTTCAAAAGCAGCCTATCCTAGGCTAAGGAGTTTGCCATTTGGAGGTTGCACATGGGGACATCACCCTCATTTAGCAGGGTCCCAAATTGCCTGCAGTCATCCTTTATACAGAACAAGGGCCTTCAAGGGCGTTCAAGGGTGTCCTTGAAAGGATGGAAGGGGATGTTTAACCCTATTAGTGCCCATTGAAAATCCTTCAGTGCCAAGCCATTTAATGACTTTTTGGAGTGCTTTGATTTAACATGCTGTAATTTGTGTAATTATGATTATGTTGGGAAACTATATATTTTTGGTTTCAGTACTTCTTGTGCTATTAATTTATATATAAAACATACATTTATAAAGCACCCTGAAGTCACATGACACAATTCAAGATGGCCGCCAGGTGACTGTGAAAATGATAAGTATAAATGACCGCGTTGGTAGAGTAATAAAAAAATAGTGTTTTCCAAAAGCAGATACGCAGAAATATTTCTTAGTCTGTTTGCTCACCCGGTAAAAAGGCAGATTTTGATTTTGATTTTGTTTTTTGTGTTTTTTGTGGCTCTTTGTCATAATATGACATAGATATAAGGCACATACATTTTTCATGTTTTTCTATTGTTGTGCAGAATCTAAAGTTACAAGCCTAGCAGAATTCGTTCACAGAAGTAAAATGGATGTTTCAGAGACTACTGTTATTAAATATATGAAAATACATATTTTTGTTGCTTTTGACAGCACTTTACAAACTACAAAATGGCCGACATGCTGTTTCGTCTATTGATGTTTTTCATATAATGATCTCAGTCTTGTTATTGGAGATATTTTCAACATCTCAAAATGTATTTTCTGACTTTTATGCACAGTAGTGATGCATATTTTGTGAATAGTTGGCATATGATTTCATGCATAGACTCCTGAAGGTCACAGTCCTTGACCTTTGACCCTAAATGGTAGCTCCTGGAAGTGTGCAAAGGATGTATCTTTGTAACAGTGAAATTGTTTTTGCAAAGTGAGGTATCTTTGGAAAGGTCATTGTCTGATCTCACAGGTCAACTAGTCAAATTTTATAAGAGGTGAAAAAAACGTGACCTTTGACCCCTAAATACACATTTCTTTACCTTTTTTTCTTTTTATTATGTTACCCTTGGATCAATTTGAACAAGTGTGGCATTATTTGACTTGACATGCACAGTACTATCTTTTTCCTTGTTCAAATTATTATAGAGGTCATAATATTTGACCTTTGACCTCTATTTGCACTTATTATAGGTGTTTTAAGGTGTTTATTCCATTATGGTGAGATCATTTTTTACAAGTGTTGCAGCGTTTGAATTGTAATGATAAGTACTTACATTTTTGTTCATTAAATTTGTGGGAGGGGTCATGTGGTTTGACCTTTGACCTCTATTTTCACTGTTCTAAGTGTTTCATGGTCATTAATCCATTACTGTTAGTTCATTTGTTACAAATGAGGTGTTATTGGAGTTGTAATGAATGAGTACTTACATTCTACTTAGTTACTGTGTTGGAGGAGGTCATGCTTTTTGACCGTTGACCTTTAATTATACTTGTTTAGGTGTATCAAGGTTGTTATTGCACTACCCTTGGATCATTTGTTACTAGTGTTGCATTATTGTAATTGTCTTGATAAATACTAGCATTTTCATTGATTTAAATGGTGTCGGGGATCATGTCTGTTGACCTTTGACCTCTAATTACACTTTTCTAAGTCTTTCAATGTCATTATTGCGTTACGGCTGGATCCTTCCTGCCCCTATGACCCCCTACACCTCTACTTACCTCTGCTATCATTGGTCTCTCGCCTGCAACCTCCGGTGCCTCGCCTGCAGCCTTTTTGTCAAAAGAAGAAACTCCATTGAGAAGCATTGGGTGCCTGACGCTTAATTGGCACCCTGCACTTGGCCACCCCTGTGCCGCTGGTGGTGTATGTTTGGGGCTTCTTTGAAGCCCCCCCTGTGCTTGTGCTAACCCCCAAAGCTTGGCACCTGCAACCGATCTACTTATCTGCAAGCACTGTGGCTCTAGGCACCCCCAGTCTCTATTGGAAAGCATTGGGCCAACCTCCGACCTTGACCTCTGCACCCAGCCGCCCCTGTGCCACTGGTGGTGCAGTTTTGGTACTCATCTTACCCTTTGCCCTAGCTGACCTTTGGTCCCGAAGACTGGAACTGTAAGTGTGGTACTTACCTGTTTAACCACTATATTGTTTTCACCATAGGATATTGAACTGTTCTGAAAATATTCTGTCAACTTATGAAACTGAAAAGTATTTTTATTTAAAAACGTACTTACCTGATTGTGAAGATCTTAGTTTTAAAATAAAAGACAAAGTATATCTTTCTAAAATTGTTGTGGATCTCCTTTTTGAGTTGTGTGTCCATTATTGGTCATGGTTGTGCAATACATGTCTTACACTCCTCTGTGTTAGGCCTAATGCTGCTTGCCAAAACTACCACTGATAGAGCATTTTGGGTTCAACATTGAGCCCTGTACACTTTTGGAGACCCCCTGGACTCTCTGCACAGTATTACCACCTAGTGGCAATATCATATACAGAGCCAGCTTCCTACACTTTTTCACATAATTCACTTTAAAAACTCCTCTCACTTTGCAGTCAGAGAAAGAAAAGTAAACACCAATCCTGCAGAAATTTGTCAGAAGACATAGCCAGACATTTGACCTCTGTCTTTGAAGCACTTGCAAATGTGACAAGTTAAACACAGAACTTAAAGGCATCTTTATTTTTTTCTAGGACTTTCCCAACTTTCCAAAATGACACAAAGTGTGATTGAGGATGACACCTTTTCATTGGGCCATTCACTTATGCCTACAATCAAACACAAATATGCACAGACACCCATAGATCCCACTGCTTTAGACATACCTACAAGTTGACTATTGTTGACAAATGATTGCTTGATTTATCCCTATAGAGAACCCTTCCTTTGCAATACTGCTAAATGCCCAGGTTTTAGACAGGTTATTCACCCCCCCTCTAATTTGGTTAATATCATCCAATATAGCAGTCAGGTATGCAACTCCCTCCAGGTGTCAAAAAGCACCCCCACCAGGCACATGTAACAAATCCCACAAAAAACTTCCACGGACAGATTCAACATCACAGTGGGCCGATTGATAAAGTAGTTTGCTTCAGGTACATAAGAGTTCACAGGTGACCTTATCACCTGAGACAGCCTTCAGAGGCTAAGACAGGAATAGTCTTACTCTGTGAAGGTAGGGCGTTGCAGTTGTACAACACAATCCCTATGTCATTTCAATGCCACCCGTCCCCATGGCATGTGAAGCCGAGTTGAAAACATTGTCAGCCATATCCCGATACGAATCAAGCAAAGGTAGCTATAGTGTCCCCAAAAATACCTATCAAGCATCCCTAACGCAACACATCACAAAAAATCTTTTCACAATTGCTTCAGGTTTTCCACATCTTCTGAGGGTTGCAGAACAGAGCTCAAAAAGTACTTGTGCCAGGATCATGTTTATTTAGGTCAGGTAAAGCTGAGTGCACTAACTCAGAGCACGGAACCATGATTGACTCTCTACTCCACTAGATCCCACTCTGTCATGCGATCTTGTTCAAACACGTCTCCCTTCACGACCTACTCTCCACTTGTAACTCCACTTTCAAACCAGTCTCTTTTAGCAGGCACCATATTTGCTTCCACGTCCAATTCACCTCTCCTGCAGCTCCACCTTGTCTTTTTGTACTCTCACTCTACAATTTCAACTCTCATGCACCTCTTTGTACAATCTCCTGTATCTCTTCGACTCTCCTGACCTCTCTGTGACAGCAGTAACAGTTATGTCCTTCATGTAGATTTATATTCTGGGAAGGATAAAACAATAGGAACAGAAAAGGGGTTTGTGTTCAACAAGGTGATGAGTCTTCTCTGCTCGTGTGATTTACTAGGTAAAGGGTATCATCTAATGACTGACAACTATTACACAAGTGTCAGTCTAGCGGAGAAGCTACTTGAGAACAAAACTCTATTAACAGGTACAGTGCGGGCAAACTCTAAAGGGCTGCCTCCAGAGAATGCAAGGGTCAAATTGCAGGCAGAAATGACTAAGTACATGAGAAAGAAAGGGGTATTGGCATGCGCCTTTAGAGAAAAGAAAAGCCAACGCAAGCCTGTTCTACTGCTGTCCACCTCTAGCCTCGCAGATGATGTGACTGTACAGACAAGGTCTGGGAAGTCAATCATCAAACCTCGAGTCATTCTAGACGACAATAAAGGAATGGGTGGGGTTGATGTAAGCAGCAGAGAGATCAACACACAGATACTGGTCCAAGGTTTGGCGTAATCTGATTGATGTGTCAATCATGAATGCTTTCGAATTGTATAAATTGAATACTGATCCATGCAATGTCCAGAGTCGCCACAGTTTTATAGTGAGTCTTGTAGAGGCACTTTGTCTACGGCAGGATGGGGTCTCCCAAGAACGAATATCTACAACACCACTACTTTCTCTTTGCAGTGAGGAGCACAGCTTTGCACTGTTGCCTGGGCGAAAAGAGAGAGACTGTGCTGTGTGCTCTGACAGGAGTCAGCCTGGGGGGAGAAAAAGGTCCCGCCACTGGTGTCCTGCATGTAAACTTGGTGTTCATGAGCAAAGTTATCCCCAGTTAAGTCACTGTCATCCCTCTCCTAGTGTTCAGGAGGAAGAAAACTAGCTTTTGGTTGCCTTACATTTTTCTTAATAACTATCATAATTTTTACATTATCGTTACTATATTACTAAATTAAATATTTCAGTCTTTGCAGTTTATTTGAAGTAGTTGTAGGTTGTGTAAGTAACAGTTCTAAAAAAAATATAAAAAATAAAAATCCCAAAAAAATATAAAATGTAAAAGGTAAAAAAAATGTTTATTAGTTTTTTTGTTTACTCTTTATAGTACAAACCTGTAGGATGGTATGTGTAAATAGTTTTTGAGTACCTTTTACTTGAATGTGTCTCATGTTACAAATGAAGTCAAACTCCGCCAAATGAGATATATTTTCAGCAGAAAGAAGCAAAGCATATGGGTAAATAATCTGTTTTGGGGCATGGTATCTGTGGATATGATACTGATTCCAGCTCGTCTATGAAAAACACATTTAATGTAAGGGAAAATAAATGTATAACTGGTTGCACAGGTGTACAACACTGGAGTCTTAACCTTACTCCAATCTCGCCTGTCCTTTTGCCTAGTAAAATTGTGAAAAGGCAGGCCTGCAAGGGTTTAATTTGGCTGTAAATGTGTACATAGTGTCAGAGGCGTCTCTGGATGGAGTCTGGTGTAGCCTCATGGCATAGCCTGAACGCAACCACAGAAGGCCTGCACCTTTGGACCCCCTTACAATACTGAAAAGGCAAACACAAAAGAAGTCAGAACTATGTTCGTAGTAAGCAATGCACTTTCAGCTGCATAAAGTAGGGCACGAGGATGAGTCCTCTTTTTCACAGGATGGCCAGAGAAACAGGGTTTCACACGGGAGAAAATGTGTACATGGGTCCACCACTTTGAGTGCGTAGGCAGCCAACAATTAAGTCTGACCCCGCTTCAGTCCCAATTGTACCTTTGCCTAGCAAAATGGAAAAATGGGAGGCTGCAGCTCTATAGGGAGCCTGAGAAGCCTATGCTGCAGCATGGATGTCCTGGAGATAAATGGTGCAGATACAGCTGTATTTAGCTCAACCTACTTTTTGACCATATGGCCTCCAGAGTTTACAAAACAGAGTTCATCTTCTCTTTGTGATGCATGATGAAATTGAGGATGTGAGTGCTCCTGCTAAATCATCATAGCCATTGGTATATGCTAAAATAGATTGTGGCGCTCGAAGACAGACATCACAGAGACAACCTATGCTTTCCTGAAGTGCCCGTGAACCAGGAAGGTAATGACATGTTAGCCTTCCTTGCCCTTTTCATACAAAGTATCACAAACTTTACGTTTGAGCCTCCTCTAGAGTTCCAACAGGCTCACAGGATCCATTCAAGACACATGACAAGTATGGTAGGATTACGTTTAGATAGTCGCTTGTTTCCTCCGACACCAACATGTGCATCTGATCTTCACAGAATTGAGGAAATGGAGGCCCTTCATCTACACAGAACACATAATATTCACCTTCAGAGAATTCTCACAGGAAACTGTGCATAGACACAAAAGAATCCTGAAGCAACAGCCCTGTCTCTAGACGATGAACATCTAATATGGCTTGCAAAACCCTAAATCAATGTTAATCAGTCATGTCAACAAGACAATATATTATGACGACCTAGGCCTGCTGGAGAGTTTTTGGGCCTCACTGTTTGATACAGACATGGACACTTCTGATTCTCGACCAGTCCCTAACCTTGCATGACAGATCACGCTCTGATCAATCAGTAGATGAGCTGAAGTAGCTGGGAGAAGTAACAAGGCAATAGTCCACTGGGAACAAATAAAAAAAACAGCAAAGGCCTCTTCTGGCCAGAAACAAGTCATGATTGTAGTCAAAATCTACATAATATGATGAAAGGGGTGCGGCGCCTTGATGATCAGGATTCATAAAACACTGACCTTGGAATATCACTAATGAATTAAACCTATCTCCTTTTCAGTACCTTACCGGTCTCCTGACCACCATATATGCAAGCTTTCTGCATTACAAAAGAAGTGAAATGGTGTGAAAACTACTGGCTATGCAATTGTGACAACAGGTGGCCTGCCATTCCATTCCTGCAAATTAAAACATGCAGAACGTCTGACTGCACACCATATTGAAATATTATACATGTGTCCGTGACTTTTATAAAGCCAATTCTACTCCTTGGAGGCCAAAATATGCATTTAGAAGCAGACAAGTTTGTGTACAAAAGATGAAATAGGGAAAGTGACAGAGGTCATCCTCACAGTGATAAAAGGTGGAACTGTGTGGCGGTACCCCTAGGGGAAAAGTGGTGACCTGCTACTGAGGCCTACCTGGAGCCCACCGAGGTGAGATATCCCTTAGAATTTGCGCCACTGCCCTACATCATATACGGAGAGGTAGCTGGGAGGGGCAGGCCTAGACCGGGAGGCTGAGGAGGGCCATGTGGCAGCCCTGATGGATGGACAGTACACACCTGGGACCTGTTGCTTGTGGGAGGTGACCCTCTGGGCGATGCTGCCTTCGTGGAAGTGAAGACCAGATACCATAGGACAACACTGAGGGTCTACAGGGACGGGCCTGCGTGTTTGAATGTAACTGAAGACTTCTGCTTCAGGTGGCTATTCTCTTACTGCTGTGCTCAACCAGACTACCCACTGTTGTGCAGTGAGGAACTTTGACTACAGAAGGTGCCCGAGATCGATGGAGGGATGTCCTGATCCGCCTGCTAAACAGAAACAGAGCGTTGCAGTCACGGGTGCCTACGGAGATGGGAATTTCTTACAGTGGACCGATGGCTTTAACTGCTCTCTGGTGTAAAAACGAGTGAGAGGCACTCTACTATACTGTGGTGCATAGGCAAGGGTCTGATTATTTGGGTCCGGTGCCCTCCCACTTACTCCCCTTTATTTTACAAAGTTGTACCACAGAGTTGGCGGAGGTCTGCTCCCTTGCTGGCCCGACTCAGTGCCCATTCCCTAGAAGGAAATAGAACTCTCCTTGCCTAGTGGAGAACACTACTGCCGACCCTGAGCTTACTTCTATAACTACAAAAACTTGCGACAGAGTTACTATGGGTAAGATATGTTCAAAACAGCCAACAATGCAGCCCAGTTCTGAGGAGTCCCCCCCGCAGTGCTGGTTATGGATATCCATGATACACCGGAGCCTTCTATGCAACTTAACTTTGACAAGGTGCTGGCTGCCATAACGGATACCAAGCTAACACTCCAGCAGGAGGTCAGTGCTGTGTCGATGGGGTTGGATTTGATCCGGGCAGAACACCGCAAACTAGCAGATCGGATGGATATGGTTGAAAATTCTCTGAGTGAATTACAGCTAGAACAGAAGGCACTGAACCCTAATGTAGAAGACCTCACAGAGAGAATGTGCGTCCTGGAACGGCGCGCAGAAGATGCGGAGGGGCCTAACCAGCGCAATAATAACAAGTGGACCTACTGCGCTTTGACGCCGGTTTGCATAAACTGGACAATGTTATTTGGCCAGATAAACATGTACAAACCCGACTCAGGGAGGCCAGGGAACTCTAACGAAACAATGGAGCGCTTACAGTGCCACGCCTATAAAGAATACATAGCGTGGGCGCATGACGAGGAGGGTAGACCTGGTAGTTGTTGGCATGGCTAATTAGACCTGAGTCCCGAGGGATACCCATCACCCAAATCAGTTTGGATGACAATACACCAGTCTGTGCCCCTGGTGAGATTAATATGGCATTCCAAGTATACTATGAATCCTTATATGGACGACCAGACTCGTTAGACCAGCATGGTCGGGCAGCATTTTTTGAGAGCCGGTGTGGGATGGTGGTTGACACAGGTTGCCAATGGAGACTCTTCGATGCTCTCCCATTGACGGGGGCTTGGGAGCCCCTGACTTCAAAATTTATTATTTGTCCGCCCAACTACAGTGGGTGGCACAGTGGCCCGCTGGTTCCTGCCGGGAGGAAACGGGCCTGACGGGTAGATTTACTCCTCAAGAAGCATTACTAGAGAAGCTTCTGGCTTAAAAGGCTGACCTCCTGCGGCCGGGGATTCTGTTGTCTGTGGTCCTGGAGTGTTGGAAGCGATTTATATGGCAAACAGCTGGGAACCCACTATACGGCCCAGAATTACCACTGATAGGATTGTTTGTTGTTATAAGTTTACCCTTTGTTTTATTGTTTTGTTGAATGGCCACTGCAATAGTTCCTATCTTTGACACACGTGGAGCACTGCAAATTGGCAAAACATCTTATACAGTTTCCTGGTATCCTGGAAAGTCCCTTAGAGGTATTTTACGCACAGGAAGAATAAATGACTGACATTAAGGTATCTGGATAAATACGTCAGACAGGCATAATCAGTAACCCATGGACACATGTTGAAACGCTGTGGTACCACCAGCCGGGGATGCATGTGGGGTCATATCTCAAACTGGGGATAACAGTTAAGGTGATTGATTACATCCTTGTGAAGTGCTATGAATATATGATTGGAATGTATGTTGTAAAATGCCAATAAAGCTATGTTAAAAAAATAACATTCTTGGCAGAGCCAGGAGACACAAAACAGGAGCAAGGTTGCCTTGAACCAACTGAATAAAGTGGTGCTGTGGCTCTGCTGGCAGCAAACGCACCTCAGTGAGGGCATTAGCTCAAGGCAAGCTGCAAAGCATGTACCTACAACTTTCCCTAGTCTAAACATGTGTTGTTGATGGTTGTCGAAGTGCCCGGTTCACCTAGAAGGGGAAAAAGAGAGAGAGAGTGTGCCTACAATCTGTCCCTGTACTAAACATTCTTGTGCAGCCAGGAGACACAAAACGAGAGGGAGGTTGCCTTGAACCAACTGTACAAAGTGGTGCTGTGCGTCTCCTGCCACCAAAAGCACCTCAGTGAGGACATTAGCTCAAGGCAAGCTACCATAAAGCTACAAGCTGTCCCTGGCTAAACATGTGTAGTTGATGGTTGTTGAAGTTCCTGGTCCACCTAGGAGGGAAAAAAGAGTATGTCTATAACCTGACCCTATGCTCCTCTTGTTGAAAGATTAAGAACTAGATCCGGATTCCTAGAGGGTATACCAAGATGCTTCCCAGGAGGCCCACAGATTTGGTATACCTTCTAGTCACCGACTTACCTGAATGATGTTTCTTTGGCAACATCCAACAGTCTTGCCAGCGTGACGTGATTGTTCATCTGCTTCACCTTCATCGCAGACACCATCAAAGTGTTCTCATGAGTACAGTTTCCACCATATGAAGAAAAAACATAATTTAATGATTAAGTACTACTAGTCACACATCCCCCAATCACACCCATTCATTTCTCTTATACTCACCCTTTTACCACGCAAAGTTGGATAGTAAGTAGCACTTTCAGAGGCAAAGCATCCCATCAGAAACTCTCATGCAGAACATGGTTGATATTAGTAAAACCATGTAGTGCTAAACCAAGGGCAATCAAATCACTACCAAAAAGACATAGGTCACCCTCTCTCACCCCCACATCAAACGTGACTGACTTGCCACTGGTTTCTATCCACCCACCTGTCAGTCAACACAGTATGCTTCTCCGTATCCTTTTCTGTTAAGTTAGACTGCTATTTATTATGCAGAGTAGAGCAGTTCTATTTACTCTGCACTGTCCGCTAGGTCATGCAAGGCTAAGCTCATTGTTTGTCCAAGCTAAGATCAAAAGATAATCTAGAAGGCAGGGTCCTGTTCTGTGACTAACAACCCATCTGACAATCTCCCTTACAACAAGATGCCAAGAGACCAATGCTTGCTTCAGGTCACCAAACAAGTCATGTAGCAAGAGGCACAAAGTCAGATGCCTATGCAGGATATCAGATATCCATGTTATGTTATGTTATGTTATTCCGGAAGGGTATCCCGGTGTTGAAGCAGGAAATGTTTAGGGCAGAGTAGGGGCTAGGTGAAGCACCACCACTCATGGCAACATGATCACTCCTTTGATATCATATACCATCTTTATGCTGATGACACGCCAATCTTTTTCTGCTTTTCCAGATATAATCTCTCCCCAATCAAAAACCTCTGGCTGCGACTCTAGATGTTGCTCCATTTCTTAATGCTCAAGTCATTTGAGAATTAAATCATCTGCGTCATGGCCCCATCAGTCTCTGTAACCCACTTAATTTCTATCAACTTCTTCCTGACATCCTGTGATCTTCCCTCTCCTCCAGGAAGCTGGGTGTTCCCTTGAACAGCAGTCTCCTGTTGTTATTATTATTTACCTAGAACCACAAGAACTGCAAGATTCCAACTATTCACCACCTTCCTGACAGGCGAAAGCATTATCTCTGTGTGAGTCAAGGGGATATTAGAATGCTTCAAGCACGTGCTATTAGCTCTTTCTCAATGCACATCATTCCCTCAATATAGAAGGGAGGGTGTCGGATTTGGAAGATGGCACTGCGCAGTCCACGAAAAGAATTGATCGGATGGAGAAAATACTCAAGTCAGTTGCCGTGTAGAACGAGGACTTGGAAGTGAGCAGCAGGCGCAATGCCATTTGCATTTTAGGGGTCCCGGAGTCCACCAACGTGGGGTGAATGGACTAATTTGTTGAAAAACTACTTACTGATCTTTTAGGCAAAGACGCTTTCACTCCCACCTTCTTAGTAGAGCGGGAACATCGTTCCCTCGGCCCTAGGCCCAATCCGGGGTGTCCTCCCAGGCCTATTATCGCCCGCCTGCTGAACTTCCAAGACAGGGACATGGTGCTTAGACTGGCTAGGGAAAATGGCGCCATGACCTGGCAGGGCTCTACTTTGGCGCTGTTCCCTGACTTCACAGCTATGGCCCAGGAGGCGAGAAGAAAGTACACTGGAGTGAAGGCCACGCTCTGTAATCTGGGCCTGCGTTATGGTATGATATACACGGCGTGCCTCCGGGTGGACGTGGATGGCAGGTCCAGAATCTTTGATACCCCAGCGGTGGTCCAGGCTTTTGCCAAGACAATAAAGCAAATTCCAGTGGAAAGGCCAAAGATCCAACCAGGGGCTCCCCATCGCACAGCAGATCGGTAGCTAGTGGTGAACTTTTTTCATCGGAATGATTATGGTACTGTATCCTGTACACAAAACTACTCTTTTTTCTCCATACTTTATTGCAGTTAGGGCTATTGCATATACTGTTAATGTTTATGATTCTAAATAATTGGGCGTGCGGCATGGTGTTGCCTCGCCCCTAGTGTTGTATCACCTTTAATCTTCTATTTCGGTTGGAATGTATGTGAAACTGACTCCTTATTGCTATATATTATATTCCCATGCTACATTCTACAGGGTTGTTAATGAATGAAATGAAATTTGTACTTGTAAAGCGCACCCATACCCCCAAAGGGGTGTCCAGGCGCTGTACGCATACCGCTGTGGAACCCTTCCTGGCTTTTCCCTGTGAAATGTCCACTCCTGGGCACCCCCAGGGTGAAACCAGGCATCCCAGCGCTGTTGGGGCCGTTGTGGAGATTAAGCAAGCTATTGCCCAGAGTTGCAGAGTGGAACCCATGATTAGAATAGGCACCGAGGCGAGAATTATCAGGTCTGAGGAAATTGAGACCAAGACCCGCCGAGGCGGGAATTGAACCCTGGTCCCGGGCCAGATCTCTGCATCAGGGTCTGCCGCTCTAACCATTGAGCCACACTTCTCCTTGGGTTTGGGCAGGGATGGGTGGGGGGTGCGGGGTGGGAAGATTAGTTTCATGGGGGTTCTATTGCGCACAGAGTTAAATGTACACCATGATGGACTAGTTCTTGTTGTCACGCACACACACGATCAGGTTTGAACTGTTGTTATGACCGCCAGGGGTAGGCTTTCCACATTTTCGGAACTTACATCGATCACTTGGAACGTGTGGGGACTTAATAATGTTAGAAAAGGGAAGCAAGTGTTGCAGTATCTACAGCGACACCAAGTAGATGTCGCCTTTTTGCAAGAGACGCACCTGCCAAAACTTACCTCAACTGTCTTTGCATCATCCTGGGGCCCCCATCGTTATTTTGCAAATTACAGTACATATGCTAGGGGGACTGCAGTGTTGCTACATAAGGGTTTGCCCTTTCAGGTGGAAAGTGTTCGTAACGATGGGGAGGGTCGCTATACAATGGGATCGGGGCACTTAATGGGCTACCGGGTGGCCTTTGTTTGTGTGTATGCTCCAAATATTGACAACCCAGTATTTTTTCATGACCTACACACCCAACTATTACAGCTTGACGCAGACTACATTTGTATGGGTGGTGATTTTAATTTGTTGTTAGACCCAACAATAGATAATACGTCTGGCTCCTCTGATCCTAAGCCACGAGCTCGTTGTGCATTATTGGAGCTTTGTGACTCGCTGGGGTTGGTGGACGAGTGGAGACACTGCCGCCCCGGGAAACAGCCTGCATTCATTACGCGGCACAATATAAAACCTGGACCAGGCTAGATTTCTGGTTGGTGTCCCCAAATCTAACTTCTTGGTACCGGGAGACGAAGCACCTTCCCAGAACGCTCTCGGACCACTCCCGGTGGTTCTCAAGGTTAGGATCCCTAGGCCAGAGGGCTGCGAAAGGCAGTGGAGGTTCCCGGGTCAGGCGCTGATGGACGCGGTGTTCAATGCTGAGCTCCGTTCAGCTATCATAGAATACTTTGAGTTAAATAAAGGTTCAGTGCAGAAGTGGGCCGTACTATGGGAAGCATTTAAAGCCTATATCCGGGGAGTCTGTATTGCGAAACTTTCGGGGGTGTTGAGAGATCTAAGGGGCACATTATCACGCATTGAACAGCAGCTTGAGGCACTTGACAAGGAGCACATGGCACACCCTGCCCAGGCCGAGCGGAACCGCCGATTGGCACTCCTACTGGAGTTCAGGGAAGCAGCTGAACGGGAGATGCTTTTTTGAGCAAATACGCCACCGCTCGGCGTTATGGCAAGGGGGACCGGCCGAACCGCACCTTGGCACGGCTCCTGCGACCGGTCAATCTTGTATTCCCTGTATCCGTTCCTCTGATGGCAGGACACTGATTGATACCCGGGAGATACGAGACGTATTCCTAGAATACTATACTGGGCTGTATTCTTTGCGCGCTGCGCACAGTGACGAGGACCATAATGGCTACTTGTCTGAGATAGCACTTGTTTGGCTCAAAAAAGTGATGCAAGAGTTCTTGGCGGAACCGTTTTCCGCTGAGGAAATCATAAGCGCCATTGATGCCATGAATGGCTCGAGTGCCCCCGGGTTAGACGGGTTCACTGATAATTTTTTATAAAACTTACAAGGACCTATTAGCTCCATATCTGCTTGAGGTGTATGGTAAAGCACTGGAGAGCAAAGAATTGCAGCCCACGCTGCGTCCTGCA
Organism: Calotriton arnoldi; assembly: GCA_963921515.1. Classification (NCBI taxonomy): domain Eukaryota; kingdom Metazoa; phylum Chordata; class Amphibia; order Caudata; family Salamandridae; genus Calotriton; species Calotriton arnoldi. The sequence goes on from CAWUFW010007103.1 coordinate 693,611, forward strand.
GTAATAATCCTATTACCCAAACTGGGGAAAGATCCTCTCATGTGTGGATCATATAGGCCATTATCGCTTCTAAATCTCGATTATAAAATCCTGGCCAAAATGATTTCACTGAGGTTGGCCCTTTTGTTAGACCGTATCATCTCACCGGCCCAGTCGGGGTTTGTCCCCCATAGGTCAACGGCATTAAATCTCCGAACTCTGTTTACGGTCCTACATAGAATATCACCCGAGGTACCTGCTGCGGCCATGTTATTAGATACTGAAAAGGCCTTTGATTCCTTAGAGTGGCCTTTTTTTCTTACGGTCATGAAGAGGATGGGAGTGCCTAAAGGATTTGTTGAGGTCACTTCACTTCTATATACCTCCCCCACTGCCCGACTCCGACTAAATGGTACTTTGTCTTCGCAGTTTTACCTCTCCCATGGCATGCGGCAGGGATGCCAGCTCTCTCCGTTGCTATTCATAATAGCGTTTGATCCATTAGTTCGACACTTTCAGGAAAGGCATCTACATAGAGGCCTCCAGTCAAGACAGGTCCTCTATTAATTTCACTTTATGCAGATGATGTTATCCTTTATGTCCGACATCCAGAGGAGAATTTAGAGCCACTAATTAGGAAAATCATTCGATACAGGGGGTTCTCTGGACTTGGCATCAATTGGGGCAAATCAGTGATTTTCCCCATAACGTCTAGCACTATCAAATGGGATTGCGGGTTTCCGTTGAATGGTGTGAGGAGTCGACAAGATATTTAGGAATTCAGATACACCGGGACTCTCATCCGCTTGTAATGCTAAACTATGGCCCAGCTATTTACAAGCTTGAGCAGCAGATAGAGCGCTGGCAAAAACTTCCCTTATCAATGGTTGGCCGAGTAGCAATCATAAAGATGGTGGTACTCCCTAAATTCTTGTATCTATTTCACAATATCCCCATCCCACTCCCCAACAGTTTTTTTTAAAACTATCCAATCCCACCTTACCAGACTTGTTTGGGGAGGGAAGAGGGCCAGAGTTGGCTGGGACACATTGACCCTGCCATATGAGAGTCCCAAACTTCCAGGTCTACTATTTGGTAGCTCAATGTAGCTTTGCACACTCCTGGTATTACCCTGATGCATGGATTCCCTATGCGAAACCTGAAGCTGACTTGGTATTGCCAGCTCCGTTGAGAACAGTCCTGCTGCGGGTTTTCCCTCGGCACCCCCGCGACATTCAAACAGTCTCAACGACAAGTTGGGCCTGGCATAAGTTGGCACGAGTGACAGGCGGGTGTGTAGTTTACTCGTCTGAGATACCATTGAGCAACAACCCATGGCTCCCCGTCACGTAGGAGAAATTGGTACAGCGTACTCTTGATTCCTACTCCCTGGAGAAGTTCGGGGAATTGTTTCCGGGGGGGACATGTGTTCAACACTACGGAGGATGAGCGGTTCAGGGGTGCCACTTTTATGGATCAATTTGTCTTATGTAGAGTTCGTTGAGCACTTAGAGAGAGGATTGCTAACTTCCCTTTGGAACCCGAGTCCTTCTCACCATTAAAGTTATTGATTGCCAGCAAAGAGGGGGATCACTTGATTTCAAAACTTTACAGAGCTTCCATGGCTCTGGTTCCCGGCAGAGGTGCCGGAATTAGAGAAGCATGGGAGCGGGATTTAGATCACACAATACAAGAATCACAGTGGGCATATTGCTGTTCTCAGACAAAGGAGGTTTCACTTAACAGCAGACACAAGTTGATTCATTTCAAATATCTGTGGAGGACATACATGTCGCCGGCGAAAATCAACTCCATAGACCCAGATAGGTCACATAACTGCCCAAAGTGTGGGGCCCTCATGCCGACTTTGCACATATGACATGGAACTGTGCAAAAATAGGAGAATATTGGAGGTCCATTTATGCGCTCTTGTCGCACATGATAGGACAGGAGATTGTACCCCTTCCGGAGGTCGCGCTGTTGGGTTATGTACTTGGGTTCCCGAAAAAATGGCAGAAATTCACAGCAATTGCCTTACTCCTTGCAAAGAGGGAAATTGCTATGCACTGGGGAAACAAGGTCACCCCCACAACTAATGCCTGGCTGGCAAGCCTCACATACTGTAACACTAATTGTGATCTGTGTGCGTCTTTGCATCCCCCTGCTTCCAGGCCAAAAGACATTTGGCATCCCCTGAAGGCCCACCTCCTTCAAATTAGATCCACCCCTCCAGCAGCACAACCTGCAGGTATTGTCCCCACTGGTCTGGGTTAAGTTTAATTTTGATGATGTTTGTTTTATCATGCTTCTGTTTCTTTACGATGTATGAGCTGTGTAGACCGGGGTTCTCTGACAGGAACCGACCAAATGTGTATTTTTGAAAGTCTTAAGGTGTGGGAGAAGATATGCAAATTGATTGAACATGCTCTTGCACTCTGGTGTGTGGACCAAGGATGAATTACTCTTTTACAAACACTTGATGTAATTACTCTGTCATGGTGTATGAAAATGTCATTTCTTCATTGTGCGCATTAATAACAAAAAGGATAAATAAAGTAAAAAAAAAAAAACAACATCCGCAAATCATCGCCAAACATTCAATCTGCGCCAGCTCACAACATTCAAGATACTCTTACAAGTCCCCCCAAACACCTACAATCACACTCACCAGCCAGGTACAAACATTCACACCACACACCCTAAACAGCTAAATAGCACCCCAATCGCCCTGAAGACACTACGATACACCCAGAGATACCCTCATACACCCAAAAGAACAAAGACCAAGACCTCAGACATGACCAACATCACAGACATCCACATACATATCCACACAGAGCAACACCCAGTCTAACATATCACAAACCAGTACATATAAAGCAACACTTATGAATACTCAAATACTCTCACAATGTATATACCGTGCTATTTGTAATGGGAATCACCTCCCTCTTTCTGCTTGTTTCAGCATAAGGGAAGAAAGGGGTTGATGGGGCGAGGCACAAGATCACAAAAACTCACCTGAGTGATAAAACCACTTACCTTTTCACCAGACTCTCCTCGCACAACACAGCCTTGTGAATACATAGCTCCTTCCAACCCAACAAGGTCTGCAAATTTTAGTCTGTGAGGATGTTTCATTTTTGTAAAAATGCTCGACTGCCACAATAATACATTTTCGAAACCTGGGGAAAGTGCAGGTCCAGCCTGACACTTTTCCTACAAGTAAAACATAATACAGCAAAGTGTACCTTGAAAATATGCAGCAGGAAAATCCGGCTGCCCTTTTGCTTTTTGCAAATTTTATATATGTAATAGTGCATTAAAATGTTACATGCATCTATTTTTGCAAATGGGTAGGAAACCAAGCTTCTCAAGAGTAAACAGAGGCCGGTTGCTTTCGTGGTCTGCAGTTGGGCCTCGGTTTGTAAATACTAGTGTGTCTTTGTATGCATTAGATGTCTAGTCAGCAAAAAAATAAGTAGCATGATTGCGATATCAAACAATAACATCTAACACAGTAAAAAAAAAACTCACATACAACTACCTATGCCCATATTCATATGATAGGTAGTAGGTAATAGGAGCCAGGTGTCTGTAGCCACACTGGTCTCGTCATGTTTTGTACAAGCAGATTCCTTGGAGCTGCTAAATGATAACAACTTGTGACATCAGGGAGATAGACACATGAAGTGCTATCTCAGAAACTGGCTGAGCATTCTGTGCCTTTTTCATCCCTCAGCTGGTATGACTCGGTGCAAGACTCTTAGGGGCGGATTTACAAGAAAGTGACGCATCCTTAGAGATGCGTCACTTTTCCTGCGCCACCCTGGGAAACCCTTGCGCCACCATGGATGCTGACGCATCTGTTGGGGCAAAAGTCACGCATTGCTGGAGTCGTGTCGCAAGCACGGCGCAACTCCAGTAATGCATGTTGAGGCCTATTCCCACTACACTGCGTCACTACTTACGCCTGCTTCAAGCAGGCGTAAGGTTTTGACGCAGTAGCATCCTAAAAGTGGCGCAGTGAAATCTTGTAGATTTCACTGCGTCACTTTTACGAGGCCTTCCTGCGTGGGAACGCCCACCCTGCATACATTATACCTGATGCAGGAATAATGTGACGCAGGGCTTTACAACGTAATGCATCTCCCTAGATGCGTCACGTTGTAAATAGGCCGCATTTTTTGCGCCGCCGTTGCGTCAAACAAAGTGACGCAATGGCGGCGCAAAAAGGCGCAAGGTGCTTGCAAATCTGCCCCATACAGTCTGGAGCATAATTCATTGCTGCTGGTAATTACTCAGCCCACCTCCCTCACCCAAACTTTGTCCATCTTGTCACTGTGCCTGCTCCTTACATACCACCTGAATTCACAAAAAATATACAGGTCTTTCCGAAAAAAGTAGTCTGAAGCCTATCAACAAACACGGCCATAGTATTGAAAACACATGCTTTCGTCCTTCTATCCATCCTACATGAAATAATTAAACTAGTTGCCTCCCCGTGTGTTCAAGTTGCATACAGTTGAAGGCTGCAAAAACATGTACATGGCACAACTTGGAAAAGTGTGAAACCACAGCTTTCAACCCAGAGCCTTTCGTTTGTAAAGCTGCTTGATAGGAAATACCAGTTAGGAAGCAGCAAATTGTGTTTTCATTTCATGAGAGAGATCTTTACTCACATAAATCGTTCTTACTGATAAGCTTGTCAGGTAAGACAGGCCGAGATAATTGCACAACCACTAAAATTAAATCATAGCCAAGTATATCTTCAGTTTGAAGAGGTCAGATTGCAAAAACACGTTCTAAAGAAATGCACCCATTAGTGCATGAAAAAATACTTGTGTCACATGCATGCATCCCCGTCCTCATTTTCGCTGCTATTACTTGATCCCTTCATTTTTTATAATATATTCACTGCACACTTTGATGCTCGAATTTTATCACAAATATTTTTAAAATATCGACCTGCATGATTCAAGGTAATGAAAGTATGATGTGCCCTGCTCCATTCATGTTGCAATCCCTGATTACTCTATTTTGTGCTGCCCCATAAGCACATTGCTACCTCCACCCCTGCCACACATTTATGACACTTCAGTACAACTCTAAAACTTGCCTGCTCACGCTATTTTCATTGGGGCCATGCTTACAAGGCCTGCTGCCACTGCTGTAATACGAGAGAAAGGAATGGACAAAGCTATAATACTTAGCTGTCAAGGTTTCAGGTTATGAGTGACATTTCAGCGACTATGAGTTCTCACGAGATCATGAAGCAATTTAGACGAGGTAAACATAAATAATATAAAAAATTACACCCATTTGAGCAATGAGAAACTAAGAAGTCACAGAACTAAAGTGGGCCAACGGCAGGCAGCTAAAAACTGAGCAGAGCAGAGTCAGACTGCGTGACTGCACAGTTCTTAGAACTACAGTCAGCTCAGAATAATTGAAGCATTAATGTTATTTATTCAGAGCAGTCTTCACCCACATTGCCCCCTGGATCCTCCTTGCCACAAGCAATCAGTCAAGTCAAAGGCTGTGAGGCCCCAGCATGAAAAACACGGACCTCAGCTGTAATGTCTCAGTAGCAGACTTGTTGCTGTCACCTGTGCTCGAGTCTTGCCTATTCAGTGCTGCATGTAGTGCGGTAGTCGGACTCACTGTGCAGACATCTTGTGCAATGGTAGCAGGCTCAGTGTCACTATTATTGGGTCAATCCGCTGTTCCATGTGTGCAGCTGCCTGTTTCCCAATTCTTTCCTCTTCCGGCTGGAGCTTTAGGTGCTACGTGTTCAATAAAACAACATTCATAAGTAAAATGCTAACCATAGAGCCTTTTTCTATGTATGGGCTGTTAGAATCAAATCAGAGGGGTGGCGCAGGCAGTCGTGCTCAGACCGTGACTGCAAGCCTGGGCAGCCGGCCTGTGCCTTTTGAAAGAACCGTGGCGCAGTGGTACTGGCATGGAAGGCAGCAGGTGAGTTGGAACAACTTTTGCAAAATTGATTCTAACAGTCCATACACAGAAAAAGGCTCTATGGTTTTCATTTTACTTACGTAGCCGGAAGGCGGAAACAATTGGGAAACAGGCAGCTGAACACATGGAAATGCGGACTGACCCCATAATAGTAACAGAAATGGGAAAAAGGGTGGGAGAATTTGGAGGAATGAAAATAAAGGAGAATACTCGTGTCACCCAAGATTCGAAAGTAAAGTGAATGTAATGTTTGGGAAATAAATGAGCCCTACCAGCGCTGGTTTATGTATGTCTGCAGTTCAAACCCAAAACGATTCAGTCAAGTCACGGGCTCACACTGGCCGCACTGTCTCTGGGGCTGACGGCAGATTAGAACAACGTCTCTATCTCCGCCCTCTAGTGGTCTAGAAGGACCAGTGCAGCTTTCAGCAGACTGGTTTCTATCCTGTAAACATGGATTCTCCGCAACTTTTAAAAGACGAAATATCTGCAAGTCTGACAGAATATGGAGGAATACAGCTCTGTGAAGAAAGAGGGAGATGTTCCTGAGTGGAATTAGAGGTTAGTTTCGATTTTCAAGAGGCATAGCAGGAAATAAACCCCTCCCAAATGAGTGTCAGCTCCTAGGCCGATCAGATCGGTCTGAGCACTTTCACTTTTAACACAGGGCCGATTAGATCGGCCCGTGGCACTTCTTAGGTTAAATCCCCAGCCAAGCCCCGCCCCATGTTGTACTGTGATGCTCCATCCCTTCACCTGGTGCAGTAGGCATGATTCAGACCTGCTGAAGCAAAGGCCTGGCTCTGCCCTTTTCTGCCTCTTGAAGAAAACAACCTTTCTAGCTTCTTATTGCATCTAATAAAGGGAGTTTCACTTGCCTCAAACTTTACCCATCATTTCATTAGCCATAGCTCATACTTCATCTTTATTCATAGCCAACCTCACAGGCACCAAACCCCTGATTTCAGAGATCGGCTCACACCAAAATGAAAAATCACCACCATCCAACCTAATTTACTATCAGTGTGACACCTTCCTTGCATTCTTGTGCTCAGTTATAAGCCCTGAGGCGTCATTTGCGCGCTACAATACACCGAATTTCAAGGGCAAAGAATGAATACATTGATAAAGGAAGATAAGGCTTTGTCTGCACCTACTTGAGAAAAAGTGGGGTTGGTAGGAGGTCATGAGGGAAAAGATTTGTCATTTTGGGGCGCACATGCCAAAAAGAGGTTCCACTTTTCTTCTCTGTTTTTCCAAGTGGAAATAAACTTAGCAAATGAAAATAAGAGCACTATATGAACATTTACCACGTTGGGATACTTTGAATGCAATTGGTAGGATTTGAACCCTGTGTAAGCCTGTGCCATCAGAGGGACAAGACTTACCATTGAGCTATATCTCCTTGGTGTTCTAAAACCTTGCAGTAGTAACTATGAGCAACATACAAGCCCTGGTGTCAATGCCTGTGGATTCCATTACACATGAAAAGGACGACCATGATATAGGGATGATTTGATAAGATACTGAAAGGGAAGCCAGCGTGGTCCAGTGGATAAGTTCCTGACTTCCACCCAAACAACCAGGGTTCAAATCCCAGGATTGCCACCAGGTGACAGATGATGGCACAACAGAGGTAAGTTGGAGCTAGGCCTGCCTGGTAAGAAAAATGTGTGTGCATGTGCTGTGTAAGGGTGGAGTCATGCCTGGAAAATGTTGATTGTAGAGTGGTTGGTAAGTAGCATGGGTCTGGTGAGAGCAGGGGGTGGGATCAGTGAAAGAAGGGGAACAGGTGTAAAGTGAGATGGTGGGTGGACTCAGGGGGTAGGTGTAGGGGTATTGCAAGGGTTGGTAGGTAGGTAGCTTGGTAGTATACAAGGGACAAAGAAGGGGGGCTCATAGAGGGAGGAGAAGCCTGGGACAGAGAAGAGATGTCACAGCAGAGTGGGGCTAGATGTGGTCACTCATGCAGTAGTTCCCTAGCGCACATTAGGTGTGATTAAATAGGGTGGGGACCCTTTTTTTTTTTTTACTGCACCCTCACTACACTATCTGATTTGGGGGGTGGCAGCTGAATTTGGGGGAGCAGGATTAAAAGGGGTTTGGGGGTGCATTATGAAAGGTGATGGGGACACAGAATGACATTCCTTCTGGGTAATGTTCGGGTACCTTCCAAACATACCCGCTACTCCACAAATACAGGCCAGCCACTCCTCATTACTCATTCACTCAGTTATCTGAGTCCTTCACTCCATATGCCCTGCAAGACCAACATGAACAAGAGGTATGTCAGCAAGCAGAAGAAAAGCCTCATTGTGCTCTTATGTTCGTACTGCTGCCCTCTAGTAACACTACACGGCAATTGCAGCATAATAATTGGACTGAGAAGAGGGCTGTCCTACGCAAATAATGTCCTCCCATGCTTACTTTCTTCTGAGACGGTGGACGGCTTGCCCTGTGATACATCATACAACATATGCTCTTCAGCCAATTTCAAAAGCAGCCTATCTTAGGCTAAGGAGTTTGCCATTTGTAGGTTGCACATGGGGACATCACCATCATTTAGCAGGGTCCCAAATTGCCTGCAGTCATCCTTTATACAGAACAAGGGCGTTCGAGGGTGTCCTTGAAAGGATGGAAGGGGGTGTTTAAAGCCCCAGCCAAGCCCCGCCCCATGTTGTACTGTGATGCTCCATCCCTTCACCTGCTGCAGTAGGCATGATTCAGACCTGCTGAAGCAAAGGCCTGCCTCTGCCCTTTTCTGCCTCTTGAAGAAAACAACCTTTCTAGCTTCTTATTGCACCTAATAAAGGGAGTTTCACTTGCCTCAAACTTTACCCATCATTTCATTAGCCATAGCTCATACTTCATCTTTATTCATAGCCAACCTCACAGGCTCACAGGCACCAAAGCCCTGATTTCAGAGATCGGCTCACACCAAAATGAAAAATCACCACCATCCAACCTAATTTACTATCAGTGTGACACCTTCCTTGCATTCTTGTGCTCAGTTATAAGCCCTGAGGCCTCATTTGCGTGCTACAATACACCGAATTTCAAGGGCAAAGAATGAATACATTGATAAAGGAAGATAAGGCTTTGTCTCTATTGCACCTACTTGAGAAAAAGTGGGGTTGGTAGGAGGTCATGAAGGAAAAGATTTGTCATTTTGGGGCGCACATGCCAAAAAGAGGGGCCACTTTTCTCCTCTGTTTTTCCAAGTGGAAATAAACTTAGCAAACGAAATTAAGGGCACTATATGAACATTTACCACCTTGGGATACTTTGAAAGCATTGGCAGGATTCAAACCCTTGTCCTGTGTGAGCCTGTGCCATCAGAGGCACAAGACTTACCATTGAGCTATAGCTCCTTGGTGTTCTAGACCCTTGCAGTAGTAACTATGAGCAACATACAGGCTCTGGTGTCATTGCCTGTGGATTCCATTACACATGAAAAGGACGACCATGATATAGGGACGATTTGATAAGATACTGAAAGGGAAGCCAGCGTGGTCCAGTGGGTAAGTTCCAAACTTCCACCTAGACAACCAGGGTTCAAATCCCAGGATTGCCACCAGGTGACAGATGATGGAGCAGCAGAGGTAAGTTGGAGGTGGGCCTGCCTGGTAAGAAAAATGTGTGTGTGTACGTGCATGTGCTGTGTAAGGGTGGAGTCATGCCTGGCAAATGGTGGTTTCAGAGAGGTTGGTAAGTAGCATGGGTCTGAAGAGAGCAGGCAGTGGGATCAGTGACAGGTGAAAGAAGGGGAACAGATGTTAAGTGAGTTGTAGGGTGGGTGGACTCAGGGTGTAGGGGGAGTGCAAGGGTTGGTAGGTAGCTGGGTGGGATACCAGGGATGAAGAAGGGGGCTCATAGAGGGAGGAGGAGCCTGGGACAGAGAAGAGATGTCAGAGCAGAGTGGGGCTAGATGTGGTCACTCATGCAGTGGTTCCCTAGCCCACATTAGGTGTGAATAAATAGGGTGGGGACCCTTTTTTGTTTTTCACTGCACCCCCACTACACTATCTGATTTGGGGGGTGGCAGCTGAATTTGGGGGAGCAGCATTAAAAGGGGTTTGGAGGTGCATTATGAAAGGTGATGGGGACACAGAATGACATGCCTTCTGGGTAATGTTCGGGTACCTTCCAAACATACCCGCTACTCCACAAATACAGGCCAGCCACTCCTCATTACTCATTCACTCAGTTATCTGAGTCCTTCACTCCATATGCCCTGCAAGACCAACATGAACAAGAGGTATGTCAGCAAGCAGAAGAAAAGCCTCAGTGTGCTCTTATGTTCATACTGCTGCCCTCTAGTAACACTACACGCCAATTGCAGAATAATAATTGGACTGAGAAGAGGGCTGTCCTATGCAAATAATATCCTCCCATGCTTACTTTCTCCTGAGACGGTGGACGGCTTGCCCTGTGATACATCCTACAACATATGCTCTTCAGCCAATTTCAAAAGCAGCCTATCTTAGGCTAAGGAGTTTGCCATTTGGAGGTTGCACATGGGGACATCACCCTCATTTAGCAGGATCCCAAATTGCCTGCAGTCATCCTTTATACAGAACAAAGGCGTTCGAGGGTGTCATTAAAAGGATGGAAGGGGGGTGTTTAAAGCCCCAGCCAAGCCCCGCCCCATATTGTACTGTGATGGTCCATCCCTTCACCTGCTGCAGTAGGCATGATTCAGACCTGCTGAAGCAAAGGCCTGACTCTGCCCTTTTCTGCCTCTTGAAGAAAACAACCTTTCTAGCTTCTTATTGCACCTAATAAAGGGAGTTTCACTTGCCTCAAACTTTACCCATCATTTCATTAGCCATAGTTTATACTTCATCTTTATTCATAGCCAACCTCACAGGCACCAAACCCCTGATTTCAGAGATTGGCTCACACCAAAATGAAAAATCACCACCATCCAACCTAATTTACTATCAGTGTGACACCTTCCTTGCATTCTTGTGCTCAGTTATAAGCCCTGAGGCCTCATTTGCGCGCTACAATACACCGAATTTCAAGGGCAAAGAATGAATACATTGATAAAGGAAGATAAGGCTTTGTCTCTATTGCAGCTACTTGAGAAAAAGTGGGGTTGGTAGGAGGTCATGAGGGAAAAGATTTGTCATTTTGGGGCGCACGTGCCAAAAAGAGGGGCCACTTTTCTCCTCTGTTTTTCCAAGTGGAAATAAACTTAGCAAATGAAAATGAAGTAAGGTCCCGGTCTACCATATTGCAGAAATCCTATGTACCATTCTGCTCTGCCCATCAAACATGACACTCCCATATAGGCCCCACCAGTCAGGCCCTGATAGATGACTTAAGTTGTCCGTTTTCCTTCAGTCTTTTAGTATCTGTCACAGTGGTCCCCACCTCCTTAGACACACACATGTAGGCCCAACCACATCTCCTTAGATACACACATGTAGGCCCAACCACACCTCCTTAGATACACACATGTAGGCCCAACCACACCTCCTTAGATACACACACTTAGGCCCAAGCCCACCTCCTTAGATACATACACGTAGGCCCAAAGCCCACTGCCTCTTGCTATCATTTTTTAATAAAACAAATCTCGTAGGCCTCACTGATCTGACAGCAGGGACTTGTGCCATCCACCGCGGCACCAGCCCCCTTGTAAATTTCCACAGTTACAGAATAAGGTTAGCCCACACGTACGTGACACTCTGCTGGTACATCTTGGTCTTTCACAAGCAATGTTTGCAATATTTTTAGTTAAGAAACTTTCCAAGCTTGCTCAAGCGAAACCAAACGACGGCTGCCTGGCATAGAGATAATGTATAAAATATAAATTTCCGAGCATCTTACGATGGAAGTTATCTTTTTTATGTTTGCGGTCAAGAGTACTGACCACCTGCTAAAAGCACCTGTTTCACCATGATACCACTTCTGTGTTCTCCATAACTTTCCAAAGTTACTGTAAGCGTGCGGTCAAGGACCCACGTCAGGGCCCACGTCAAACGTGGGTGGGAGTTCTGCATTAAGCCATGTAAAAGGTTTGCACCCATGTCCACGCCCTGAACTCTTCTTCCAGTGCTTTGCACGTTGTGGGTTCCCGGTCGACCGATATCTTGTCTTGGGCCTAGAATTTACATTCTCAAGGTGGTAGTGCTCTTCTCTGATTGCTAGCCTTTTGACTTTGTCAGCCTCTCTAATTTAGCTCATCCACACCCAATTCATTGCATTGATCCTAGTATAAATTGTGTAACCTTGGATGGTTCTTGCTCTCTTATTTAAGATTTGCCTTCTAGGCGCTTGCCTATTCATGATCCCTCTTTTAAGACTTGCCCCATAGGCTGTAGCTCACTGACAGATATTTACATAGATATTTGTGCTTCACTTAAAATATGATTTGTAATATTGTTGATGCTTTTCCTTCATCCTACTCATGTGTTGATGAGTAGCGTTGCATTTGCACAGCTAATGATTTAATGAACAGTTCTCTGCGTTGCTGAATTGCTTAATAAAGTGCCACTGTATTTCACACTGTTGTTCCTTATTTCTCAGAGAACGAGCAGAGCGCAGGTCTTGCTCTCGTGAGCTGGTAAGCTATGTGTGACCACCACAGTGTCACTCCATTTACCCTCCATCAGCTGATGACCACGAAGGTCTCGTGCGGACAGTTCCTCTGCAGCGCGGACCTGGGACACACCTGCGGCTGCCCATGGCCTCTCCCCGCCTCTCCCCACCACCAGCCGGGTAAGTCAGGGACACTTTTTTCCCCTGCCTTTCCTCCGGTCTCTGGTGTGTGTGGTCCGGAGAATTGAGCCCTCCGGGGTATCCCCGTGCCCCTCCCTGGTCCCCTGTAGTTTCTGTCGTGCCACGACCACCGCCCTCTTACCTCTGTGTGTGGTCACACCTCCACTGCGTTCCCGTGTGTTCCCCGGGTTTTCGGTATGTTCTTGGTTTTCTTGTGGTTTGCTCTTTTGCTATTATTTTGCATTGACGTTTGCGCATAGGTTTCTGTTAACTTATACAGGGGCATATTAACAAGGGGGCGATATGAAATTATCGCCGCTTTTGCGTCCGTTTTCGGGCGAAAAGCGGCGATAATTTCATCGCCTTATCAGCAAAGACACGCTATCGCGTGTTTTGCTGACTTAGCGCCCGTTCCCAGCACGCCTAACTTTGCATCGCTAATGAGATGCAAAGTAGGCGTGGCTGTGAAACCAAACAGGGATAATATCGCGAAGGCAGCTTCGCGATATTATCAAGGAGGGTTAGCGATCTTTTAAATCGCGTTAAGTATGCCTTAACGCAGGAATTTAACGTCTGTTAAATTCCTGACTAAGGCATACTTAACATGGGGGGTGGATTCTGTGGCTAAGACCACAGGCCCTATCATCTAGGATATCGCCGTTTTCCACCATGGAAAACGGCGATATCCACGCTATCTCTGGAATTTTATCGCCTCGGCGATGCGCGTTGTTGATAACGCGCTAACCGGGCGATAAATTACAGAGATAGCCGGCGATAAATATGCAAGCGCTAAGCCTGCTTTGCGATATTTATCGCCGGGCCTTGTTAATATGCCCCCTAGATTTTTTAGTGCCTTCTCATTGTGGTTACATTAACTGTGGTTATCCGGCTCCGTACGCCGATGTATTGTGTTCTACAGGTTAGAGTCCTTGGAACCCTACAGGGGTGTCCTAAATTCTATACATGTTTAAGTCCTTGGAACCCTACAGGGGTGTCCTAAATTCTATACAGGTTTAAGTCCTTGGAACCCTACATGGGTGTCCTAAATTCTACAGGTTTGAGTCCTTGGAACCCTACAGGGGTGTCCTAAATTCTGCACAGGTTAGAGTCCTTGCCACTGTCCTACAGTGTCTAACTTCTGCACAGGTTTGAGTCCTTGCCACTGTCCTACAGTGTCTAGATTCTGCACAGGTTTGAGTCCTTGCCACTGTCCTACAGTGTCTAAATTCTGCACAGGTTTGAGTCCTCATTGCTTGTGGTCTATAGGTTGTGCTTTTTTACATTGCTTGTGGTGTATACCTTGTGCTTTATAGCTTTGCCTCCTACATTCGGGAGGTTCCCACACGCACTTTCTGTGCTCATCGCCTGCACCGATCTCCTCTGGGCTTTAGCAAGTGCTTTTTAAATGCACATTTCCTTTGCCCACTTTCGTCCCACAACCAGCCCTCATTCTTTCTCCTCCTTCTCTGCCGTGTCCCTCTCTTCTTCTCATGATTTCCTTCTGCATGGATTGGGTGTACTCTTCTTTTTATCTACAACATTCATCTCTCTCTGTGCCACGCGGACCTTTCGAATTTTAGCTGCGCACTTCCAAAAAGAGGAAGTGCCCCTCTCACTCCATCTCTGCCTCGCAGATTCCACCCGCCCTTCTCTGCTCTGTCCTCGACTGCTGCACTTCGCCTCTCCATCAATAGGTCCACGTTTATCATTGTGATCACAATTAATATTGCATATGCATATGTTGTATGTAATAATTGTTTATTTATTGTCTATTGTTTCTGTTCTTCGTGCCTCTGTTCCCATTTAACACTCCGTCTGCCCTGCGCCCCACCTCCAGTTGCCTCCCAGCCCTGCCTCTCCTGGTGCTGCCCTGCACACTCTACAACACACTAGCCGAGTCACAGGGCTGCTAGGTATTTCTTGTTGTCTGGGTTGCCTCCATTCTTTTCCAACTAGTTTCAGCAACCCCGCCAGGTAGCTGTTGTCTGGGTTGCCTCCATTCTTTCCCCTCTAGCTTCAGCAACCCCGCTAGGTAGCTGTTCCCTTACTGCCATTTAACGTGGCACCTACATTGCGCCTCTTTTTCTGTCTCTCACACTTTTGCCTACCATTTGTCCAAGCCAATTGGTAGCCAAACGGGGGGTGGAGGTATTCCTCCTTCTCCCTTGCCAGCTCCAATCTGCCCTCCTTGACCGTTATGTCCATTAACACACTGCATATCATTACTTTCGCTATCCATTTAGTACACAGTACTGCCACAGCCGTGTATAAATCCACTTTCGATCGCATTATTCCCCTCACACCACATCAGAGTGACATCCTCTCTGTTGCCTGGGACATCCTAGGGGTCACTTTCACGCCTACCACTCAAGTCCGCCTCTCCCTATTGTCTTTGACTGACCTACCTCCTTCCGCCTACACTCACACACATTCCCCGCCACCTCCAGATACCACTCGCCCTGATCTGCTTTGGCCTGATCATCTATCTGATTCTTCCACCACTTCCACTTTAAATTCAGATTGTGATTATTCTGTGTTCACATGTTCTATTTTGTGTAGTTTTCAGTATCAAGACCGGTGGCTTGTACACCGATTTAATAACTGTATTTGATCTGTTTTAGCAAGACAAGAATAACTAGGACTGCAAATGTATTTTTAAACATATTATTGTTATATTAGTATATCCTGTTTTCAAATTATTACATGTTGCTGAAGTCTCATCATCATCATTCAATAGCGATGAGACCCTGCTAGTTAGAATACCAAAAAAAGAAATTAAATAAATAAATAAATAAAGTGGCGCAGTATCAAAGTTAATATTACATTTACATTTACGTTCCCATAAGTAGCTAAACTCCCTGATTAGCTAAAGCACACAAAGACACCCCCTGCTCAATGTTATGACGGTAGGTTATAAATGCTTTGAAATACATTGTTACATTTAACTGGAAACCCAGGCTTACAATTCCTGTTAATAAAAATATTAGGAATTACAAAAATAGGCTCTTGACTGGAAGGAAGTACTTAAGAGGAGAACATTGGAACGGAGCCAAAGGGCTACCACTCGGTTTACGTTGTTGATGAGCACTGGGAAGGCTCACACACGTAATGATTGATAACGACCAGGAAATAACAGACATATAGATGCAGTTACACTACAAGTACCATGATGTGCCTTAGCAGGCAACATGCAAGGTGTTGCATGACACGTGCAGCCGCAGCACCAAGCAATTAAGACCCAACTACTTTACTCCTACCTGTGTACGGCGTTTTATACAACATGCATGACAGGTAATGCCCCTCAGTTGGGTCTGTGGGAGCATGTGTGTGACTTCATGGTCACGAGTTCAGATGCTACCAGGTAGGTCTACTTAGCATTTTATCATTCTGAAGTGAATAGATGCGGGGTCTGTTCAGCCCTTCATCATTCTGAGGTGGATAAAATGAGTACCATTGAGTTGAGGTACAATAAAGATCTGCTATTCATCGTCAAAATACCATTCTAAGTGAACGTGTGCTTACCCAAAAAAAAAAAAAAAAGACATGTTCTGTTAAAATAGGCTCTATTTAGCATTTACGTCGTACAATTAAAAACAACACATGTTTTTTTGAAGTTACGAGGTATTGAAGGGTTAAAGGATTTCTCTTGGGCTGCCGTTATATTAATGCTGGCCGCAGAGTCTGGGCGTTGAGCCAGGCAGGAAAAGAAACAGTGAAAAAGACTTCCTGGGTTAAGAAACAGAACAGGAAAGTTGAAAATGAACATATATATATTTTTGTACACAGTTGGCAGAACGCAAAGAGCTGTGTGACTGAATGAACAGCATTGTAAGGGAGAGAAAAATAGGTTTAGTGTATAAATTCCTTGTCCAGTAAAACAATTTATGTCAAGTGCGTTGAGAAATATTATTATTATTAAAAGAAATAGGGGCATAGCAACGTGATTATCGCCGCTTTAGCGGGACTTTTTCCCGCTAAAGCGGCGATAATTCAATCGCCCTATTAGCAAGCTGTCGCTAACTGCTGTTAGCGACAGCTTTAAGGCGATAGCGACCGGGTTGGGTGCCGATTTGCATGCCAGCGATATTTATCGCTAATGGCATGCAAAGTAGGCGTTCCCAACCTAAAAGCGACTGGAAACAGTCGCTAAGGTCGCTATCGCCTATTAGCGAGGCAGGGGAGGTGATTAACAAACCAGCGCTAAACGTGAGTTTGTTAACGCCTGGTCCAAACCTGACTTAGCCATGTAATCCAATGGGAGGTGGATTACATGGCTAAATCCCCCTCGCCCTATTACCAAGCTAACACTGGTCACAGTGCGAATATCGCTTGTTTTCAAGCGATATTCACACTGTTCTCCAGGGTTTCTATCGCTTTGGAGATAAGCGTTGCTGATAGCACGCTATCTCCGCGATAGAAACCTGCGATAGCCGGCGATAATTATCCTAGCGCTAACTGCGCTTAGCGATAATTATCGCCGGTTATTGCTAATAGGCCCCATAGTTTTAAAGAACGAATATGGGGAGAGACTGATTCTCTTCCCCCACCGTGGCAGACATGCCTACATTGAACTTGGGGTTAAGTTACAAAAACAGGAACAAGAGAACAAGAGAAATAAACTGCCCAGGATCACACAATTTGGTAAAAGTGGGGAAGCAGAGATTACATTAAGGGTTTCAGGTTTGACGTTCTGCAGTTTAGTAACTGGGTATGTATATATCTATATGTATATATATATATACTTCGCTCCCCTAGGACACACTACTGACCAGCGACATCTTTGCCTGGCATCAATTAAATGGGTTAGAGTGGATTAGAGTGGTGTTGAGGAAAAGTGGTGGGTTTTTGGCGGCAGCAGGAAAGTCAAATAATTGTTTTTTTATCACTACGTGCATCACCATTGCTTGAAATAAAGTCAGCTAAGTGTACATGGATATATAAATATACGCATGTCCTTCAGTGACACATTTTTCAGAGAGTGTTGTTTGGCCACTAAAGGTAACTGGGGTATCACCAACAGGGGACGGTGTGTATGATGCAACTGATCCCAGCTTATTTGTTCAGTTGCGGCAACAAGAACAGACTGTTGGTAAAGAATGAGCCTATACAGATATTGTCCGCTTTTGGCATAAAGTACATGTAATAACTCAGAGTTTACAACAATGTTTAGCAGGTCTAGTGGCTCAGGGTCTGTTTCCACAGCCAGCCATCATGCTATCAATACCATCTGCAGTGCCCAGTTGTGTATATTTCAAAGCTGGGGACCACATTCCCCAGGCATGTATCGGGCGCATTACCTTTTCTATGGAGAGAGTGAGACATCACTTATGCTGAGGGTAGATCAGCTCTGCCAAGATAGACCTTAGATTTTGGAAGTAAGAGCACGGGGTGGACCAACTGGCGTGCTGTAAAAAATAAAAGAGTATAAGTAACACAATTGTTTTAATGATTGACACTCTACCCAAAGGGGACAGCAGTAGCATTGTCCAGAATATGGTCCACCATCGAATTCCAGACACAAATCTATCTAGATTGCCACCCTTCAACTTTTCCTCTATGAAATAAATTTGGATTCCTCGATATTTAAAAGTTTCCAGTACACATTGAACGGAGTTCCCGACATATGATGGGTGGTGATCAGTATCAGGATTTATCACAATTGCCTTTGAGGCCAGGCATATCACCCAAATTCCGGCAATAACAAGATTAGTGGGGATAAGCGTGTTATTGGGTCCCTAAGAATAGGCAAGGCATCATCTGTACCTTATCATGCATGTTTTTAGCACACTAATTTCTCTAGTACTTAGTATGGGTGACAGCAGACACCTCTGTCTGGAGGTCCCACTGGTGCCCCTGAAAATATGTCCTCCAGTTGAATACACCCTACCAGGTATGAACACTGGCCATCCATAGTATATATAGCAACTAGATCTAGAGCAATAAGAGGCCAGGAAGCCCTGTCCGTGTCAGTACCACAAAAAGATAGGGCCACACCAATGTGTTGAACGTTTTTTTTATGGTGTTAAATTCAGAAGGTAATAAGTATAACTCCGGAGCATTTCCGCCTACCGGCTGGTCTATAGTGAGTTGACCCGACTGCACCTCTAGATTTCAATTAAGTAAAGCTGCTTGTTCAGCAGTGGGGGTCTATATTGGGTTAGACATTCTGTAATGCATACTTCGTTTGTGAGGGAGAAAAGAAAGTTGCCCTGTACAAATTCTGATAGGGAGCTGAGAATGATTTGTTTATATCTACCTGTGTGGTCACTAAATGGCCTTCTAGTGCCCGTATAGCACAGATAGGTCTACTTGATGTCTCATATTAATTAAAAAAATCAAAAAAAATGCCAAAAGATAGCTTGCTGTATCACCTTCATTATATTGGCACGTGATGTATGTGTGATACAGACACTGTAACTTTTATATCACATTTTAATTCACTGGTGTTCTAAATTGTGACACTTAGAGGCCATCCTAACACAGGGGCACTATGAGTGTAGCTGTGTGGCAGGAGGGAAGGATTAAGTTGTGGGATTTGTGCAGCTCTGTGCAGCATACAAAATATGAGACAACGACCAGAGATCCGTAGGAATAGATTACCACAGATAGCAGCCAAAACAACTTCCTCCACACACGCCCCAGTGCTAGAAAAAATGTGAGGAATAAATAAAAGTTGATATATAAAGTGTATTTCAATGTAGAAGGTTAATATGCATGGAGTAGCGATGCTCAATATTGCAATATTGTCAGACTAGAAAGTATGTAACTTTAAAGGTGCCTTTTTCAACAGCAGTTGCAGTCTTTAGAGGTGGTTGCATATATTTTGCAGTTCAACAACTATGAGTTTTTATTTCCCAATTGTGTTAGTGGGATGGAGATTATTGAGATGTTCGTATCTCTTGGGAACAATTATTTATAGTACAATGTTTTGGTTCTTCTCTCGCTTTCGGAGTTAATTGAGGTTTTGAACACTGCAGACATTATTTGTGGGTTCTTCCCCATGTCCCTAAGCAGTATACTAGGTTTCCTGTTTTCGGGAGGTGTGCATACATATGCTCAATATTCATGTTTCCATCGCCTCATGTCTCATTGGGGGTTTCACCAGTGTATTTGTATATTTTATTTCTGAATGTTGTGCCTGCACAATGGCACAGCTACTGTTGCGCACCTAGCCACAGGTCATAGACAGAGAATGTTTGGTGAAGAGTAGACAACATATTGGGTATGACAGGTGGGTTAGGTGTGAACACATAAAAAAATTAAAAACATTTTTTTTAAAAAGGAGTACAACTAAAACCCCTAGACTGTAACAGGGAAAAAATGTCATACTACAGGCCCTACTATAAGTCAGTATTAAAAAAGAACTCTCTTGGATAGATATAGAAATCTACCTATAATCAGGTTTACAATAAACCATACTCACAACCAAATATACACTATGGTGTCACACATATACATGCATCCACATGAATAGAGACACCAATCTGGACCCAGAAAACAACTATGTAACACACAGGGACAAGGAACTCAAATATATAACACAATCAGAGTTTATTAAAAATGATTTAAAATCACAATAGAAAAATGACGCTGATAAAATACATAAATCCACAATTAAAAAACATTTAAAAACATCATGGGAGACAAAGAAATATTTGTGAAACACTTGAATTCATCAAAAAACGGTTATTCTCAACAGGAATGACATATATAGGCACCATCAGTCTATTCATTAATAGTTGCATTAGACATGAGGCTGTTCCTGGATATAAACCAAAATAGAGGTTCAGGCGTCGACGCGTTTCGGTGGTAGAAAATTATAAAGGTACCACCTTCATCAGGACATATATAATACTTGTCTCTCTCTCAACAGATTACATTTTTGATGTACCTAATAAAACAAAAATATACAATAAACATAATCCTATAATAAACATCATCCTATAAATCATTTTACATATTCATTAAGTCTATTATTTTTGCCATTAAATGCAAATCCGTTCACATCCATTTTCAAATACAAAGTACGGACCGAATATACACATAACATAAATCAAAACATTCATTATCATTATTTAAAGGTCCATTATCAAAGTGTCCACACAGTTGTTAAATGGGTTCCAGCATTACCACACAGACCTACATATCCCATTACATCACATAAAAGTTCATTTCACTACATAGAGGTTCATGCATCTTTTATTAAACTAATTCATCATGCTCAAACCATAAGTTACTATAAATACCTACAACACACATATATATCTTCCCTCATTCAAACAATAATGCAATTGATCAATTATTTATCCAAAATTACATACCGCTGATCGTGTATGATGTGGGGATTTTGATGGTTACACAACCAATCCTTCCAAAATTACTTTAAAATACACAAAGGGTCTATATTAGATCAAATCTTAATTCACCATAAGTTTCCCACACGTTTGGATCAAAGCTGGACCGTGTGTCCACTGTGATATTAAAGCAGCAACAAATTTCAGCAGTGCCTGAACGGACTACTTAGAAATAAAATGGGCAAGATAAGTACCACAATTGAAAGAAAGAAATAAACAAATAAACAAATAATTAAGAAAAAATAAAAATAGTTTATTGCCTAGGGATCACCCTGTTTTCACTAAGACATACTCCAAGTTCTGATCAACATACATAGAACTGACATGACCTACAACTGACACTGAAAGTTCTTCTGTATTTATGAAAAATGAAATGTAAAAATATTTGTATGAGTTAACGCGCTGCGAAGTTCCTTTCTACCCAGGTATCGAAGAGGAAAGAGAAGGGCCCCATCATTCCGGAGCTCTCACATATCAGACATTTTAAAGTAATAGACTCTTCACCAACACCTGTCCGCATTGCCATGAGGAAAGCATTAACAGAACAGACTTCAGGGTTGACCCTGCACCCCCTCAACACTAAAGGACTAACTAGAGGAGGGCAATAGTTCCCATTGACTGTCCAAGAAGAAGAAGACGGTGATCGCTTGGTTGTTTATGGATTTAGACGTAGCCGCAACACCCGCCACACAGAAGTGTCTTATGCGAAAGATATGTATTCATATTGTAATATTTTACATTATTGTCAGAGTGGCACTAGGAATATTTGATTAGCTCATTGTAGTAATGGAAAGGCTTGTATTACTTAAAATGTTGAAGTTGCCAATACCACTGTGCACCCCAAGTCACATCCAATATACCTGCTAGCACATGCACTGAAAATGGCCCTTGTAGGAATGCAAAACGGTTCAACATCCTCTGCCAGTACCGTCAGCATCCCAAATATATATATGCACCCTGTGTCATCCCCTTCCCCTGTTAGAAGTATTAATGCAATAATGCAATAATGTGAATTCTGCCCAAGCATTTAGACAGCATGCTGCTCATGACTCCCTTTACAACATCATGCGATAAAGGAAGATGACAATAGTAGGTAGACAGGAAAATAATGAATTCTGTTATTAAGTTCATACATTCGCCATGCAGTAGGCGCAGGTAGACTGGTTTTTCTAGGGAAATACTACCACACACTTTAAAATGTCTCCTACACCTGTTCATTTACAGAATTCAGGAGCAAGTTCAGATTATTGAGGCCAACATCTCTGAAGTGTTTGTAAATAGAACAGTATGGGACGACACCCCAATGATGCACAAGGTTATCACTGACAATTACAGAATAGAAAGGAGGGTAACAAGAATATTTTAGATAGGTGTTCCTGATATGGACCGTAGTATAGCTTTTTGTAGGAACCATGGGTTTATGATAACAGGGTCTCTATCAGACTGTAATGGCTTTTTGCCCCACACCATACATTGCCCATGCCAGAATAGAACAGCTTTATGCTTCTACAAATTTATGTCCATGACAAATGGAGTGCTCCAGGTTACTTGAAGTATAGAGCAGCGTCCTTAGGGCCACATAGGGTAGACTAGGATTATGAAGATGGGATAGACTGACTGGAAGTCTACTTGGGGTGGGGAGAAAATGTTCAAAGTTTTAAAATAATCACAAAATAAAGTCACCTCTTCTCTGCTTTCTAGGCACTGTACCTGTGGGCTGCAACACTTGGATGCAACAGCACCATTTTTAATTCGGACATTAAACATGGCACCTCCAGCCTAATGGACTTTCACTGGGCCTGCGGAGAACATCTCTATCTCCAACAGCCCTCACGAAGGAGCAACCTGTGCTCACTAGAACAATGCACAAAGTGTCCCTGATCGTTCCAGCAGCAAATATCTCCTACATCAATGCCCATCTATGGCTCTGTTACCTTGCTCCACATTGGCAGTATGCTGAGTACTAAGGGTGGACAGCTTTCAAAGACCTACCAAAGGAGTTTTGCCTATTGAACAGGGTCCAGCTCTTTTTTTTCCAACACCATCGTTGTGATTATCCAGATCAAGGCAAACCCACTGTGGCTTCGATATATCAAGAGGAGTGTATGCCTTCGGATAAGGAGTTTGTGCTGCACATTGCCAACAATGAAGAAAATGGCTCCATCACCAAGGCCATCAACGACTTGAACAAGATAGAAAAGAAAAGGATTGCTGGAGGAGGTGCCATAGCAGACACAGCCACTGATTGGTTGAACATTGATTGGATACCTTTGTGGCTGTCTGCCATTCTAAATGTATTTGCTGTTGCTCTTTTTGTTGCGTCCTACAGATAATATGTCATTGTGTGAAAAGTTTCAGTACTGAAGTAGTAGGGATGAACTATGCCAAGACAGGGATATACAGGAAGTCCATACGTAGGGTCAGTGGACCAGGGAATAGGGATCAATTAGCACTATTAGAGATTGTGGAGCTCACAACGACTGGCTCACACTTGTTGCAGACCTCTCCTGACGTCAACTACTAAGTACATACCGCTCCCCCACTTCCCCCTGGTAGACACCTCGTAGGGGAGGATCCTAGTGTAGATCATTATGAAAAACTAGCTGACAGGCCTGAAGGAGAGTATATAGAGTTGAGGAAGACACAGGAGAGCCAATGTTCCAATATGAATGACACCCCTGGGATACACCAACTAGAAGGAGGGCCTGAAAGGTATGCTGTAAGAATTTTGTTCAAGAATGAACAAGAGGAGGGAAATGAAGTAGGGTCCCATTCTACCATATAGCAGAAATCCTATGTACCATTCTGCTCTGCCCATCAAACATGACACTCCCATATAGGCCCCACCAGTCAGGCCCTGATAGATGACCTAAGTTGTCCGTTTTCCTTCAGCCTTTTAGTATCTGTCACAGTGGTCCCCACCTCCTTAGACACACACATGTAGGCCCAACCACACCTCCTTAGATACACACATGTAGGCCCAACCACACCTCCTTAGATACACACATTTAGGCCCAAGCACACCTCCTTAGATACATACACGTAGGCCCAAAGCCCACTGCCTCTTGCTATCATTTTTTAATAAAACAAATCTCGTAGGCCTCACTGATCTGACAGCAGGGACTTGTGCCATCCACCGCGGCACCAGCCCTCCCTTGTACATTTCCACAGTTACAGAATAAGGTTAGCCCACACGTACGTGACACTCTGCTGGTACATCTTGGTCTTTCACAAGCAATGTTTGCAATATTTTTAGTTAAGAAACTTTCCAAGCTTGCTCAAGCGAAACCAAACGACGGCTGCCTGGCATAGAGATAATGTATAAAATATAAATTTCCGAGCATCTTACGATGGAAGTTATCTTTTTTTTATGTTTGCAGTCAAGAGCACTGACCACCTGCTAAAAGCACCTGTTTCACCATGATACCACTTCTGTGTTCTCCATAACTTTCCAAAGTTACTGTAAGCGTGCGGTCAAGGACCCACGTCAGGGCCCACATCAAACGTGAGTGGGAGTTCTGCATTAAGCCATATAAAAGGTTTGCACCCATGTCCACGCCCTGAACTCTTCTTCCAGTGCTTTGCACGGTGTGGGTTCCCGCTCAACCGATATCTTGTCTTGGGCCTTGAATTTCCATTCTCAAGGTGGTAGTACTCTTCTCTGATTGCTAGCATTTTGACTTTGTCAGCCTCTCTAATTTAGCTCATCCACACCCAATTCATTGCATTGATCCCAGTTTAAATTGTACAGCCTTGGATGGTTCTTGCTTTCTTATTTAAGATTTGCCTTCTAGGCGCTTGCCTATTCATGATCCCTCTTTTAAGACTTGCCCCATAGGCTGTAGCTCACTGATAGATATTTACATAGATATTTGTGCTTCACTTAAAATATGATTTGTAATATTGTTGATGCTTTTACTTCATCCTACTCATGTGTTGATGAGCAGCGTTGCATTTGCACGGCTAATGATTTAATGAACAGTTCTCTGCGTTGCTGAATTGCTTAATAAAGTGCCACTGTATTTCACACTGTTGTTCCTTATTTCTCAGAGAACGAGCAGAGCGCAGGTCTTGCTCCCGTGAGCTGGTAAGCTATGTGTGACCACCGCAGTGTCACTCCGTTTACCCTCCATCAAAAATAAGAGACTATATGAACATTTACCACCTTTGGATACTTTGAAAGCATTGGCAGGATTTGAACCCTTGCCCTGAGTAAGCCTGTGCCATCAGAGGCACAAGACTTACCATTGAGCTATAGCTTGTTGGTGTTCTAGATTCTTGCAGTAGTAACTATGAGCAACATACAGGCCCTGGTGTCATTGCCTGTGTATTCCATTACACATGAAAAGGACGACCATGATATAGGGACGATTTGATAAGATACTGAAAGGGAAGCCAGCGTGGTCCAGTGGATAAGTTCCTGACTTCCACCCAGACAACCAGGTTTCAAATCCTGGGATCACCACCAGGTGATGGATGATGGCGCAGCAGAGGTAAGTTGGAGGTGGGCCTGCCTGGTAAGAAAAATGTGTGTGTACATGCATGTGCTGTGTAAGGTTGGAGTCATGCCTGGCGAATGGTGATTGCAGAGTGGTTGGTAAGTAGCATAGGTCTGGTGAGAGCAGGGGGTGGGATCAGTGACAAGTGAAAGAAGGGGAACAGGTGTTAAGTGAGTTGTAGGGTAGGTGGACCCAGGGGGTAGGTGTAGGGGGAGTGCAAGGGTTGGTAGGTAGCTGGGTGGGATACCAGGGACGAAGAAGGGGGGCTCATAGAGGGAGGAGCCTGGGACAGAGAAGAGATGTCTGAGCAGGGCCATATGTGGTCACTCATGCAGTGGTTCCCTAGCCCACATTAGGTGTGATTAAATAGGGTGGGGACCCTTTTTTTTTTTTACTGCACGCCCACTACACTATCTTATTTGGGGGGTGGCAGCTGAATTTGGGGGAGCAGTATTAAAAGGGGTTTGGGGGTGCATTATGAAAGGTGATGGGGACACAGAATGAAATGCCTTCTGGGTAATTTTGGGGTACCTTCCAAACATACCCCCTACTCCACAAATACAGGCCAGCCACTCCTCATTACTCATTCACTCAGTCATCTCAGTCCTTCACTCCATATGCCCTGCAAGACCAACATGAACAAGAGGTATGTCAGCAAGCAGAAGAAAAGCCTCAGTGTGCTCTTATGTTCGTACTGCTGCCCTCTAGTAACATTACACGGCAATTGCAGCATAATAATTGGACTGAGAAGAGGGCTGTCCTACGCAAATAATGTCCTCCCATGCTTACTTTCTTCTGAGACGGTGGACGGCTTGCCCTGTGATACATCCTACAACATATGCTCTTCAGCCAATTTCAAAAGCAGCCTATCTTAGGCTAAGGAGTTTGCCATTTGGAGGTTGCACATGGGGACATCACCCTCATTTAGCAGGGTCCCAAATTGCCTGCAGTCATCCTTTATACAGAACAAGGGCGTTCAAGGGTGTCCTTGAAAGGACGGAAGGGGGTGTTTAAAGCCCCAGCCAAGCCCCGCCCCATCTTGTACTGTGATGCTCCATCCCTTCACCTGCTGCAGTAGGCATGATTCAGACCTGCTGAAGCAAAGGCCTGACTCTGCCCTTTTCTGCCTCTTGAAGAAAACAACCTTTCTAGCTTCTTATTGCACCTAATAAAGGGAGTTTCACTTGCCTCAAACTTTACCCACCATTTCATTAGCCATAGCTCATACTTCATCTTTATTCATAGCCAACCTCACAGGCACCAAACCCCTGATTTCAGAGATCGGCTCACACCAAAATGAAAAATCACCACCATCCAACCTAATTTACTATCAGTGTGACACCTTCCTTGCATTCTTGTGCTCAGTTATAATCCCTGAGGCCTCATTTGCGCGCTACAGTACACCGAATTTCAAGGGCAAAGAATGAATACATTGATAAAGGAAGATAAGGCTTTGTCTGCACCTATTTGAGAAAAAGTGGGGTTGGTAGGAGGTCATGAGGGAAAAGATTTGTCATTTTGGGGCGCACGTGCCAAAAAGAGGGGCCACTTTTCTCCTCTGTTTTTCCAAGTGGAAATAAACTTTGCAAATGAAAATAAGAGCACTAAATGAACATTTACCACCTTGGGATACTTTGAAAGCATTTGCAGGATTCAGACCCTTGTCCTGTGTAAGCATGTGTCATTAGAGGCACAAGTCTTACCATTGAGCTATAGCTCCTTGGTGTTCTAGATCCTTGCAGTAGTAACTATGAGCAACATACAGGTCCTGGTTTCATTGCCAGTGGATTCCATTACACATGAAAAGGACGACCATGATATAGGGAGGATTTGATAAGATACTGAAAGGGATGCCAGCGTGGTCCAGTGGGTAAGTTCCTGACTTCCACCCAGACAGCCAGGCTTCAAATCCCAGGATCGCCACCAGGTGACGGATGATGGCGCAGCAGAGGTAAGTTGGAGGTGAGCCTACCTGGTAAGAAAAATGAGTGTGTACGTGCATGTGCTGTGTAAGGGTGGAGTCATGCCTGGCAAATGGTGATTGCAGAGTGGTTGGTAAGTGGCATAGGTCTGGTGAGAGCAGGGGGTGGGATCAGTGACAGGGCAACAGGTGTTAAGTGAGTTGTAGGGTAGGTAGACTCAGGGGGTAGGTGTAAGGGGAGTGCAAGGGTTGGTTGGTAGGTAGGTAGGTAGCTGGGTGGGATACCAGGGATGAAGAAGGGGGGCTCATAGAGGGAGGAGGAGCCTGGGACAGAGAAGAGATATCTGAGCAGTGCCAGATGTGGTCACTCATGCAGTGGTTCCCTAGCCCACATTAGGGGTGATTAAATAGGGTGGGGACCCTTTTTTTTTTAACTGCACCCCCACTACACTATCTGATTTGGGGGGTGGCAGCTGAATTTGGGGGAGCAGTATTAAAAGGGGTTTGGGGGTGCATTATGAAAGGTGATGGGGACACAGAATGACATGCCTTCTGGGTAATTTTGGGGTACCTTCCAAACATACCCCCTACTCCACAAATACAGGCCAGCCACTCCTCATTACTCATTCACTCAGTCATCTCAGTCCTTCACTCCATATGCCCTGAAAGACCAACATGAACAAGAGGTATGTCAGCAAGCAGAAAAAAAGCCTCAGTGTGCTCTTATGTTCGTACTGCTGCCCTCTAGTAACACTACACGGCAATTGCAGCATAATAATTGGACTGAGAAGAGGGCTGTCCTATGCAAATAATGTCCTCCCATGCTTACTTTCTTCTGAGACGGAGGATGGCTTGCCCTGTGATACATCCTACAACATATGCTCTTCAGCCAATTTCAAAAGCAGCCTATCTTAGGCTAAGGAGTTTGCCATTTGGAGGTTGCACATGGGGACATCACCCTCATTTAGCAGGGTCCCAAATTGCCTGCAGTCATCCTTTATACAGAACAAGGGCGTTCGAGGGTGTCCTTGAAAGGATGGAAGGGGGTGTTTAAAGCCCCAGCCAAGCCCTGCCCCATGTTGTACTGTGATGCTCCATCCCTTCACCTGCTGCAGTAGGCATGATTCAGACCTGCTGAAGCAAAGGCCTGACTCTGCCCTTTTCTGCCTCTTGAAGAAAACAACCTTTCTAGCTTCCTATTGCACCTAATAAAGGGAGTTTCACTTGCCTCAAACTTTACCCATCATTTCATTAGCCATAGCTCATACTTCATCTTTATTCATAGCCAACCTCACAGGCACCAAAGCCCCGATTTCAGAGATCGGCTCACACTAAATTGAAAAATCACCACCATCCAACCTAATTTACTATCAGTGTGACACCTTCCTTGCATTCTTGTGCTCAGTTATAAGCCCTGAGGCCTCATTTGCGCGCTACCATACACCGAATTTTAAGGGCAAAGTATGAATACATTGATAAAGGAAGATAAGGCTTTGTCTCTATTGCACCTACTTGAGAAAAAGTGGGGTTGGTAGGAGGTCATGAGGGAAAAGATTTGTCATTTTTGGGCGCACGTGCCAAAAAGAGGGGCCACTTTTCTCCTCTGTTTTTCCAAGTCGAAATAAACTTAGCAAATGAAAATAAGAGCACTAAATGAACATTTACCACCTTGGGATACTTTGAAAGCAATGGGAGGATTTGAACCCCTGTCTTGTGTAAGCCTGTGCCATCAGAGGAACAAGACTTACCATTGAGCTATAGCTCCTTGGATTTCTAGACACTTGCAGTAGTAACTATGAGCAACATACAGGCCCTGGTGTCATTGCCTGTGGATTCCATTACACATGAAAAGGACGACCATGATATAGGGATGATTTGATAAGATACTGAAAGGGTAGCCAGCGTGGTCCAGTGGGTAAGTTCCTGACTTCTACCCAGACAACCAGGGTTCAAATCCTGGGATTGCCACCAGGTGACAGATGATGGCGCAGCAGAGGTAAGTTGGAGGTGGGCCTTCCTGGTAAGAAAAGTGTGCATGTGTGTGTATATATATATATAAGAGTAGAGGATGTGGCATTAAGGCCAGGGCTGCTGACTATGGAACTGGGGGACCAGGTTCAAGTCTCAACATTGGCGCAACATCTTAGGATTCTGGACAAATCACTTAATTTACCCATACCTAAAAAAATGATCAAGCACAGCGAGAAGAAGGTGTGGGTGAAATGAGCCGGAGGAACAGGTGAGGTTGAAGGACTTCAGACGCATACACTCTCTAAGAGTGCAGGTGGAATTTTAAAAAAGAATGCCAGTGGAAGTACATTGGTCACATGAGGTAGTACTTGGTCCATGGTATGGACTCGGAAGCCCAGGAGGAATACGGAGGCCAGGAGGAGCCGCTGACCAATAGGAAGCCAGGAAACATAAGTGACAGCAGGCCCGGACTGGCTAGCCAAAGCAGACCTGGACATTTTCTATGAGCAGCCCCTGGGGAAGCACTGCCTGTCCCCTGTGAGGCTCAAAACACTTTGTTACTGAGGGCCGATATTACAGCCTTGCTGTAAAACCAGCCCGCAGTAACAAAACCGGCCCCCACTACTGCAAAACTGTCCCCTACCCTTCCAGCCTCCTAGGAAAACGCCTAATGCCCATTACGGCCAGTCCCGATCTGCGTGCAAGCCAACCAGTGGTGAGTAATGGGTGAGCTCTAAGGCCCTTTAAAGATTTTTTTTTTTTAATTAGAAGAAATTTTGTAAGCAAGCAGTGCAGGTGAAACCTAAAAAATGAATAATAATAATGATGGCTACTAAGGTGAAAAATGCAGCAAACACAAGGAAATGATGGACGGAGCGCTGAAACTTTTCAGACACTCACCCCCAGTCACAGATCTGGGTTGAATCCATCATCGTTCTTTAGCTCACTTCGCCACCCCAGTTTAGACCCAGCTATATGCAAATCAGAGATCTGGGCCTAAATCCATAGTTTTTTTGCTCCTTGTGCCATTCCAGTTTGAACCCAGCCATATTCAAATCAGTCTTGACCCTGTGCCCAATGGGAACAGTCCAGCCCGAATTGCCAAGCCAGGTCTTCTCTGGACCGGAAACAAGCATCCTGGGACCAGTTTCGGGGTAACATTCCTCATCAGCCAGGCTAGCTTGAATCCAGAGGCAAAGTCAGCAAGGGACCCACGTCTGGGCATACCCTGCCAACTTAGGGTGAACAAAGCAAACACAAGGAGATTATGGACAGAGTGCTGAAACTTTTCAGACACTCACCTCCAGTCACAGATCTGCGTTGAATCCATCATCAGGCTTTAGCTCACTTTGCCACCTCAGTTCAGACCCAGATATATGCAATTCAGTCGTGACGTGGGTCCCGTGCTCTCCATGCCACTGGAGTCAAGCTAGCCTGGCTGATAAGGGGTGATGCCCCGAAACCGGTCCCAGGATGCTTGATTCCAGTACAGGGAATACCTGGCCTGGCAGTTCGGGTTGGACTGTTCCCATGGGGAACAGGGTCAAGACTGATTTGCATAGGGCTGGGTCTGAACAGGAATGGCATGGGGAGCAAAAAAACAATGGATTTAGGCCCAGATCTCTGTTCTGGGGTGAATGTTTGACATTGTGCAGCATTCTATCCATCAATTGCTCTTGGTGAAAAACAACATATGGGAATAGTCCCTTAGTGAAGGAGCATCTTTAGCTACACAAACCTGGACCGACTTGTGAAAAACACACCTGTAATTTGCCAGATGTGTTAAACTAATGCACATTGCATTTATAGAGCAGGGGCAAGTCGCACACAGCAGGGGCGCCTCTCAGATATCACTTCAACACCTGATCTTTACATAGATCTGTCAGCTTCTCATTAATTTTGAAGGCCTGGTGCAGGAGGGCGGCTTAAAGCTGACTGAGCAATCTTTGGTATGGCCGGCGATGTCAGGCAGCCTATGATCACCTCTGTGCTTGCTCTGCGAATCAGTTAGGTGCTATTTTGATATATATCAGGTGCAGAAGATCTGCTCTCCATTTATTCAGACAAGCTTCAGACAAGCTTACTGTACAACATATATAATATTACACATGCAGCAATAAAGCCTGTATAGTTATGGTTAGATTGGTCTTTCTATTAAAAGGGAGTTCTTTGTTTTCATAATAACTTAGACAAATCTGAGGAAATATTTAAATAAAAATCTCATCCACTTTTTTGTGGCAAGTTTTGTGCGGATCCGTCAAGCCTAACCAAAAAAGTGTGGGGGGGGGGGGTGCGGGGGTGCAAAAGTGACAATTCCCATTTTAAAGACCATAGGATTCTTTGCTTTGTAATGAAGAAAAGGGACTGAATGGTATTACATTAAACCTAGCATGAAAGTAGAACTTTACTCAAAGAAATTCCTTTGCTTAATTTGGTCTTAATCTGTTCAGCAGCTTTTGAGAAATTAGCTTAAAATATTGCCCGTGTGTGGGTATAAAGGGTTTATATTTTTGAGATATCTAAACTATTAATTCACTGATTTCTGTGAACATGGTTTTGGCCCTTGTGAATCCAAAAATAAAAAAACTAAAAAGCCTCATTGGACGATGGAGCTTTTTCTCCCATAATCAATTTATCACCTGAAACCCTTTGACTGGCTGGCAGTAACATCAGGAAAATGTTGCAGCTGCCATTACAGGATGTGCTGACTTTGTCCCAGTATCATGAAAAAAAGACACATAGGGCCCGATTCACAGAACTAACTTACGACAAAATCCTAAACTTACTACCATTTTGGTATTCACAGAATGAACTTACTCATTTTGGTATTCACAGAATAAACTTACTCATTTTGGTATTCACAGAAGACACTTACACATTTTGTGTAACTTACACATTTTGTGTAACTTACTCATTTTGTGTAACTTACACATTTTGTGTAACTTACACATTTTAGTATTCACAGAAGGCACTTACTCATTGATGAGTAAGTGCCTTCTGTGAATACCAAAATGAGTAAGTTAATTCTGTGAATACCAAAATTGTTGTAAGTTCATTCTGTGAATACCCAAATGTGTAAGTTCATTCTGTGAATACCAAAATTGTTGTAAGTTCATTCTGTGAATACCCAAATGTGTAAGTTCATTCTGTGAATACCCAAATGTGTAAGTTCATTCTGTGAATACCAAAATTGTTGTAAGTTTAGGATTTTGACGTAAGTTAGTTCTGTGAATCAGGCCCTTAGGGTGCAGAGTGAACACACCCTATCACCAGGTCCAGGGAATGGAAGGTGGATTTCAAATGGACCTAATCTGTGATAAAAAAAATAAAAAGGGCTGACTTTGTCACAGCGTTTGCAGATCCCGGTGTTGGGTTTGCAGTCCTTGGAATCTGGAGATCCTGAATGGGGGCTGTAAACTCACACATGTTTCATGGGCAAGGGACCACAAACTCAAAGGCAGACTTATGGACCCATGTGGGCCCTTTTGCGGGTTCTACGAGTCCAAAACCAGGTTTGTGGGTGCTGTGGAAAGTCCAACATGTATCTATTAGCTGGTGATGGTTCACAAATTCTTAAATGTTTTAAAAAGCACTTGCAGGAATTGACCCCAGGAGATGTTGGACTCCGATGGCTGGTTGGATGAAGGGCCTAGTTATAAGCCAGACGCTGTAGCCAATTTATGATTTGCACAGCCAAAGGCTGTGTGCAATGTGATGTGGGTTCAGAGCTTGGTCTCCCTTATTTTTAGTTTTTTCATTCCCTCACCTCTCAACCAGTCTTTCTCACTCCTTCACTCACCTTCTCTCTCATGCACTCCCCCACACTCTCCTTTACTTTCATTCTCTCTAACACTGTCAGTTTCACTCTCATTCCATCCGTCACTTCCTCCCTTTCACACACATTCATTCACTTTCTCTGTTTCATTCATCCACACTCCCTGCCTACTGCACTTCTACTGTTTCTCACTTTGACTCATATACAAAATAAACATATAATATTCTTTTAAATGCATTAAAATTGGTTAAAAGAATAGTTTTTGTTGTTTCATAAGACTGACAGATTTTTTAAACATTTTTGGGGAAAATAAAAACAAATATAAAACTAGTTTGAGACCACATGAAAAAGGGAAAACCTGGGCTAAATAAAGATAACAAATATTTTTTTACATGCTTTCTGACGCAGAAGCACTTTATTCTTTTGGGTTCTACCACTTTTCTCCACAAGGGATCCCCTGGTCATGCTCCAACCAATGCAATCCAAGAGTTTCAAAGCAGAGATCAATTTCTTCTTGTTCCTCCTGCAAGATATGTTCAGGAAACCTCTCTCCAGCAAGGTTGGCCTATTGCAGTGTAGGAGATGATGTACTCACTTCTTCTCTGTCACTCTTCCTCTTCATCTTCTCAGCAATGAACTGGTTTTCATTCAGAGAATGAAGATGTTCATGCATCAAAGTGGGGCCGAAGCTGTATTTCCCTCCATTGCTCGAGCCCAGCTACTTCTTATAAAGAGTTTGAGTCCTGTTAGATGTTAATTGTTTTCCTATGTGGCATGGAGAAAAGTTTCTACACAGTGTGAACATATTTCAGTGCTTCCTCTTATCCACTTTTGAATTTTTCCTCTCCTGTTCATTTCACAACCCATAAGAAAAACAGAAAAAGGTTAGATTGTCTAAAAAAAAGATATATATATACAGCATAAAAATGGAACAGTCTCCTTTGTTGCAGAACTATGCAGTCACAAAAAAACCATGTAACTGGTTCGGATACTCAAGAACTAGATTAATATGGAACACTACATTCTCTGGAACCATTCATAATTCTGTAATGGCCCACAAAGTTTTGTGAATCATCTGCTAGCCTTGAAAAATAGAAAAGGCCAACACCAGCATGCCCAGCACACCCAACACCCATTCATCTGCAGACCCTCAACCTCTTCTACATATGACTGTAGGCCCCTTCTTTGCCTGTATTTCTTTTACGTTTTTTATGGTACTAATGTCAGCAGCACTACCATATATTGCCATCAACGATATAATTTGCCATTGCAAATTATGTTCTAGGTAAGGTCATAAGCAGTGTATGAACAAAGTCGTTTTTATGATTAATTTACATAACCATAGCAGACTAATTTCTTTGGTTTTTCGGATTTCATTTGTGACTATAACAGCACTTCAACTGTTGTCTTTTGGTGAATTTCAGGATTTAAAAAATATATATATTAAGGTCTTATAACCAGATTTAACCATCACTTCATTCTAAACTTTTTTTCAATGCATATTTATATAAATAATCACTGAAAAAAACAAAGGTTTAAGAGTTATAGTTAGGCGATGAAGTGGCACAAGAACTAAAATTTAAAAACTGCAAAACCACAGCAATTTGTTAGTTATAGTTTATTCAACTAACTATAACTTGCACCCCTTCATGGTATCTCAAATGACTTAATTGACATCACTCGTTACATCACTAAAGACATCATTCATAGCACTGCTATTCTCGTTACTTAATAAACCATTACATAAGTTTTCAATAATTAATATAGTAGTAAAGGGGCATAGTCTAATACAGCATACATTTACTTTGTGAATAGAACAAAACAGCGCAGGTCATGAAGCCAAGTTTATTTCTGCATAGCAAAAGTTATATGTTGTATGGTTTACCTAGCAGTAAAGTTATGGTTGCAATGAGTACTCCATGATAAACTGTGTAAAGGATGAGCTCTCGTAATGTGGGTTGCGCAGCCACAATCTGGAGCAGATTCTAGATTGAACACAAAGGCTGTTTCCTAAACTCTGTGAAAAAAGTGAGAGCTATTATTCAGAAATGTTTATTCACCTGTGGACTTTTGTGCACATAAAAACATGTCCCATACAGACATGGATATATTGTAAGTAAAACAACTAGAGATATATTATAAGTAGACTGCATATTTATAACTTTGAATAATTATTCCCAGAACTTCCCTGATGATATTGAGACGACTTTGCACCTTGGTAATTAATGAACAAAGTTAAGGTTCAGGCACATAGAAATGGTGAAACTCAATGTGGTTGTATCTATGACTTTGAGGTTGTAAGTGTTTCTCGTCTTCAGTAATGTTTCTAGTCCATTTTTCTAAAGTATGTAGAGATGTCAATACATCCTGGTTAAAGGTACCTTATTTAGGTAAAATACATATGTGTCAACCTCTTCATTGAAAATTGCAAGTCATGTGAGGTCTTTAAAACTGTAATCCCATTAATGTGAATGAAAACAGACACTATTTCGTAGAGTATTCAAGGTTTAAAAAGTAGGTGACCCATTACAGTGTTGGGTTGGGATACATTTTGTTTCTTAGGTGACTGAATAGCAGTAAACACAGTGATATTCACCAAATGTGAGTGAATTTCCAGATATGCTAAGTGTTCTGCATGTTGTCAAAGGTTATAACCTATATCACTTGATTAGTGCTAAAAAACAAAAAACAAATTGGGTACAGATGTACATTGTTGAATTATTTCTACAAACTCCATGTCATGCAATCACAATCATTGGATGTCACAAATGTTGTTATTGAACATGTCATGAGTGATGTAATATGTGATGTCATAAGCAGTTTAGTAGGATTTTAAAATGTTAGTTGTTGTCAGGTCATCACCTAAGTATAACCCCCCACTGCACATTGCCTATGGCCATGCGTGGTATAAGGTTGGACACAAGGCCTAGCCTCGGACCAGACCTTGTGCCAAACTCTGTGCAACCATCCAAACTTAGTTTAGGTACATAGCTTTTTAATGTTTATATACTGGTGGAATCCTTATGCCCCCCACCCACCCACAGGAGCCTAGCAGTGAGGCGAATACTCACCCTGTCTCTTTATAATCCAATTTGTCCCGTCAGGACTTTGGGTACATGTCACTGAATTCTCTTGCAACATTTTCTCCTTTGTGGAGACCAGCCAATCAGATCAGTTTGGCCCTGCCGTACCGGTGCCAGTACTGTGGTACAATTTTGGCTGATGGGTGAAAAGTTCCCCTTAATCAATCAGCTTTGGGTATTTTTTCTTTCAATGTTGGTACTATAGGAGCAAGATTTCTTTGCAAAGTTCGAACTTTTTGCCAAATTAGGTGTATTTTCGTTCAGCTTTTTTTTCTGTATCTGGAGCAAAATTTCCTAATGGAAGTAGCATTTCCCCTCCCGCCCCCCTTTATTTGTCCCCTGAGTCATAGATTAGAGCGAACTTTTCCATGAAGGAGCCAAGGTGGCTGAACTTGACTTTCTTTTCTTGTGTAGAGTTTTGCGCAGATTTTACAAATATCGCCATAGTCAAATAAAAAATGCATTTTCTATGAAAACCCTGATATCTGTAAAACTTTGCAATGGCAGCCTCCAGGGTGTGTATATATGTATATATAGTCAATGAAAAAAACAAAGGTTAAAGCTTAGTTATAGTTAGGAATTGTATTTATTCTTTCTACACAAACCAAATGTTAACTACACAAACATTAGAAATTCTAAAGTTATATTTATGCACCACCCTCAAATTACTCTAACTCTGTACACAGTGTTGTCAACTTGCTAGCCACACTGCATTAACATTAACTTTTTAACTAATGAACCAATTTGAATCTGCTAACAAAAAGGATTCTTTCTAAGCTATAAGCTATATTCCTGCCATTTTTGAAGAAAATCCATCTGCCTGTTTTGTACACCAGAGTAAAAAGTCTACTAAGAATCCATTGGAGGAAAACGTGTTTTGCAACCCACCTTTTTTCTTTTCACCCCCTTAACGAATTACCGTAAAACTTTGCATCATCTGCCAATGTAGAACAATGAATAGGTCAACAAAGTTTCGTAGAGATTCATCAAATGGTAACATAGTTATTATAGTAAAAATCAGAGGAATTCCTATCTCAGGGAATCCTAACTAAAACTACAGAGTGGTGACATCCACTCTGTAATTAAATAGATATATATATCTCAGAAGCATCAGTATTTAACTCTTATGCAAAAAAGACCCCATTTCAATCTGCTGGCAGAATTAGATGACTCCCCATTTCTTTTGTAATGTGGAGTTTCGGTCAAATTCTGCCAATTGCCATGTGGTGCACTTTTCTTTTTGCTCAAGACTCCAGAAAGGTGAGATGGCGATTTCCGATCACTAGGAGGATTTCCGGCAAGATTTTCTAATGCAGGCGTTCAAGTAACAGGGCTGCTTCTTGAGTAGATTTTCAAATCAACTCGAATGTCCGCATGATCTTGCGCACCATGTGGTGCAATTGCGCTGATTTTTCAGCGCAGAACTTCATACCTGCTCTAAGTTGCAGCCCAAGCCACAGAACAAGCATATTTCTGCCCGATTGGCAAGTTTTTATGTAATTCCACAGAGTGAAAGTCCACGAGTTCCACCCACCCCTAATACAAATGTTGCTAAAAAAAACTCCTCTCAAGGTTGACTATGAATTCTCAGAGTGAAACTGAACTCTTTTAATAATGATCATATCAAGAAATTAGCCTACATGCTTTTAGTACTGGATGAACTGAATGAGTTTGAATTTGAAACATTCAGATTTTGGAGTGAATCAAATGTTTTACAAATTGTCTGGTTATCAAGATCAAGTTTGCAGATTAATGTAAAAGGTTTTTAGTTTTATGGGTAGGGGAGTGCTCCTCGTGCTCCTCTCACTTTCCCCATCTCCCCAAGTTTAATTGCAGTAGACACAGAGAGGATTCAATAGCGAGAAAGAGAAGGAGGGAGGGTGGAGGTAGGAAGTCAGCTATTTGAGAGGGAGGTAAGAAGAGAGAAGTGGAGTGACAGGATGGATGCATGGAATGGGAGAGATAGCGTGAGGATATGGCGGGAGTGGGGCTGGTTTGAACATTTTTACCAGGGATTCTTTGGTTCCCCAGTCCTGCCCTGTGCATATTGTGCTGTGTGGTGTTTTGACTGGTGTGCTCAGGGTGCTTGTTCTGTGGTGTGCAAGTTTTTCATGTAGTGTATTTTGGAAGTTGCATATTTGTTGAAATGAGTGGCCTAAGTGAGCTAGATGGTGCTCTGGGTCGTCAACTCGCTGGTGTTATGGGTGGTGAAAAGGCGGTATAACTGGTGTATCACATTGTGCTGGACTGGACATTGTTTGGTCCTACATTTAGAAACATGTTTACCATGACTAGTTTTTTTGAGGCAAGGTGAAGGGAGGGATCAATTACACACACTTTAATTCAGTCATTTTGCATATGTAAAAGGGAAAGATTAGTTATTAGAAATAAGTTTTAAAAGGCAATATTAAAGAAAATATTATTTTGGCACTGCACTGTTAGTAAAACAGGCAAGCAACGTTTGACTTGCAGTGAGAAATCGCACTGTTACCTTGGAGAGAAAATGAATTGATGTTGAAATTACATTTTTAAAGGCAGCATTAAAATGCTGTTTTCCTGGCGAACTGGTTATGAACATTTGTGACAACATATATCTCAAGACTCAAGTATAGAGACACTGTTACATGTCATCAGATGTGGACTTTATTAAACAAGTTTATTAGCCCCTTGGATGCGTCGGACGCGCGGGAGTCGTCCGACGCATCAGTGCTCATGTGCGTCGGACGGCTCCCGTACGTCCGACGCCATGGCACAGGATTCCCTTTACCCCCAAGAGCCTCGGGAGCTGGGAAGAGCTTCCCAGCTCCCGAGGCCCCCTCGTTTTCCCTGAAATGACGATCAGCGCGCATGTCGCGCTGACGTCATTTCAGTGAAACCGAAA
Source organism: Calotriton arnoldi (assembly GCA_963921515.1). Lineage (NCBI taxonomy): Eukaryota > Metazoa > Chordata > Amphibia > Caudata > Salamandridae > Calotriton > Calotriton arnoldi. The sequence continues at coordinate 732,782 of CAWUFW010007103.1, forward strand.
CTGAAATGAGCCAAGAGGATAATTTCAGTTTCACTTTCTACGTGCTCAGGGGGCTATCTCAGCCCCCTGAGCACGTAGAAAGTCAGGAGAGGTATCGTTGGAAAGGGGAGAATCTCCCCTTTCCAATGGTACCCCTCCCTAGTAGATCCCTGCTTGGGGATCGCCCCAGGAGGGCGATCCCCAAGCAGGGATTCACCCGCTAGGCACCAGGGAGGGTGGAGCGGCCCCTTAGGCAAGGGCCTTTGCTTCCCCCATATTTATTTGGGCACATTTAGTCTTTCTGCCCCCTCCTGGGGGGCAGATGGGGCAGTAGACCCCAATCTGCTCCCCCGGGGGGGCCAGAAAGCCCACTAGATACCAGGGATTTTTTTTACATTATAATTAGGGGTGGGGGCTGCCCAATATGGGCATGCCAATGCCCCCACCCCCCTGGCCACAAAATGACAGTCTTTCTGCCCCCCCCCCAGGGGGCAGAAAGCCCACTAGATACCAGGGATTTTTAAAAAATTATAATTAGGGGTGGGGGCTGGCCAATATGGGCATGCCAATGCCCCCACCCCCGCCGCAAAGGTACAGTCTTTCTACCCCCCCTGGGGGGCATATGGGGGCAGCAGCCCCCAATCTGCCCCCCTGGGGGTAGAAAGCCCACTAGATACCAGGGATTTTTCTTAAAATTATAATTTGGGGTAGGGGCTGCCCAATATGGGCATGCCAATGCCCCCACCCCTGCCGCAAAAGTACAGTCTTTCTGCCCCCCCTGGGGGCAGATCGGGACAGTAGCCCCCAATCCGCCCCCCCGGGGGGGCAGAAAGCCCACTAGTCACCAGTTTTTTTTCCCCCCAATGAATTTAGGGGTGGGGGTTGCCCAAGATGTGCATGCCAATGCCCCCACCCCTCACCCACACAAAATTCCAGTCTTTCTGCCCCCCCCGGGGGGACAGATGGGGCAATAGCACCTTATCTGCACCCCCGGGGGGGCAGAAAGCCCACTAGCCATCAGGGACTTTTTTTTCTCCAAAGTTCGTAGTGGGGGCTGCCAAGAATGGACATGCCAATGCCCCCACCCACCCCAAAAAAAATTGCCACAGTCTTTCTGCCCCTCCCAGGAGGCAGATGGAGGCAGTAGCCCCTGATCTGCCCCCCGGGGGGGCAGAAAGTCCACTATGCGCCAGCGATTATGCTGGCTTTTTTATACGCAGGGGTGGGGGCTGACCAGAATGGGCATCCCAATGCCCCCGACTCTCCAAAAGAATAGCCACAGTCTTTCTGCCCCCCTTGGGGGCATATCAGGGCAATAGCCCCTGATTTCCCCCCTCCCCAGGGGGGCAGAAAGCCCAGTAGGCACTGACTTTTTTTCGGAATGTGCCTACCTGTGGATTTTGGATCCTAGCGCAGCCGGCACCTAGGGAAACATAGCAAACCTATATATTTTTGAAAACTAGACACTGAGGGGATTCCAGGATGGGGTGACTTGTGTGACTCTCACTAGGTTCTGTTACCCAGAATCCCTTGCAAACCTCGAACTTAGTTAAAAAAACAAATTTTCCTCACATTTCTGTGATGGAAAGTTCTGGGATCTGCATGGATCCACAAACTTCCACCCACCACGCATTCCCCAAAGTCTTCAGAGAAAAATGGTACCTCACTTGTGTGGGTAGGCCTAGTGCCCGCAACAGGAAACAGCCCAAAAAGCAACATGGACAAACCACATTTTTACAGGGAAAGCTGACCCTTTTTTTTGCAAAGTGCCTAGATGTAGATTTTGAACCCTAGCTCTGCCGGCACCTAGGGAAACCTAGAAAACCTATACATTTTTTAAAACTAGACACCCAGGGGAACCCAGGATGGGGTGACTTGTCTGGCTCCCACCAGGTTCTGTTACCCAGAATCCCTTGCAAACCTCAAACTTTGTCAAAATAAACACATTTTCCTCACATTTATGTGATGGAAAGTGCTGGAAACTGCGTGGGACCACAAACTTCCATCCTCCCCGCATTCTCCAAAGTCTTCCAATAAAAATGGTACCTCACTTGTGTGAGTAGGCCTAGTGCCAGCGACAGGAAACAGCTCAAAACACAACATGGACACCACAATTTCACAGTGAAAACTGACCCTTGTTTTGCAAAGTGCCTAGGTGTAGATTCTGAACCCTAGCTCTGCAGGCACCTAGGGAAACCTAGCAAACCTATACATTTTTGAAAACCAGACACTCAGGGGAATCCAGGATGGGGTGAGTTGTCTGGCTCTCACCAGGTTCTGTTACCCAGAATCCCTTGCAAACCTCAAACTTTGTCAAAAAAAAGCTCATTTTCCTCACATTTCTGTGGTGAAAAGTTCTGGAATCTGCGTGGATCCACAAAATTCCACCCACCCCACAATCCCCAAAGTCTTCCGAGAAAAATGGTACCTCACTTGTCTGGGTGGGTCAAGTACCCGCGACAGGCAAGGGCCCAAAACCAATTGAGGTGACATCAAAATGACCTATCACAAAACAACCTGGTTTTGTAAGGGGGGTCCCATGAGTTTTTGGCCCCGGGCTCTGCGGCCATCTAGGGAAACCTACCAAACCTACACATTTCTGAAAACTAGACACCCGGATGAGTCCAGTAAGGTATGGCTTGCGTGGGTCCCCCAACATTTGCCTACCCAGAATCCCCTGCAAACCTCAAATTTAGCTGAAAAAATCACTTTATTCTCAAATTTCTGTGTGGGAAAGTTCTGAAATCTGCGTGGATCCACAAATTTCCTTCTACACAGCATTCCCCCAGGTCTCCAGATAAAAATGGTTCCTCACTCGTGTGGGTGGGTCAAGTACCCGCGACAGGCAAGGGTCCAAAACCTATTGAGGCAACATCAAAATGACCTATCACAAAACAACCTGGTTTTGCAAGGGGGGTCCCATGAGTTTTTGGCCCCGGGCTCGGCGGCCATCTAGGGAAACCTACCAAACCCACACATTTTTCGAAAACTAGACACCGGGGTAGTCCAGCAAGGTATGGCTTGCGTTGGTCCCCCAACATTTCCCTACCCAGAATCCCCTGCAAACCTCATATTTTGTTGAAAAAATAAAAAAACAATTCTCACATTTGTGTGAGAAAGTTGTAGGATCACCGGGCTGACACAAATTTCCTACCACCCAGCGTTTCCCCAGATCTCCCGATAAAAATGGAACCTCACATGTGTGGGAAGGCATAGTGGCTGCAACAGGAAATGGCCCAAATCGTACTGTGGAGACTTCAAAATTACCTATAACAAAGCTACCTGGTTTTGGGGGGGCACCTGGTTTTTTGACCCCGGGCTCGCCACCATCTAGGGAAACCTACCAAACCCAAACATTTCTGAAAACTAGACACCCTGGGGAGTCCAATGAGGTATGGCTTGCGTGGATCCCCCAACGTGTCCCTTCTCAGAATCCCCTGCAAACCTCAAATTTACCTGAAAAAGCCACATTTTCCACATATTTTTGGGTGGAATCACTGTGCCGGCTCAAATGTCCTACCCCACAGCATTCTCCCTAGTGTCCCGAGTAAAATGATACCTCACTTGTGTGGGTGTCCAATGCAGAATTGGCTAAAAACTTATTTTAAAAAAAATGTAGCGCTTAGAATTGTCGGTGCTATACCCTAAATCCCTATGTTTTGGGCTCTTCCCAGTCACAGGCCCTTGCCCCACCCACACAAGTGAGGTATCATTTTACTCGGGAGACTGAGAGGAACGATGTGTGGTAGGACATTTGTGCCGGTACGGTGATTCCACCCAAAAATATGTGGAAAATGTGGGTTTTTTCAGCTAAATTTGAGGTTTGCAGGGCATTCTGGGTAGGGAAACGTTGGGGGATCCATGCAAGCCATACCTCGCTGGACTCCCCCGGGTGTCCAGTTTTCAGAAATGTGTGCGTTTGGTACTTTCCCAAGATGGCCGCCGAGCCTGGGGCCAAAAACCCAGGTGACCCCCCTTGCAAAACCAGGTTGTTTTGTGATAGGTAATTTTGAAGTCTCCTCAATACGTTTTGGGCACTTGCCTGTCGCGGGTACTTGACCCACCCACGCGAGTGAGGTATCATTTTTATCAGGAGACCTGGTGGTATGCTGGGTGTTAGGAAATTTGTGGATCCGTGTTGATTCCAGAACTTTCCCAGACAGAAATTTGAGAAAAAAGTGATTTTTTCAGCTAAATTTGAGGTTTGCAGGGGATTCTGGGTAGGAAAACGTTGGGGGACCCATGCAAGCCATACCTCGCTTGACACCCCCGGGTGTCTAGTTTTCAGAAATGTTTGGGTTTGGTAGGTTTCCCAAGATGGCCGCTGAGCTCGGGGCCAAAAACCCAGGTAACTCCCCTTGCAAAACCAGGTTGTTTTGTGATGTGTCATTTTGATGTCTCCTCAATACGTTTTGGGCCCTTGCCTGTCGTGGGTACTTGACCCACCCACGCAAGTGAGGTACCATTTTTATCGGGAGACATGGGGGAACGCTGGGTGGTAGGAAATTTGTGGATCCACGTAGATTCCAGAACTTTCCCACAAAGAAATTTGAGAAAAAAGGGATTTTTTCAGCTAAATTTGAGGTTTGCAGGGGATTCTGGGTAGGAAAACATTGGGGGACCCATGCAAGCCATACCTCGATGGACTGCCCCGGGTGTCTAGTCTTCAGAAATGTGTGGGTTTGGTAGGTTACCCAAGATGGCCGCCGAGCCCGGGGCCAAAAACCCAAGTGACCCCCCTTGTAAAACCAGGTTGTTTTGTGAGTTTGATGTCTCCTCAATACGTTTTGGGCCCTTGCCTGTCGCGGGTACTTGACCCACCCACTCGAGTGAGGTACCATTTTTATCGGGAGACCTAAGGGAACACTGGGTGGTAGGAAATTTGTGTCAGCCCGGTGATCCTACAACTTTCCCTCACAGAAATTTGAGAAAAAAGTCATTTTTCATCAAAATGTGAGGTTTGCAGGGGATTCTGGGTAGAGAAACGTTGGAGGATCCATGCAAGCCATACCTTCCTGGACCTCCCTGGGTCTCTAGTTTTCAGAAATGTGTGGGTTTGGTTGGCATCCCTAGATGGCCACCAAGCCTGGGATCAAAAACTCATGTGACCCCCCTTGCAAAACCAAGTCATTTTGGGATACATAGGGGGCATCTGCGTTTTTGGTCCCGGGGTCGGCAGCCATCTAGGGAAACCTACCAAACCCACACATTTCTGAAAACTAGAGACCCAGGGGAGTCCAGGGAGGTATGGCTTGCTTGGATCCCCCAATGTTTCCCTACACAGAATCCCCAGCAAACCTCATATTTTGATGAAAAATCAAATTTTTCTAAAATTTCTGTGTGGGAAAGCTCTAGAATCTATGTGGATCCACAAATTTCCTACCACCCAGCATTCCCCCAGGTCTCCTGATAAAAATGATACCTCACTCGCGTGGGTGGGTCAAGTACCTGCGACAGGCAAGGGCCCAAAACGTATTGAGGAGACATCAAAATGACCCATCACAAAACAACCTGGTTTTGCAAGGGAGTCACCTGGGTTTTTGGCCCCGAGCTCGGCGGCCATCTTGGGAAACCTACTAAACCCACACATTTCTGAAAACTAGACACCCGGGGGAGTCCAGCGAGGTATGGCTTGCGTGGGTCCCCCAACGTTTTCCTACCTAGAATCCCCTGCAAACCTCAAATTTAGCTGAAAAAATCACTTTTTTCTCAAATTTCTATCTGGGAAAGTTCTGGAATCTACGTGGATCCACAAATTTCCTACCACCCAGCATTCCCCCAGGTCTCCTGATAAAAATGGTACCTCACTCGCGTGGTTGGGTCAAGTACCCGCGACAGGCAAGGGCCCAAAACCTATTGAGGCGACATCAAAATTACCTATCACAAAACAACCTGGTTTTGCAAGGGGGGTCACCTGGGTTTTTGGCCCGAGCTCGGCGACCATCTTGGAAAACCTACCAAACCCACACATTTCTGAAAACTAGATACCGAGGGGAGTCCAGCGAGGTATGGCTTGCGTGGGTCCCCCAACGTTTTCCAACCCAGAATCCCCTGCAAACCTCAAATTTAGCTGAAAAAACACATTTTCCACATATTTTTGGGTGGAATCACTGTGCCGACACAAATTTCCTACCCCACAGCGTTCCTCTCAGTCTCCCGAGTACAATAATACCTCACTTGTGTGGGTGGGGCAAGGGCCTGTGACTGGGAAGAGCCCAAAACATAGGGATTTAGGGTATAGCACCGACAATTCTAAACGCTAAATTTTTTTAAAAATAGGTTTTTAGCCAATTCTGCATTGGACACCGACACAAGTGAAGTATCATTTTACTCGGGACACTAAGGAGAATGCTGTGGGGTAGGACATTTGTGCAGGCACGGTGATTCCACCCAAAAATATGTGGAAAATGTGTTTTTTTCAGCTAGATTTTAGGTTTGCAGGGGATTCTGGATAGGGAAACGTTGGGGGATTCTGGATAGGGAAACGTTGGGGGATCCACGCAAGCCATACCTCATTGGACTCACCAGGGTGTCTAGTTTTCAGAAATGTGTGGGTTTGGTAGGTTTCCCTAGATGGCAGCGAGCCCGGGGTGAAAAAACCAGGTGCCCCCTCCAAAACCAGGTAGTTTTGTTATAGGTAATTTTGAAGTCTCCACAACACTATTTGGGCCAATTCCCGTTGCAGCCACTATGCCTACCCACACATGTGAGGTACCATTTTTATCGGGAGACCAGGGGGAACGCTGGGTAGTAGGAAATTTGTGTCATCCCATTGATCCTACAACTTTCTCACAAAGAAATGATAAAAAATTGATTTGAAGTTTGCAGGGGATTCTGGGTAGGGAAATGTTGGGGGACCCACGTAAGCCATACCTTGCTGGGCTCCCCCGGGTGTCTAGTTTTCAGAAATGTGTGGGTTTGGTAGGTTTTCTAAGATGGTCGCCGAGCCCGGGGCCAAGAACTCATGGGACCCCCCTTGCAAAACCAGGTTGTTTTGTGATAGGTAATTTTGATGTCGCCTCAATAGGTTTTGGGCCCTTGCCTGTCGCGGGTACTTGACCCACCCACACAAGTGAGGTACCATTTTTCTCGGAAGACTTTGGGGAATGCGGGTGGGTGGAATTTTGTGGATCCACATAGATTCCAGAACATTCCACCACAGAAATGTGAGGAAAATGTGTGTTTTTTTTACAAATTTTTAGGTTTGCAAGGGATTCTGGGTAACAGAACCTAGTGAGAGCCAGACAAGTCACCCCATCCTGGATTTCCCTGGGTGTCTAGTTTTCAAAAATGTATAGGTTTGCTAGGTTTCCCTAGGTGCCGGCAGAGCTAGGGTTCAAAATCTACAGCTAGGCACTTTGCAAAAAAAGGGTCCGTTTTCACTGTGAAAATGTGGTGTGTCCACGTTGCGTTTTCGGCTGTTTCCTGTCGTGGGCACTAGGCCTATCCACACAAGTGAGGTACCATTTTTCTCGGAAGACTTTGGGGAATGCGGGGTGGGTGGCATTTTGTGGATCCACGTAGATTCCAGAACTTTCCACCACAGAAATGTGAGGAAAATGTGTTTTTTTTTACAAATTTTGTGGTTTGCAAGGGATTCTGGGTAACAGAACCTGGAGAGAGCCAGACAAGTCACCCCATCCCTGATTCCCTGGGTGTCTAGTTTTCAAAAAGGTATAGGTTTCCCTAGGTGCTGGTAGAGTTATGGTTCAAAATCTATAGCTAGACACTTTGCAAAAAAAGAGTCCGTTTTCACTGTGAAAATGTGGTGTGTCCAAGTTGCATTTTGGGCCATTTCCTGTCACGGGCACTAGGCCTACCCACAGAAGTGAGGTACCGTTTTTCTTGGAAGACTTTGGGGAACGCGGGGTGGGTGGAATTTTGTGGATCCACGCAGATTCCAGAACTTTCCACCACAGAAATGTGAGGAAAATGTGGGTTTTTTGAAAAATGTTTAGGTTTGCAAGGGATTCTGGGTAACAGAACCTGGTGAGAGCCAGTCAAGTCACCCCATCCTGTATTCCCCTGGGTGTCTAGTTTTAAAAAATGTATAGGTTTGCTAGGTTTCCCTAGGTGCCAGCAGAGCTAGGGTTCAAAATCTACAGCTAGGCACTTTGCAAAAAAAGGGTCCGTTTTCACTGTGAAAATGTGGTGTGTCCACGTTGCGTTTTGGTCAGTTTCCTGTTGCGGGCACTAGGCCTACCCACAGAAGTGAGGTACCATTTTTATCGGGAGACGTAGGGTAACACAGAATTGTAGAGCAACTGTTATTACCTATTGACTTTTGATGCATTTCTGCCTTCCAAATGAAAGACAATGTGTAAAAAGAAGTCATTTTGAAAATGACCTATAATTCTCATGCTAGTATGGGTACTCACAATTTCGGAAATGTGCAAATATCTACTGTTTCTAAACTCTATATTTTGTTCCAATTTCAGAAATACATAGGTATCTTTCATACCGATTTTTCCATGTATATATTTTCCCAAATTAATTGCTATATACCCGGTACATAATAAAAAACCAGTGCAAGACACTGCTCAGTGTTTGGCTCTGGGTTCGTCGGGTTCTTGATGAACCTACAAGTCCTATATATCCCTACAACCAGAAAGGTCCAGCGTATGTAACGGTATATTGCTTTCAAACAGCTGTCATAATTTTAAGAAGTTACAGGTGAAATCGTTGACACAGATGGCTAATTTTCAATTTTTCCTATATTCAACTGTTAGTTTCTATAAAGAAACCTTGAAGGATCTACACAAATGACCCCTTGCTGAATTCAGAATTTTATCTACTTTTCTAAAATGTATAGCTTTCCAGGATCCATTATTGCTTTCATACCCATTTCTACCATTAACTGGAAGGTGGTTAAAAGCACAAAAAATAGCAAAAATAGGCTATGTCCCAGAAAAATGCCAAAACTGTGTAACAAATTTAGGTTTTCTGACAAAAGTCTGCTTGTCCCTGAAGGCTGGGAAAATGGTGATTTCAGCATCACAACCCCTTTGTTGATACCATTTGCAGGGAAAAAACCAGACGCTTTCATCTGTAGCCCTTTTTTCCCACAAACCCTGGGTACCTTTAGAATCCCCATGATGTTGGAAGAAAAGGACGCAAATTTGGCGTGGATACCTTATGTGGTCAAAAAGTTACAGGGGCCTAAGCGCGAACTACCACAAATAGCCAAAAAAAGGCTTAGCACGGGGGGGGGGGGAAGGCCTAGCAGCGAAGGGGTTAGACAAAATTATACATAAATAAAGATTGAAAATCAATAAAAGATTTAACTACAAAATCAATAAATTATTTTCTTTAAATATTGGTCGAGTGCTATTGAAGTTTCATCATTCAACATGTGGATTACTGCATCTATGCCTGCTACAATACTCCGTGGAGAAGATTCTGAATTTGTCATTGGTAGAAGCAGTACGTGAAGGGGAGCAGATGCGTCCCGTATAATGTGTGCATAGACAAATATCTATAAATTTACTGGAAAAAAACAAAGATTAAAGGGACAATATAGTTCGTTGAAAATGTAGTTAAAAAATACCATTTTAAATTAACAAAACCATTGAAATTCAATAGTTATAGCACACAGTGTTATCAATAAGTAAGCCAATTTCTTTATTGCTTCATTATAAAAAACCTTTGCTACACAAAGAATAAAATACAACAGTGTTATCAATAGTCATTTCAGAAGCTGCAATGATGTTATCAATGGTATCATAGAACATGTAATTAGTGACGTAATATATAAGGTATTTAACAGTGCATGGCAAAGCTATGAATTACAGTTACTTTAGGGCATGGCTGGCTGTCATGTAACAATATAAAGGGAAAGATTTTAATTAAGGCAGACCAATTGGCTTTGTGAAAGGGTCCACAAGCCTATTGTCCTTATCAAGGGGTCATCACAACAACATATATGCACCGTTTGCATTTAGTCATTTGCGTCCACTGCTCCTTGATGTCGTCAATATCAGCTTGCTGCACTCGTGCCCTCCTATAGGTCAGGACAGGCCAGACCAACACGGAGCACACTGAGCCATCATCGGCACTGGATGGTGTGCAATGGTGCAGAGCAAGAGAAGGTCATGGTGACCATGGCCCCCACATGGGACTCAGAAAGATTTTCCTGCATGCTGTTAAAGTTAGTGATTCACCAAGACACCTCTGCTAATGCTGCTTCTGTGGTCCTTGCTGTATCAGGATCGGCATAGCCACTGTGCCTATGCCCCATGGTGTGAGTTGGTGCTGCAGAGCTGCTGTGGGGCAGGGACAGCAGAACAGTCCAAGTGGACATGTGGAGGTCTTTTGGAGGTCTTTAAAGAGGTGTCAACACTGTGGAAAAGAGGATTCCTGGACTCAATCTACCTGTGGGTGGCGGCGGCCAGGATCTGGGGAGGGGTTAAAGGGATGATAAGTGCTTGTACTCTGTGGTCCCCTTATTTACTGGTGTTTCTACCATCAGCTCAGTGTGCAGTGTGTTTTCTAAACTTACTATGAACCTCTAGGGACTCTAGCAAATAGTTTTTCATGACCTCAAATATAAGGAAACAAGAGATCTAAGCTGCAACATTACAAATCAAGATTGTGACATTAACTTTCTTCCTCCACCTTGATTGAATGTGTACTCATTTATTTGGTTGTAGAAGATCTACTTTAAGTCTTAGGGCTAGAACTCTGTGGCCCAGATTATAGCCATCTTTAACAGGGCCAAATTGGGAGAAACCAACAGCCTTGGGGCCGAAGGGTTGGAGAACAAGATGAAAATCAGAGGGCGGATACAGGCTGTGGTTCTGACCTCAATGCCTTTGGAGCCTTTGAAGTGAACGGTCACAAGCAAGACATGGCAGAGGATTTGATTACAGTTGGCAAAGAATCAGGAAAAACTAAGAAATCACAACGCTCTCTTTTATCCTGTTTTGGACTGTGAGTACACACAAACTCTTCTTCAATCCCTGTAACGCCATCTATAGAATCAGACCCAAATCTAATGAAGAATGTAATCCTAGTCACTACCCTAATGAATTGCCCTTTCCCCTTTATAATCAAGACTTTCTGTAGGCTCAGACAATGAGTCTATATACGGTAGAGATGATTTACAAACAGGAACATCTACACCTATTATAGGCATCAATCCATAGGATATCATGTGTAATTCACTAGATGACCTAAATTTAACTAACCTATTGAATAGCTCATCCCAAATATCAGTAGTGGGAGCTGCTTTAACAGATCAGTGAAGGACCCACCGACAGCACTCCAACCATGTATTCAGAGCTCTACTCAAGCATCTGAATGAATGAATTCATTCATTCATTCATTCATTCATTCATTACTCAAGCATCTAAATCTTCCAAGTCAAGGCTGCCTGAAGGGGACAATGTTGTTCCCCCAACTTACCCAGTGCTAGCTGCCATGAGTGCCATTATTAACACCTAAATGAAAATTATGATACCTTGATTGAACAATCTGCCATAATTGCTAATCAAACTATGATATTAAAGGAGATTGTCTCAATTTAACAAACACAGAAAGAAACATATAGAGACCACCTATTGCAGGGGATCCTTTCAGAAGAGATAATGGTCAAAACACAACAACTCTTAGGGATTGATGACATAGATCTACTACAATTGTTACCCTGTAAATGTAAAGGAACATCAGTGGGTACTCACTTAACCCAATGTAAGCCCTGATAGCAGCTCCCTTTATAGCAAACAAACTGTATCCATTGAACTGGGCCAACTGGACCCTGATATTGGGAAGAAAGTGAGCATTCAACAAAATGGCCAGGATGAAAGGACAGTTTCACCTTTCTCATCAATCTAGCCAAACAGTCATTTAAACACCTTCCGTCGACTCTAGGAAAGAACCAGGAGTATGGACAGAACAGGCATCACCCAGTATCAATGAACATCTGGCTTCTATTTCAGAGCCATTTCAACCTTATGTAAGCAGATGGTGTCTAAAAAAACTTTGGAAACTAAATAAAAATCATGGTGAATCAAAATGAGCAAGTAACCCATCGGCAAGCAGTCAAAGACTACAGAAACTATGTTAGCTTTGAGAAATTCCTGAACAGGAAAACCATCATGGTACCAGTTGTAACAAATGGGAACATGGCATCAAAGGATAACACCTCAATAGTCCATACTGAAACAAATTCTATCACTAATAATAAAACTCTAATTAATACAAAGCGAATACCTGACTTAAAACAATTGAGCAATTACCCCTCAGCTCAAATGAGCATACTTGTAATGGGAACCAGCTGTCAACGCTTCATAATAGCGAAGGGAATGGAAACAGCAACAAGGATTCTGTTAATCTGTGAGGTTTGCCAATCATAAATGAGGCAGGTATTAGAAAGAACATGGAGTGAAAGAAAATTAAGGATGGAATTTCAGAACTATTGAATGTCTTCCGTAACCCCGACGGAATAAAGCTGTCTTCAGTTGTTTGAACTATTCTCAATGGAAACGTCATGTTACAGTGCAGGTTTTTTTCCATCAAGAGCAGTACTATTCCCAAGCAGTACACTTTCTTGAGGCAAGAAGGGAGCATCCACTTATCCCAGTCAGAATATAACCTGAGTAACATGAACCAGGGGGCTCAGTATGCCTTAACACCTAATTCCAAGGCAACGGAGAAGCTTATACAAATTTACTTTTGTCCTAGTAATGAATCAGAAAACCCTTTTGATATTTTGAACCAGCGTAACATCTTTAGGGTTCTACATAGTTTCTCAGATCTGGAACATCTTAAATCATAGAATCTTCTATCCATTCACTTCTTGACCGACAGCCAGACTCAAATAGAATGTGTATGCACTACTTTGTCTAATCCATACCATTATACAAAAATACTCAAAAGCTGACATACTATCAGACTGGGGGATAAAGTTAACAACCATGGAGCCAAGACAGTATCCCTACTTCATGAGGAAAGAAATAAGTTCCACTGTTTGGCACTCCACAGCTACTGCTTTGACATGTAAGGCAACATTTAAAGGCGGGGTAAAATTAGATCACTAAGGAAACAAATAATCTAGCAATCGTGATAGGGGCTGTCTGTAAAACTAATAGATCCATACAGATTTCATCACGATCGGTTACGGGGCCACATTTGCATGACTCACAGTGTCAGAAATCCTGATACAGGTAATGAAGATATAAGACATGTTAAAAAAAATGCTGCAGATTTGTTATTGGAGTATCACAGGCTGGAAGAGACAGGCAAAAAATTACCACCGGGATCTATACACTTTTCTGAGCTTCTATGATCCTATCTGTCTACAGAAAACATGGAAGATATCTGAGTTAATCTTTCAAAATCACAAATCTATGGACATATTAGCAGCAAAAGGCACTCTGGGGATACCCACTGGCGGTTTATCTATACTATTGTGCTGTAGCTCAGGAATGTATAAATATAGGATTTCTTAGGGGACTGAAAATATTTTGGCAGTATGGATAAAGTATGACACAAATGCAGAACTCCATTTAATCAAGGTTTACATTCCTCCCTCAAAAGCCAGGGACAGGAAGAGAGATCTATCCATTTTGGAGGAGATTGGAACCTTGACATGCTTAATTCCAAGATCTAAGGTTGTTTTGACAGGGGAATTTCATAACAATCTGTTCCAGATGAGGGAAAAGTACCCTTGGGGGACTCATTGGATTATCAGTTGCTAGCCCCCACACCGGTCTTTAAAGATAGGAAAGTTTTGAGCTTAAGAAGAATGGTTAGTTCTGTGCTCATTGACATGGGGTTATGCCACTTAAATGGTAGGCATTTGAATGATCAACTGGCTAAATTAACTTTTAAAATAACAAGAAAAATCTCTGTTATGGACCATATCTTCATACATACGATTGAGTTCATTAATTTACAGTATTTTTAAAATAACACCCAGACCAAAGTGTGACCATAACCCACAGCATATCAGCTTAAGTGTTCAGACAGGGGAATTTTGAACAGCAAAATTTTTAGGCAAGGAGAATCTCATGATAAGGAGAGGGAAAAGAATAATCTGTATTATGACTTTAGTCAATTAGCACAAAACCTCTTTTTCCTAATTTCCTCCAAGTGAAACATTTATACTTAGACATATCCAGGTTAGATGCAGATTTCTATATTGCTCTTCTTACCCAAATCTTTGACTTTTTAGCTGTTAGAATATCAATGAACTCTCAAAAAAAAATCAAAATCTCTAATGGAGCACAAAATCAAATTACAATAAACAAGGTATAGGAAGAAGCTAAGGCATCTTAGGAAGGTAGAACGTAGTACGCGTAATATACTGGCCATAAAAAAAAAACAGAATCTAATTTAGACAAGATTGTAAATGGACGGATTGGCATCATTCAATACTCACTAAAAATATCCAGGATTTTTGGTCCAGTGTCGCTAAGGGTACTAAAACACATGAGAGCAGATGTTCCATATAAACAATTGGATCAGTACTTAAGATTTTTATACAGAGCTGAGAATACATTTAGGCCACCTGAGATGGACATACAGGATGGGTCTCATTTTAGTATTACCTATGCAGAGGTAAAAAAAAAATGAATAGGGTCCTGTAACAGTGCATGGACACCTGACCTGAATGACATTCCTGTTGCCATAATGAAGCTCAATTCAAATGATTGGGGGATTATTTTAACCCCTATGTTTAATATGGTCATACATTTGGAGCTGATATTACCTTCATAGAAAGGGTCAGTTCTGCATCCCATCTAGAAGAAAGGCCCAGAAGATCACCACAGCAGTTACCACCATATAGCCCTACTGAATGTAGACAGAAAATTATTTGCAAAACATTTGCTATCCCATCTGCAAGTGCAAGCGGAACAACCAAATGGACTATCTCTCCACCAGACGCGGTTTCAGTCGAAATATAGCACAATGGACAACACTGTGGCCTCACCATTGATGGGACAGAATACCTGTGCACATAAAAATAATCTATACAATTGTTTCATTGATTTCTCCACAGCCTTGGATAAGATGCATTGAACTAGGCTGTCTGTAAAGTTGTGTGAGTGAGGTGTCCCTCCGGCCTGGTAAAACGTATGATAGAATTGCATAGCAATACCTGAGTGAGAGTTAATCTGTCTAATTGCAATGTCTTATCCCTGAAAGTTTCTCGCACAATGGGCTGAAGCAAGGCTGTATTCTGGCCCTGCTTCTGTTTAGTTAATACATACCTGAACTCTCTGACACACTGGTACATTTCTTGGATGACGTCCTATAGTTGACGGAAGCTAAAGTCCCTTTTTTTCGCACGCAGATGATTTAGCCATTTTGTCAACCACTCAGATAGGCCTACAAAGGCAAATGAACAGAATGCAATGTTTTAATGAAGTAAATAATCTCCACATCAATTTTAATGAAACCAAGGCATTCTCCTTAGGATGGGGGAGGTCCAACTTCATCTGGACAATAGGTGTTACTAAGATTGAAGTGGTTTCAGAATATACATACCTGGGAGACATAATTGAAAAAAAAGTAAACTGGAAAAGCCATGTTGAGAAGGTAGGAAGCAGAATTTTAAGTGTAACGGGGCAATACAAATGTTCTCAGTGTTGTATTGGGGTGGCATAGCAGTTGGTCCTGCTTAAGATTATCCCAGTCCTTCTATATGGGGCCTTAGTTTGGAGTTATAAAATAATTCAATAACTGTATACAATTGTTTTAAATTCCATCAGAAGCATGCCATTAGAACGCAGGTGTTACAACGTGGATGCCTTCACCATGCATAATCTTTACCACTTATATCTTTACAATGATTATGCCTTTACCATGCTTGGCTTTACAATGAATTTTGTTGTAAAAGCATGAATGTTAAAGGCCCATGTGTGGCAAAGATTTTCCCTGAGCCCTGAAACTGTCCCCTGGCACTACCCCCACCCGGCTCACTGCCCTAAAAAAAAACACCCCGAGCACAGAGCCCTAAACCCGAACCAGCTGCGGTACCATCCATGAAAACCGCCACCCAAAGCCCTTCTGTGCAATCCCCTTCCCCCCGTGGGGATGTACCTTTTCTTTGAGGTAGACACGCAGGTTATTTATTTTTTATCTTAAGTAGAATTCGGGTCTTTTCTCCTCCAATGACGCCGATAGCCTGCACCATGCCAATGCCCGTACCACCGTTACCACGCATATGCCCTTACCACCAGCACCACACATATGCCCTTACAGTTCATACCTTTACATCGTAATGAGTGTAAAGGCATGCGTTGTAAAGGCATATGTAAAATCATGAGTTGGTAAAGGCTATGTGTGGTAACGGAACATGCGTTGCAACAACCGAAAAGTAAAGGCTATGCATGGTAACAGCCGCGTTGTAATGGCTGTTTCACCAGGAATGGAAGAGTGGTCACTTTTTTTTTAACATTTTGTCAAGACAGGGGACCGAGTCCACGAGTCCTAAAATGACTACCACCTTAGCTTTGGTTGCAGCCAATCAGATCTTATTTTTATATCTTTCTGATCCACTGATACTCTCCAGAAAGAAATGTACAAATATTTTGTACCTTAATTTCTGTTAAACTACTGAACGGCTTCACACCACATAACAAAAAGCCTACTATCTGGACCAAGGTCTACCTATCTGCCATATTTGGTGTAACTCTGTTCACCTGTTGAGGCTGTAGCTGTGTCTAATTTTTCTATGGAAAATTGCATTGGAAAAACATGTTTGGGTCCCTGCTTGATAGATCACCTTGTCATGTAGTTCCTAAGAATACATAGGATCTGCATGTGTAGACAACATTAACTAAGGAATTGGTGTCCAGACTGATTCCAGACACCCACAAAGGATATTTCAGCCTTTAGACCAGCTAGCTCACAGTGCCACCACAACCCCACTAACCTTACCAAGGAGCGAATAGTTTCTGGCAACTATCGAACGTGACAACCCTTGATCCTTTAGGGATCGTGGAAACAGTACAATACTTTTCCCTCAGTCAATCGTGCTCACTTAGTCTCAGAGAGATACACAGAATAAACGATGGGGACATTTTCAATAAGCATCTATTGAAACAGCGTCATTCTAGTATAAAACATGTATGCTGCGACAATCATTAGACAGAAACAAATGTATAAGATTACAAGCACCAACAGAGTAAATAAAAGGTAGAGTTCTACCATGGTGCTAAAACAGTGAATATATGCAGGCATATGTATACATGTCGGTAATCAAGCATACTCCTACGATGCAAACCCTACCTAAGTGTACCTAGCATGTATGTGGGAGTACAGCAAGAATCCGCTAGGAAAGAGCCAACCCCATTACCTGATAGGAGAGAACAAAGGACCCCATCTTGGTCTCGAGTTGGACACTCCGCAAGGGATGTCTAACTGCTGCGTGTTGTAGCTTCTGCAGGCCGGGACCTCAGCGTCTAGTCTCAGCATGGAAGCTTTTCCTTTGCCTAGCTATTGGTGGTATGGGTCTTTTCTACCATAACAATAGCCTCTGGTTCCTTACATAATTGATATGTTGTGAATACAATTAAACAAATAAGCCTAGAACAATACCTGCCATTATTCAAAGTAGTTCTTTCACCCTAGGATGAAGATGACCATGACTTTCACACAGAGTATGTTCATGCTGTTATGTACGTCACGTGCAGGGACTTTTCTAAGAATCCTCATGCATAATAAATTAGGCTAGTTTAAAGGAAACTGATCGACATTTATTCAGCACATAACTGGGTAAAATGTTGGTGTTAGAACCGTTAAGCAGAGCAAGGTAGGACAAATGTAGGTAAAAGGTTGTGTAGCTACCTAGGCCTAGATTGGAGTACAATGGGGTACATAACAACATCAAAACTTTCCAGGAAGGAGTTGAGGTGGATGAGTCTTTTTTTGGGGGGGGGGAACATTTTGTGAACATTCGTCAAACGATGTCAAAGTTACGGATCAGATGGAATGGTTGGCTTGGGCTTACCTTCAGACTTGGAGGACATTTCAGAAGAAGTTCTTGAGAAACGGGGCAAGGCACCAGGCTGTATCTGAGAATTAGTCATCGGATGAGGAATTGGTGTTGCCGTCAGTAAGGGAAGGAAAATCTCTGAGCTGGTAGTTGTCGAGCTCAGTGAAGATTTCTACCTTCAGACTTAAAAGATTTTTTTGAAGCTTGGATTACCCAGTGGGATGAGATTGCAGGTTTAATGAAAGATGGTTCAACGAGACATATACTGTCGCTGGGAGGTCCCATGGAAGAGGATTTGCTGCTGCAGAGAAGAACGTAGTGGAGCTGCAGTGAAGTCAATCTATTCAGCTACATACCTTTGTCGAATCAGCTTGCAAGGAGGTCTCAGTCTCCTGTCGTTTCTCAGAGCAAATTTTGCTGAAAACATTTTTAAATCCCAGGTTTTGGATTTTGTTAGGAGAGGCCACTTTGACACCACTCTAATGGTCCAATTCCTGAGGGGGCACCACTTGCGGACTAGGACTAACTGCAGCATGGACCAGCAGCAGCAGGCAGGTAAGTTGCAGGGTCTCTGGAGCTTGCTATGTCCCTGTCACTCACACAGGAGGCCAGCCAGCTAGCCCTTGGAGTTGCTCTGGTGGTCCTGGGTCAAGGAGCTGGTTCAGTCTTCCTTACTCAGGCAGCAGGGCAGTTCTTCCAGCAGTACAGCAGCAGGGAAGTCCTTCCAGCATCAGGACAGCAGAGCAGTCCTTCTTCTGAGTCTTCCACGGGGTCCAGAAGTGATTTGAAGAGTAGTACAGTGGGTTCCATATTTATACCTTGTGCTAGCCTTTGTGCGTGTTATTGTTTGTGGGGACTCTCTGTCCTATTCCCACATCTTGTTCTGGCAAGTTCTTCCCTTCCTAGGCTTCAAACTGTTTGGGGTCACAAAAGGCTTATCAGGTTCCTTTGTTGTGTGAAGAAGACAAAACCTTTATAAGATTAACTGAGACAGGGCACAGCTCCACCCCAGCCATCCTTGCAGGATGCCTTGTCCAGTCCACACAAAGTCCCCTTCTTGTCACTGTCTATGAGGTATATACAAACCTCAACACAAAAGCCACTCACAGTCCTGTGACTCAGGACATTTGCAGAAGGAACAAATAGTTTGGGGCAGGAAAATGCTAGCTTTCTAAAAGTTTTTAAACAACGGGGGTTTGGGCCTATACCTACGTCCAAACTAGTCCACAGTAATACTTAGAACAGAAGACTGTTTGGACGTGAGTTTTAAATTAATGCATTCAACAAAACCACTTCGACAATTAAAGTGGGTTTGGTGTTTTTATTACACCTTTTCTTTGTTCATTTACTTCTAGAACATACGCGATCAACATTTAACTCATGTCATAGAGAAGAACCATACATGTGACAGTTCAACAAAATATCAATAATAACAGTACATTTAACATTTGAAAGATACATAACCAATAAATTGACAAAACATGACAAAACACAATTGACCAGTCCTTGATTTGAAAAAGAAAGAATGGCGGTACAGACTGTTTATACTTTACAACACTGCAACCTGCCACACACAGCTAGTCAACACTACAATTACAACAGGCTAATTGCCTTGTTTGCACACTGTGTTATTCAGTGAATTGGTGATGGTTACGGCTAGCTGTATTGGGTCGACGCGTTTCGGAACCCTATTTTTCTTTTAGGGTTCTCCTCAGGACCAGGACTTGGTCGAACTATAAAATGTGATAGAACACGGAAATAGTATCAGTAGTGGGTCCTGACTTGTAATTGCCCTACTTATCGTTGACACATTAGTAGGTCTATTCTTACCATTCGTAGGAAGGAGGTGAGCACGGGAGGTGATTGGCAATTAATGTCGCGTAAGACCGCAGCATACAATGAAGTGTCTGAAAAAAGTAGAGAGAAGTTGGAAAATAAATAAGCTTTGAGTCAAGCAGCTATAGTTTGGGTGCACTCTAATAAAATGCCACAAATGACTTTCAAAAGACTGTACCACGGCGTTTAACGGAAAGCGCTCGTGGTTGCAGTGCATGCCTTGTTAAAGTTTGACTTGCCTCGTTTCAGTAGCGGGACGCGCCCGTCGGCGATATCTGATGTCTCAGTGAAAAATAGTTGCGCTGTTTGGGACAAATTGTAGAGTGTAAAATTTAAGATGCGCTCTAGTTTTTTAGTATTAGCAGACATTGCAAAAATGTTATCACGCCATGAAGTGGGTGAACATAACTCACTTGTGTTTGATTCGATGTTGAGCGCTGGCCGCAGTGAAGGACGCCTTCATTACCCAGGCCTTCGAAGCGGCTCCTACGTGAGACAGAATGTAATAAAAGATAGATCGTGTGCCAGCGTTAATGTGTGATGCTGTACCTTATTTACAACTTGACAATTGCAGCCGAGTTCCAACAAAGTCATAACTCACTTGTAGTTTGTTCGTTCTCTCAAATCACAATAAAAGGGAGTTGCGCCAGTTCACGCGGTGTGAAGCAACCTATTAAAACATCTAATTGAAGCTATGCTCTTATGTCTATTCTAATGTTTGCCGGCAACATAATAATGTTGTTCATAGCGCGTTAAAGTAGGGGAGCATAACTCACTTGTATATGTTAATGTGTCGGAGTTAACTGAGGCGAGGGACGCGTGGTCTCCTATGCCTTGGGCACGGCTCCTACATGGTACACAAAATAAAATTGAGTCGTATGTAAGCACCATTCAGCCGTCTGCAGATTAGAGAAATGGCGTGACAGCGCACATGCTGCGAAACTTGCCTGGATTCGTCAGTCTGCTTCCTGACAGCGTTCCTCACCGGCCTCGTATCTTCGGCATCTCTGTAATGCGGAAGTGAGGCATGTTCTCTGTAGTCCTAACTTGTAGATTCTATCGTGTAGATTCTATCGAGCTGCATGCGCTAGGCATGCTAGTTGTTGTGGTTTTTAATATGGCCGAGCAACAAGAAAGGCATGTGTTTGAGGTTTAATAGATAATCGATCTTGGGGAGGAGTGCAATAGGCCTGCTAAAAGTGTGGTTTAACTAGAAAACATGAAAGGCACATATTTCAAGTATATGAAAGGTATATGAATTAAAGTCTGTTAATTTCAGACATTTCATTCAGACCCATAGAGGCAGTATTAAAATGCATAATTAAGTAGGCTTCTCTTTGAAGCAGTGTCCTTTCCAGATCACCCCCTCTGGGGTTCGGTTTAATCACACTCAAAACTGTCCACCGGAAATCTTTTTCCGTGTGTTTGAACTCTTGAAAGTGAGCAACAAGGGGTGCATTGGGTACCTTGTTCCTGATTCTTGACCGATGTTGGGTTATTCGTTGTCTGATTTCTTGTGTTGTTTTGCCAATGTAAATCAGAGGACAAGGGCAAGTAATGGCGTAGACCACATTCTTGGTCTTACAAGTGGAAAATTTGTTATGTTTCCACTTATCAGTTCCATTCCTGAATTCAGTGCCCTCCATAGTAGAGCTGCAGGCTTGACAGTTTCCACACTTGTGATGTCCCAATATGGGCTTGTAGTAGCTGAAATAAAGAATGGAAAATAATACCACAGATACAATGTTTCTTCAGCACAGAAGATAGCAAGATTTATTGGAGACCAAAAAACAATGCAAATACGTGCAGCACGGAGACAGACAGCATAGCCACTGAATGTCCAACGCTGTGATGTTTCTGACAGTTTATATAGCCCAAAACCACAAAGAATGCAGCATCATAACATACGTAGTACAAATTAAGCAAGGTACAATTGACCAGTTAGCAAAGGCCTAGTCTATGCCATACCATTTAAGGGTCGAAATATACTGTTGCTGGTCACATGCCCCAAGTAGGAAGATTTGGGGACTTTCCAATGTAATGTAAGATATCAGTATTGGTGCTTTTCCAGGTAATAATTGCAACATATTAGCAATGACCAGAAATATTGCGAAATGGGATATGCTGAATTGCTTCTGCGTAAGCGAGCATCTTCCCTTGGCACGTATCTGTCTGGAGCAAGCCTTGCGTTACAAAAGCATCTTTAGGGGAAACCAGAAAGGGACAAGCAGCCTGCGCAGTGAATCGCAGGTCAACTTAACAGGGCCTAAAAGCTTCAAGCATTTGGTATCATATATAAAACATTGCTTCAACATTGCCCCATCTGATACCAAATCACTACTCCGTATTCCTTCTGTTCACCATCTCCTGCCCTTCCTCACTGTGGGCGTGCTCATGCTCGTGACTGTTGTGTTTGTCCTGTTGTGGCACGCAATGTGCACAGCTGGATGTAAATGCTGCGCAGCATGCAGGACAAACCTGGATCATTATGCACAAGGTGATCAAGACCGCTATTATCATAATGACCACCTCCAATATCCATGATCCCCAGCTTCCTAGCCATAGCATCAATTTTTCCCACAGGCTTCCTGTATGTATGTCGTGTGCTTCGTCCTTGATCTCCTTTATCTTGTGTATTGCATTGTCTATGTTGCGGCCATTGTCAGGTATGTATGAACAGCACACCTGTTGGATGACGTGGCAGACTCCACCCTCTTTGGCAAGGATGATATCTAACGCAATTCTGTTCTGAATCACTACGGCCCTCATGGCAGTTAACTCTTCTGTGATATTTCCCAGTCCTGCTGCAGTTGCGTCAGCCAAGTCCTCAATCATCCTTGCTAGTTGATGTATCCTCTGTGTGGTATATATTACTCCTGCACCAGGGATCATCACTCCAATACCTGTCATTAGGTCATCCGCCCATGCTGGCGTCCTTCTGACCCTTGCTGGCTTGTACCCCTGATGCGTTATTTGCATTATGTCAGAAAAATGGGCCATTCGGGGTATGATGGAGGCAATGTAACAGCTGCCATACCAACCCGGGGGTAAGTAAAAGTATGCCCACTGGCCGCAGACAAAGAACAGTCCCTTGTAACCCACTAGTCCAGGTGAGGACCGCATATTCCTGTTCCTAATCCGTGATAGTCTTGTTATGTGTGTGCAGTTACTCTCACCAACGAAAATTGGTGTCTCTCTTTTATCTTCTTGAATTCCCTTTATTTTGTTTATTCTATCTTCACATTCAAATAGCCCCTTTTCTCCTTGTGCCATTTCCGCTACAGTTCACCCAAATGATGCACAATCCTTCCATGCATCCTTCTGCAGTAATTGTTGTATTGAGCAGCCTTTCCCTTGCTGTGGTACTTTCGGTATTCTTTTTGGTGGTGTCACTTTGTCATTCTGGATACAGGAAGGGACAGAAATCGATTCTTCTATTCTAAATCTTGGTATTTTCAACCCTCCTTCCGGCGCTGTTCCCAAGTTGTCCCAACCTGCCCTACCTTTCCATCCCTTATTTCTGGAGGCCTTATCAAATGTATCTAGCATTTCTTTGTCCCTCTTTGCTGGTTGCATATTCATGCATGGTATCCTTTTCTTCCCAGGTACTTTTGCACTCTGTCTTGTCTCACTCTTGCTACTCTCAGGCGGTGCAACTGCAACTGACATGTTGTAGTCATTGAGGAGCAAATCGCGCATCAAGATACACCCCACATATTTGGAAACTGGTAGCACAGTGTAACTCAGGCTGTTTTATGTGTCTGTTGGCAAGTGGGTGCAAACATAACATCCTGATATGTTCATAATGCGCACATACATTTTCAGCATTTCAACATACTTATTTCCTTGATATTCGTCCCATAATTCATGTTCCCCCTTTCTTCTAATTTCAACCTCCCCAAAAACATCTTGCTCTGTCATGTTCATTTTCTCCTCTCCGTGCATTACGTTGGAGTCGCTCCCATCCCCACCTTACCATCAAGGAATGGTATTTTTATATCATCTGCATATATTATTATTACAGCAGTTAATATTATTCCTGGTACAGGTGACAGCATCGCTATTAGTACCGCTGGCCACCTAGCTTCCTCTTTCCTGGGTCTTGGCATATTTGATGGTGACGTGGGGGTATGTGCAAGCTGGATTAAAAATGTTTTATTAAACACTATTAATTTTCGTCCCTTATGAGGCCAGGTCCAGTGTCCTCTATTGCGTATATGACGCAATCCAAGATGTCAAGGCGTGTGTCCGCGATATCTTGTGCTTGTGGCTGATACCCAAAGGTGGGGAATGAAATGTCCTGCAAGATATAGGGCCATATGTAGGTAGCTAAATACCGGTCGGTAACGGCCGAAATTCGGTAAATCTCCCGTTACCGACCGGTATTTAGGCAATTGAGATGTAGGAGGCCGGATTTAAGGAATCGGTAATTCACCGATTCGTTATTTTAAGGAATCGGTAAATTACTGATTCCTTAAATCCTATGTAGGGAGCACTCAAGTGAGTGCATTTTTGGTTTAAGGATTCGTTAGTTACCACCAACTACAGGTTGGTGGTAAATACTGAATACCTTTTAAAAAGCAATTTTGTGCTTTTTAAAAGTGCCATGTGGCAGACATACATGCCCTTAGGGCATGTATGTGCGCCACATGTGCACACATGCACGATTCAGGGGTGCAACAGGGTGTCAATTTGACACCCTGCCACCCTTGAATATGCTCCCCTATTACCGATTCGGTATTTACCGAATCGGTAATAGTGAATGGCTTCCCATTCATTCCTATGGGCCTCCAGGCCCATAGGAATGAATGGGAAGGTATTCCTTATTACCGATTCGGTAAATACCGAATCGGTAATACCGAATATTACCGAATCGGTAAAATTTACCGAATGTTTACCTACATTCTATTTACCGATTCTTAAATACCGAATCGGTAAAATTCGGTATTTAGGAATCGGTAAATAGAAATTACCTACATATGGCCCCAAGTCTCTTATCCCACTTAGTAGCGGGGGTTTGGCACTGTTAGTTGCAACACTGAGTTGACCTCTATTCCTGGGCACAGCAATTTTATTTCAAGTAGTATTTTTGACTGTCCCACTGTTATTCGTATGGATCTGAGCCTTCCAGATCTATTCGCCAGCATCTGTGACTTAGTTACCTAGCAGGGTCTGCGCCGCTATCCTTGACGCAGACTCCAGCAACTATTATTGTGAAATACCTAGCAGGGTCTGCGCCGCTATCCTTGACGCAGACTCCAGCAACTATTATTGTGAAAGTATCCGTTGGTGCCTTTGTTGTGTACCATCAGAGGTTACCAGCACATGATGGGTGGCACATATGAAAAGAACATGTTTCTTCAGGATGATCCCTCTGTTGGAGGCCTGGCCTGCGGAAAGCAGGGAACTGCCTCTTCGTTATCCATTGTTGGCCTTGTCTTGTCTTGTTGAGCGAAGGTTGTACCTGCGAGGTGTCTCAGTGGGCGCTGGTGGTATTGGAGGAACTTGTGGTCCTTGTTGAGGTCCTGGTGCTTTCTTGGTGTGGGAACTGTGTATCCAGGAGGTCAGCCCTTCGCACTTGACGGCTGTTGCTGTGGTCAGCAAGATCTGGAGAGGGCCCTTCCACCTTGGCTGGAGGCAGTGCCGTCTGGTGTGAGCCTTCACCCAGACCCAATCGCCAGGCTGCAGGTCGTGTGACGGTGGAGTTGCCTCCTCTGGAAGAGCCTGCAGAACCTGACGGTGAAGATAACGTAATGTTTCTGTTCATTTCTTACAATAGCACAAAAGCATGTCGTCCGCTATTGACAGTGGAGCAGTGGACATGTGGCCTGCAATGTTCATTGGGCGGCCAAACATTATTTCATGAGGGCTTAGCTTTGTTACCCTATCTGGCGTGCTTATCATTGCCAACAGAGCTAGGGGCAGTGCATCCACCCATGACAGTTCGGTTGATGCACAAATCTTTCCTATTTTATTCTTCAATACCCCGTTCTTTCTTTCCACTGCGCCTGCTGCCGGTGGGTGATAGGCACAGTGTAGTTTTTGTGTGACCCCAAGCCCTTTGCATAGTCCCCCTATAACATGGGAGATGAACGCAGGTCCGTTGTCGGAACTCAGAAGGGATGGCATACCAAATCGCGGTATAAGTTCTTGCAGAAGGCATTTAGCCACCGTGTGTGCATCACAGTTCTTTGTTGGGTATGCCTCTGTCCACTTGCTGAACATGCATACAATTACCAATACGTATTTGTACTTCTGGGTGGGGGGCATGTCAATAAAGTCCATTTGGAGACTTTCAAAGGGTCCGTGGGGCGGAGGAAAGTGGCCAGGGGCAGTTGGTGTACCCTTTCCAATATTGTATTGTGCACAAACAGTACATTGCTTACAAAGTCTTTCGGCTATTTGGCGAAACTTGCAGTTATACCAACATTGTGAAAACAGTCTGATCATGCCATCGCGGCCCACATGTGAAGGGCCGTGAAAAAGGCGTGCCATTGAAGGAAGCATTGATGAAGGTATGCATATTTTCCCATTCGGGCCTGTCCACAACCCCTCCTTTGTTTTCACACACCCACCTTTTGCCCAGTCCTCTTTCTCGATGTCCTCAACCCTCTCCTGAATGTGTATAGGGTCAAAGTGTAGCGAGTCACTGTTGACACTGGTGTCCTTTGTGTGGCTAATGACCTGTACCATTGCTAGCTTGCAGCCTGTGAGCGCTATCCTCTTTGCTTCCCCATCAATAAAAGCGTTGCCTTTTGATACATAATCCTTAGATGAGGTGTGTGCAGCACATTTTATTATGGCTATTTCCTGTGGTAGTAATAATGCTTGGAGGAGGTCACATATCAACTGTGCGTGCTGTATTTGGTTGCCTGCTGATGTGAGGAATCCTCTCATTGACCAAAGCTGGCCAAAGTCGTGGACTACCCCAAAGGCATACTGGCTGTCTGTGTAAATGTTTGCTCTCTTACCCTTTGCCAGTGTGCATGCCCTTGAAAGTGCCACGAGTTCAGCTGCTTGTGCACTCTTAGCAGATGTTAATCTTCCTCCCTCCAACAATTTGTTAGCTGTGCCCACTGCATAGGATGCCTGTAATGTTCCATTTTCATCTCTAAGACATGACCCGTCTACAAACAAATCCCCTTGGGCGTCTAGTATAGGTGTATCCTTCAGGTCTGGGCGAACCTTTGTATGTCTGTCTATAGCCAGTGTGCAGTCATGGAATGCATCATCTGACTCCAAGTCATCTAAATCGTTTTCTGTTGGCAAAAGGCAGGCTGGGTTCAAGGTGGTGCATCGTTTGATGACAATGTGTGGTGCCAATAATGTCAGCTCATACCTAGTGAGGCGTGCATTTGTCAGATGTTGGGTCTTGGTGGATGTGAGAAGTGTGTCTACTGCATGGGGGACGTGCAAAACCATGGTGTGTCCCAACACTATGTTCTCTGATTGTTCAACCGCCAGTGCTGCTGCTGCCACTGCTCGGAGGCAAGGCGGGAGCGCGGAGGCTACTGGGTCTAGTGTGGCTGAATAGTATGCCACCGGGCGGTAGAAGGACCCATGTTTTTGACTTAACACCCCTAATGAGCACCCTCCCTTCTCGTGACAGAACAGGTGGAAATCTTTGCTATAATCCGGGAGGCCTAGCGCTGGTGCTCCACTGAGTTCAAATTTTAGCTTGTTGAACGCCTTGTCACAATCCCTTGACCAGGGCACAACATCTGGAACATCTTTGTGTGTTAAAGCCTGTAAGGGCTTGGCATCAGGGAGAAATTGGGGATCCAGTGCCGACAGTACCCTGCCACCCATAAGAAGGCCCGTACCTCTTTTTGTGTGTGTGGTTGGGGAAAGTGGGTGATGGTGGATATCCTGTCAGGTAATAATTTTCTTTGTCCTTCGGACAGTTCATGTCCTAAGTACTTCACTGCCGTGAGGCAGAACTGTAATTTCTTGGGGGAAACCTTGTAGCCCTTCAGTGCTAGATGATGCAGGAGGGTCACTGTGTCCTTTGCACAAGCCTCCCTTGAAGGTGAGGCCAGTAGCAAGTCGTCTATGTACTGAACAAGTGTGGAACCTTCCTCTAGTACTAAGGAGTCCAAATCTGTTTTTAGAGCATTTGTGAAGATAGAAGGGGACTCTGTGTACCCTTGAGGAAGCCTACACCAACAAAATCGTTTATATCGGAAAGAGAAACTGAAGAAGGACTGGCTGTCTGGGTGCAGGGGAATGGTGAAGAAGGCGGAGCTAAGATCCAGCACTGTGAAGTGGGTGGCTGTTACTGGTATGTGGGACAGTATTGTTGCGGGGTTTGGGACCACTGGGAACGATGGGACCACTATTTTGTTCAATTCTCTCAGGTCTTGTGTGAAGCGATATACCGGGGCCCCATTCGGGCCCTTGGAGGCTTTCTTTACAGGGAGTATGGGTGTGTTGCATGGGCTGGAGCGTATTTCCTTTATTATTCCCTGTTTCAGAAGATCTTGGATCACAGGTGCTATGCCTTCCTCTCCATCTTTTGAAATCTTGTATTGTGGTACCCTTGGAAGTGCAGCTCCTGGCTTTAATTTAATCTGTACTGGTGGGTAGTTTAACACTTGTCCTACATCGTTTGCACTAGTAGCCCAGACTTGAGGAGGCACGCAGTCGCGTAATTCCGGGGGTATGACAGGGTCAGTGCATGTCATGAAGGCCTGTAACATCAAACCGTGTAGCCTGCTTTCCAAGAAAACCCCCGTTGGTGAACAGTGTATAGTACATTGTAATTTGCAAAGCAGATCCCTGCCTAGTAAGTTCACGGGGCAGAATCTGCTAAGGACAAACTGATGGTCAACAGTGATTGTGGCTACTGTTATTTTAAGTGGCTGTGTAAGGTATTCATCTATTGGTTGTCCTGTCATTCCGACTGCCGTTACTTGTATTCCCGAAAGTGGTGCCTCGGGCATGAGTGATGCCCTAAGCATTGATCTTTGAGCTCCTGTGTCTACTAAGAATGGTACTGTTTTACCCAAAACTGTCCCCTTCACAAATGGGCCAGATTGGTCCACGGCTATTGCTGGAGCTATTAGGCAGTCTACCACTTTCAGGCATCCCTAGTATGAGTCTTGAGGCGGCGGCGGGAAGCTATTGTCCTGTTGTGCCCACCCGTCCCTTCCTGTCCACTCATGCTGTGTTTGTGGCATGTCATTTGCTGTGTACCCCTGTTGCTCATTATTCCTGTATTCTGTACGTTGGGTGTTATGCTGGTGTTGCTGTTGGTCTAGCCCCTATTCGGTTGTTGCCTATTTACAGCATTTTTCTTTTGTAATAGTGGGCAATCTGCTTTCCAGTGGTTGGGGTCCTTGCAGTAGAAGCAAGCTGTCCCTGTTGGAGGTAATGAAGCTGATCTACCATTTTGTGGTCTTCCGGTCCCTTTTCCTCTCCCCTACCCCTGCCTCACCCTTGTTGGTTTGTATAGAACCTTTCTTGTGCCACCATCAATCTCACTTTTTCCTTCTTTATTTTCTCAGTCTCCATTGTCTGTGCATTGTGCTGGTAATCAGAACAGTATCTGGCTGCTGCTAACACCTTCTCTATTGGTTCCTGTTGCCAGCAAACAAATGATGTTTGTAGGTGTGTTTTAATAGGTGGTCTCAACCCTTGAACGAACGTGGTGACAAAGGCAGGCATTGCGTCCCCCATAGGGTTCTTCAGGCCGCTGTTCTGCTGATATACTTGCAGAAGGCGGTCAAAATAAGAGTTTACACTCTCTTCATTTTCCTGTTTGGTATACATTATCTTATTCCAATCTACCTTGTCCTCTGGAATTTTTCCCTTTAAATATTTCACTACTTCCTGGTATTTATCATCTACCTCTTCTCCTGGTACTCCCCCCTTCCCTCTTCCAGGCTCCTTCTTTGGCCAATTCACCTGTCTTTTGCAGTCTTCCCATAAATCTTTTGGCACTATAATGTTGAACATAGTATCAAAATCCCTCCATAATAGTCCTCGCAACACTGCCATTCTGTCTAATTCAGCGTACCACTTCCTTGGTTCTTCCCTGAGCTTAGGAAAGTCTCTAGTAAAACACATAATATCCTGTCTGGACCATGGAACATGGACATATGCCAATTCGTTTTCCCCACTGCCTGGTGGGGGGGGCACTTCTCGTAGGGGCATAATCAGTACAGGTGGTGTTGCTGGGGCGGTAGTCCCAGTGTAGGGGGTGAGTGCCTGAGCTACCTCTAGCACTGCGAAAGTTTGCACCAATTGTTTCCATTGTTGTAGTTTGTGAATGGCATATTTAAGTGTGTCCTTCACTTTGGCCTCATCCCATTGAGGTAACTGTGTGTCTGTAAAAGTGAATTTGGCCACGTCCCACCCATACTGTGTCGGTAGCGGTGGATCAGTACCGGTGTCTGCACTTTGCTTTTTTATTTGCTGGACATAAGCGGTGTGTGCTTGTGGGCCCTTGTCCATGAGCTCTGCACGTGCTAATGAGAGAACTTTGTCCAAATATTGTCTACTGTGTTGTTCTGTAAAGGAATCTAGTGATAGCGTTCCTTCTATCATCTCCTGTAGGAGTTTGCAACATTTAGCTGAGTCTGATTTTAGCACTCTTCTGCCCATTTCTGGTGATCCCTGTAGGGAAGACGGGGTGCTGTGTATGTGTATTTCACCGATACTCTGTCGTCTTTGAGTCTGCAGTGTCCCATCTAGTGCTTTTTGTAGGGTAGTGATGTCATGGGCTGTGTGGTGTACATAGGTACACACGTCCCATATTAATACGTGCCACTGTTCAAGTGTAAGGCTGTCATCTGCTGTTGTGTCATCGAATAATTGTTGCCATTGACACTTTATTAATAGTGGTATTTGGATCTTTTTCTGCGTGCATTTTGTTAACAGTGCTTTTTTTCTATCGAAATATGTTGACGCTGTGCCAACGGCCTCCTTCCTCATTAGTTGTAGGACAGCAACATCTTGGACGGCGTCCAAGTCTATTTTGGCAGCGTCTTCAGTCAATGCTCTGCGTATTAAAGAAATAGCAGCTGCCTGCTGTTCATGGGATAGCTTAGTGGGTTTTTCCGCTGGAGCGGAGGATGAGGTGATGTGCCCTTCTTGGTCATGTTTCTCATCCTGCCGTGGTGCACCTCTTATGCGCCCCATTATGAGATCCTCTAGCAGTGAATCGTCCTCTCCCCCTGCCTCATTTGAGTCTTTTGTTTTTGTTTCAACAGGAATGCATGGGAAGACCCTAGTTGCGTTTTTCTCCAATTTTCACTTATCTGTTTCTTAGCCATCTCATTCAATATATTATTTTTAACTTCTGACAATTCTCGATGAACCTTGGCCTTTACGTCACTGGTGGCGCGCATATCACGGATAACCTGATCCCACTGATAGAATGATTCACATTCGGATGGTCGAATCTTCTTTCCTTTTAATGTTAGCATCTGTCTCAGGTAAGATAATTTGTTCACTTCATATGTGCCAATGCACGGGAATTGTAAGTCCGGTCTGTTAGCCATCATGTCGTGCCATTTATGTATAAATAGAATGGAACTAAGACCTTGGCGTAGGGCCACGTGATGTGCTGGAGAGTCTTTTGGTGGGGCTGGCTGAGGGCTATTTAAGTTGTTTTTGCTTAAAGGGTTTCCCATTGTGTTATTGCGTTGTGTGCAAGCTCTAACCCTTTCAGCGTTGATACTACAGTTTCAGATATGCCAGACAGAAGGGAGCTGGGGTGTCGCGCTTAAATGCACGCAGGGAGCACAGTGGGTAAAACGAACAAGGTCACGCTCTTCACAGCCAGTCTCCAGCGTTTGCGGCAGCAGATAAAGCCATTCATCTGGCAAAAGACAGGTCACTCAGGGTCTGTTCACCAAAGCATTCACAAGTAGGAAAGAGAAAAGGTCCCCGGGTGCTATGCAGCGTTGCTGGCACTCCATGGACAGAAAAGAAGGTGACAGAAAAGGTTCTGGAAGAAAGAGGAGTTGTTCTGTCCCCTTGCAATCTCCCTGTTGTCCCGTAAATGGGAGGGAGGGGCGGCTGGACAGAATTGAATTGAACACCCACTGGCCAGTGCCCAGAAAGTTCAAACATTCAAATAAACAGAGCAGAAGTGGTGAACTTCGCATGTAATAGAACCATACACAGAAAACATACAAGCGATCTTGGCAGCCCTACGCTGCAGCGCTGATGGTGTGCTACAGCTATGTGTAAGTGTGCTAATCCCAGAATAATAGTAGTGAGAACAGGAAGAATATAATTGGGAGACCAAGGGACATAAAAATGAGGACGCAAATGGGAGGTATGGCACAATATAATATTGAATGTAATAAACTGTTAGCCAGCCCGTGGTGGGGGCCAAGGCATTAAATACAAATTTGAAGGGTGCTAAGTTAGTTGTCAGAGAGATAGCAGCATATTAATGTCAGTCATGTAGTGTCATAATACCCAAATAAATGATAGGCTGAGAACTCCTGACAAGTCTAACAGTATTTAACCACCATGAATGAGAGGAACATCACAAGGACACAACAAAAGAATGCAATGGAACCCACAATAAGAGACAATAGAACAACCAACACTCCCCCCTCTATGTGCCTAGGCAACCCCCTAGGCACAGCTGGAGACCACCTCCGGCGTCCAGCAGGAGGCAGCGCCCCACTGGGAACCCGGGACCAGCGGCGCTGTGGTGAGCGAGCGGCACTCAAACCAGAGGTCACGAAAGCAGAGCTACAGGCGCCGACAAAAACCTGATGCAATACAAAAGGGGCAGCCCTTCTGGCCACGGCCCTGACGATATCGTAACTAAACCTGAAGTGTGTACAACCAAAAGTGGCGCCTACACCGGCACCACCTGTAACTGGGGAGCAAAAACCGCCACTACTCTAAAACGAGGGGCTACCTGCTACCACCCAATCTGGAGGAAGGAAATCCTCAGTCAAAACTCACTGATCGACGTTGATTCTGGCAAAGCGTACCGACCTCATCCGCAGTCAGGGGAAAGTAGTTGTAATCATCCTCTACCCCCATAGGCCGGAGACTCTCCGCAGTCAAGACAGGGGGGAGCAGAAGTTCGCCCTCCTTGGTACAGTGTCAGCCAAGTGCTGCGTAGCACCAGGGAGTCACTGCGAGCAGGAACTTTGCGGACGGACGCCGTCACCGACCAGGCTGGGGTATGGGAAGCAAAGACTGTAATTGAGAGCAAAAGCGCACTGGAGAAAAATCGTGACAGAGGTCGGCAGCAGTGTCAGAGGTCAAAGAGCACGAACGGTGCAGGAGAGAAGGCACAATCAGCACCACAGAGCAAGTGCTAATCCGAGGCAGAAGCACAGTCTTCAGCAGAATGATGACAGACTGAGAAATAAATAATGAGAGCCACAAAAAGAGCGCAGATAAATGTGACAATAATGGCGACAATGACAGCCATAGTCATATAATCCTGAAGACAAGAGACGTAGATATCATCAGGACATAAGCAGACCGACGCCTGCATGAGAGGCGCAGGGTGGAAGGAGAAATAGAGAGAGAGAAAAAAAAAAAGTAAAGAAATTGCCACGTCAGGGCTACGCAACTGTGCTGAAAGAGAATAAGCAGGAACCAGAAATACGACAGAACGAACTCACAGGCAAAGGACCCCAAGCCCCTCCGGAGCGGAGGATAAGGGCATAGACAACGTAAAAGTCATCAAACCTCAGGTCTCCGAACTCCGAAAAGGAAGCCGAGAGGGTCCAGCTGCCAGTGGCCATCAAAGTCAGTAAGTCCGGAGGCGCATTCTCCACCAAATGTAGTAGCTGAAATAAAGAATGGAAAATAATACCACAGATACAATGTTCCTTCAGCACAGAAGATAGCAAGATTTATTGGAGACCAACAAACAATGCAAATACGTGCAGCACGGAGACAGACAGCATAGCCACTGAATGTCCAACGCTGTGATGTTTCTGACAGTTTATATAGCCCAAAACCACAAAGAATGCAGCATCATAACATACGTAGTACAAATTAAGCAAGGTACAATTGACCAGTTAGCAAAGGCCTAGTCTATGCCATACCATTTAAGGGTCGAAATATACTGTTGCTGGTCACATGCCCCAAGTAGGAAGATTTGGGGACTTTCCAATGTAATGTAAGATATCAGTATTGGTGCTTTTCCAGGTAATAATTGCAACATATTAGCAATGACCAGAAATATTGCGAAATGGGATATGCTGAAATGCTTCTGCGTAAGCGAGCATCTTCCCTTGGCACGTATCTGTCTGGAGCAAGCCTTGCGTTACAAAAGCATCTTTAGGGGAAACCAGAAAGGGACAAGCAGCCTGCGCAGTGAATCGCAGGTCAACTTAACAGGGCCTAAAAGCTTCAAGCATTTGGTATCATATATAAAACATTGCTTCAACAGGCTGTAAATTCAAGAAGGGGAATAGCGATTCTGATTTCTTAGGGGGATCATCCGATGCCCTAATGATGCGCTGGCCAATACTAACGTTCTTTTTTAGTGCAAATAAAGGTATCTGGAGATCCTTGTCTATGTCCTTTATCAAGTGCCAGTTCTGGCGAATAATTTTCTTAAATGAATTGGTGTGTGGACCAAAGGTGGAGACACAGACAAGGTGTGTCATGGGGTTTTTAGTTTGTTTCTCTAACAGCACTTCACGTGGTGTGAACCATGCACGTTTACATGAGTGCTTCAATAGTTTCAATGTGTAACCCTTTTCTTTTAATTTCGCAGTCAACAGTTTGGAATGTATTTCATAGTCTTCTTTGCCTGTGCAGTTACGCCATACACGCAGGTACTGGCCATAAGGCAAGTTGTCCTTAAGACTTTTGGGATGATGACTTTTGAAATGAAGTGCTGTGTTTTTGTCTGTGGGTTTTATGTACAATGTTGTAATCAAGCCAGTTTCTGTGGGCCGTACCTCCACATCTAAGAATGTTAAATTGGTTGTGCTGTGAGTTAGGGTAAATTGTATGTCAGGGTTTCTATCATTCAACCACACGTGAAACCTCAGGAGTTCATCTTCTCTTCCAGTCCAGATGCACCATACATCATCAATGTATCGATACCATTGTGCCACGCATTGGCTGAAAGGATTGTTGTTGTAGATGTAACGCTCCTCGTATCTCGCCATGTAAAGTACCGCCATCTCCGGTGCGAAGGGACATCCCATGGCGGTCCCTTCCACTTGGAGGAAGAAGTCGGTTTCAAACTTAAAATAATTTCGTTTCAATGCCAGTGAGGCGAGGCTCACAATGAACTGGGAAGGAATGAGTTATGTTCACCCACTTCATGGCGTGATAACATTTTTGCAATGTCTGCTAATACTAAAAAACTAGAGCGCATCTTAAATTTTACACTCTACAATTTGCCCCAAACAGCGCAACTATTTTTAACTGAGACATCAGACATCGCCGACGGGCGCGTCCTGCTACTGACACGAGGCAAGTCAAACTTTAACAAGGCATGCACTGCAACCACGAGCGCTTTCCGTTAAACGCCGTGGTACAGTCTTTTGAAAGTCATTTGTGGCTTTTTATCAGAGTGCACCCAAACTATAGCTGCTTGACTCAAAGCTTATTTATTTTCCAACTTCTCTCTACTTTTTTCAGACACTTCATTGTATCCCGCGGTCTTACGCAACATTAATTGCCAATCACCTCCCGTGCTCACCTCCTTCCTACGAATGGTAAGAATAGACCTACGAATGTGTCAACGATAAGTAGGGCAATTACAAGTCAGGACCCACTACTGATACTATTTCCGTGTTCTATCACATTTTAGAGTTCGACCAAGTCCTGGTCCTGAGGAGAACCCTAAAAGAAAAATAGGGTTCCGAAACGCGTCGACCCAATACAGCTAGCCGTAACCATCACCAATTCACTGGATAACACAGTGTGCAAACAAGGCAATTAGCCTGTTGTAATTGTAGCATTCTCGCACCCTTTCTGTTTTGCCTATATATTAACGACTTGGAAAGCAAAATCAGTACTGGTAATATTGATGCCCCATTGATTGAACCCAGGCCTTTGCCTGCGCTCTTATACGCTGATGACTGTGTACTGATGTCCCAAACAGGTGTGGGCCTACAAAGGTTGTTAACTGGCTTTAATGATTATATGAACGGCCTTGGATTAAAAACAAACGTGGCGAAATCGCATGTCATGATAGTGGGCAAGCGACCAATGAAACCTCAATCCTTCTATTTAAAAAGAAAAACTCCTCACTGTTCCCACCTTCTCATACCTGGGCATACTTTTTAACCAAAAAAATACCTGGACGCATTTATTGGATGCCAGACTTGGCAGGCTTAGTCGCAACATTGAGGCAATTTTTAGATTCACTAGAAAGCTAGGCTCTCGCCCCATTAGAGTGATTGTTGACATTTATAGAGCACGCACTTGCGCAGTTACTCTGTATGGAGCGGGGGTCTGGGGATGTTGCAACTCTGAACCCCTTCAGAATGCTGAAAACACATTTGTGAGAAGGTTGCTGACAGTCCCTAAAAGCATGGCGGCTACTATTTGTCACAAAGAACTAGGCATAATCCCTTTGTCGTTTCGCATACAAGCAGCGCCGCTGTTATTGTGGCATAGTATCTGGCGGAAAGAGGATACACTTCTAAATCGAGCCATAATTATAGAATGTTTGAAGCAGGTCAAAGTGAGAAGTATACCGTGGATTGCTTTTATTTATGATTGCCTGGGGAAGTTGGGACTCTCAGATTGCATTAAAAGTCGTGAAAATATTGCTAGGATACCCAGAGCTAAGCTGAAAAGAGACTTTCTGATGCTTCTCTGTCAAGCTAGGGATAAACGAGAGCTAGTGAAAAAACGTGTCAGTGAGCATTCATTATTAGTCACCACCCCAGGGACGGAGCCCTACCTCTCGTTCTTTTTTAGCCATGTCAAATTATTTTATCTAATCAGGTTCAGGATGGGCATTTCACATTTTTTGGTTTCCTATCCGCTAAATGTATATTGTGACGCTAAACTGGAACCGTGTCCCTGTGACTCCAGGACAAGACAGAGCACCCTGCACTTTATGTTTTTATGTAACCTCTATGATCATCCTAGACGTTTGTTTTTAAAACCATTGCTTAGATTTTTAAATATAAGGAAATGTAAGGCTGCACTGATTTACCTATTACTCCTAAATGATGAATTTGTTTGTCTAATGCTTTATAAATACATATCGGCTGCTGTCCGGCTCAGGAAGATCGTGAATAAGTGAGAGTTCCATGCATTGTGTGTTTCTGCTAATAATATTTTATGTGAATTGTTTTATTCAAACTTCTGTCAACTTTTATGGCTTTTAATTGTGAATTGTTTTATTTAATCCTCTGTCAACTTTTATGGCTTTTAATTAAGTCGAATAAAGTTCCTCTTGACTTGACTTGTAGTGTTGACTAGCTGTGTATGGCAGGTTGCAGTGTTGACCCAATACAGCTAGCCGTAACCATCACCAATTCACTGAATAACACAGTATGCAAACAAGGCAATTAGCCTGTTGTAATTGTAGTGTTGACTAGCTGTGTATTGCAGGTTGCAGTGTTGTAAAGTATAAACAGTCTGTACCGCCATTCTTTCTTTTTCAAATCAAGGATTGGTCAATTGTGTTTTGTCATGTTTTGTCAATTTATTGGTTATGTATCTTTCAAATGTTAAATGTACTGTTATTATTGATGTTTTGTTGAACTGTCACATGTATGGTTCTTCTCTATGACATGAGTTAAATGTTGATCGCGTATGTTCTAGAAGTAAATGAACAAAGAAAAGGTGTAATAAAAACACCAAACCCACTTTAATTGTCGAAGTGGTTTTGTTGAATGCATTAATTTAAAACACACGTCCAAACAATCTTCTGTTCTAAGCTTTCTAAAAGTGGCATTTTCAAAATTGTTACTTAAAATCTAACTTTACCTTAAAAGGAGATTTTAAATTACAATTCAGTTGAGTCTAAATAGCAATCTGTTTCTGCTCCCAATCCAAAGTTATCACTTATTAAGTATAATAAGGTAATCCAGTGCTAGTCAATGGGAGAGATATGTCAATGAAAAATGACTTACGCGAGTTTTCACTGCCAGGACATGTAAAGCTTTAGTATACATGTCCTACTTGTTAAATTCCACACACCTTGCCCTATGGGCCTTTAGTGTCTACCTTAGGGGTGAATTGTGAGTGTTAAAAAGAAAAGTTTAGGCCTGGCAAAAAGGTTTATTTTGAAAGGTCAAAATGGCAGTTTAAAACTGCACTACAGGCTGCAGTGGCAAGCCTGAGACATGCTTTAAAAGGCTAGTTTAGTTTGTGACACAATGCCTACTGGCGACCCACTTGTAGCATTTCCTTTACATGCCCTGTGTACATGTAGTAATATTTACTGGGGTCATACAAGTAATTTAATGTACCAATCAGGTAGATCCCAATTGTACCATGTTTTAAGGGTAGTGCACAAGCCCTTTACCACTGGTTGTCAGGGGGAAGTGCACAGAGTCCTAATACCAACAAAAATGGGTTTGGCAACAGAAGGTAGAAATCTGGGGGAGATCCTGCTAAAAGGGCCAGTACCAACAAATTTTATATTACACCAAGGCCTAGCTATAACATCACTTTAAACTTTGTTTCATTCCGAATAGAAAACAGTCACTTGTGCAGGTTGAGTTAGCAGGGATAAGCATTAAAACATCATTAACATAAAGTTTCAAGTTTATTGCTTATTGTGTCTGCTTTCTGCCATACAATAGTAGATAATAAAATCAATAAATACATAAAATCACGTAAAACAAACTCTTATTAATCATATTAGCCTACAAAATACAAGCAATAAGGACATAAATGCCCAGAGGACCCGCAACTACAAGTTAACGTCCCCAACAATTGCAATGTGCAGGTTAAGATAGCAGGGATAAGCATTGTAACCTCATTAAAATATAATAAATGAAAGCTGTAGTGATCATACATTTGAGCTTCATATGAAGAAGACCCCTTAAGATCTGGCAGTCACCAAATACACTGTACTGTCCCGATTGCGAAGGAAATGGCCACCACCTGCTCAGTGTCTTGTTACACTATCAGCGTCTGAGTGTCTACCAATAAACACCGCAAACTTGTGCTGTGATATATATATCCCTGTGTGATAAGCCAGTGTCGCTAAGATTTTCATTGGGCCAAAAATACCACAGAAAAACGACCCCATTGGACCAGGTTAATGTTGAACTTGTAATAATGCTGCCTTTGAAGATATAGTTCTATGACTTTGATGAAACACCTGGCTTTAGTAGCATGATGAGAATCGAAGACTAGTCATGGAAAATTCTAAGTTAATTTGCCTGCAAAGCTGTAATAGAGTTGTATGTAGAGCTGATTATTGTGGTAGGAAATGCATCCTGGGAAAAGGAAAGTACATCACTCTCATGACGAACAATACAAACATGATCTGTTTTGAGGTCTGTAGCGGAAAAGTGGGTTCCATAAGAGCAAATTAATTAAACTAGCAGGAGACAATGCCCATAAAATAAAACGATAATTCAAATGTTGCTCAGGTCAGAGAAGTTATCTAATATGCTAATGATAATGAGGCTAGCTGCACTAGCTTAGAAAAAATCCTGGAGCTGTTCCTAGATGTGTGGGTTGTGTAGAAGATGGCTAGCATATTCAGAAGTACCTTTCCTTCTTACACCCACTATTGCAGAATCACCAGGATCCATTTCCAATCAAGAAACCAGCCAACAAAGAAAACTCCAAATAGATGATCAAACAAAGTTAGTTGATTGAGCAGGACCTGCATCGCAAATATTGGAACAGAAAGTCCATAGACCATATAGGTCACATCTAATCTACCCTTGTTAAAAGTATGACAAAGACAATATTGGACGGGATGATAAAGTGGCAATAAGCTTTGGAATAGTGTTGACATCTCACTTTAGATAACTTAGTTAATGTCTGTGGAAATGTCCCTGGAATGGTTTCCCCACACTCCACCGCCAAGAAATCCTCAGGAATCACTAGCAACATCACCAACAATGTTTATTTAAATAAGAGGACACCAGCTCAGTTTAGTGTCCCAGCAATATTTTCAGTTGAATGCCTCCTGACAGAAATGGACCCTGGTTGACATATGGGTGTGTTCCCCTTCCTTGAGTTCCTGACTGCATTCGTTTTTTGATGTTCCAAATTTGGCCTTGGCATTTCCCTGATCTTGCAATGACCCAGAGGACCAGGCCTGTCTATGACAAAGTGAAATCCAGGACCTGTCCTATGACCTGGAGGGGAGCACCAAGTCTGCTCTCATAGTGAAGACTGGAATAATGTCCCTGTTTAAGGTTCATCAGCTAAAGCTGTGATGGCAGGGTACCATGTTTAAGGGTATATAGTATGATCATACTTTTTAGCTGTGTCAGTGAAAGAGGGGCCTACTGACTGCTTAAAGTTCTCCTGTTATGTAAGGCCAAGAGCCATGCACTGAAATCCTATATGCATGTTGAGTGTGTGTAAATTGAGCCTGTGATACATATATGGTAATAAGACTCAGTATGTGTTTGAGTACTAAAGCTGGTGGGATCTTTTTTGGATGCCCCAGATTTGGCAGTGCATGAGGACAGCTTCCCCAGGCAGTGGAAGTGTATTGCCTGCATTCCTGTGACTGGGGGGGTGTATACATAGACACTGACTACCATGTTTCTATGGCAGTCCTTTCCATTTGTTTGTCCCTGATTACTTCTTCAGAAAGACTGATGACAGCTAGTTGTAGAAAACTCACACTTCATGATGCCCCTGTTGTCAGTGCTTTTGTTCCAAGAGAGCGCCTTTGCTACCTGGTGTGAGAAGCATCACTTCACATACAGTCTATATTTGGAGAGCAATCTCAGAAGGACACTTAAAAGAGACCCACCCCAAACTGTTTTGAAGCTCGATACCGTGGATCCACATCCCCTGTCTTGTAAATGTGTATAAAAGTGAGTTCGAAACCACCTTACTTCCAGTCTCAAGTTCTTCTTGACCAAAGAAGAACGCGCCCTGCAAAGTTCATAGATTGAAATGCCTAATACTCAGTTTCTTATTCTAACAAATAGGCACTGGGATTGACATTATCTTATTGTGTCTGCCTGTTTATTGAATTCTGAGCTCTTGGCCCCTGCACATTGCCTCCCTGAGAAGCCTTTGACGACTCACCCTTCCTACCCTCAGAATCATGTGTTCAAAGGATTGTACTTGGCCCATTATGTCGAGCCTTAATAGGACTGGCCACAGTACACTATTAGCAAACAACATAGATCACCACTGTTGGAGCCCAGTAGCGCTTGTCTGCCCTGTGGCCACATGAATGTGGTCTGACACCTCTACCTCTCTATACTTTCAGAAAGCAACTGCTAGGGTACATCAATAAAAATGCTTGATACAGTCCCGATCAAGGAGAGCTACTTGATAACAAATTCTACTCTGCCGGGTATATCATCCAAAATTAGATGGAAAGAGTGATGAATGCTCAAAGAAAAGAAATCTCAACTTATAAGAACAGCTCCATAAGGTGACTGCACTATTCATAAGAGGAAAACCCTATTTTGAATTGCTCTTTGGCAAAGTCCCTAAAACTGAAACAAGCTATCCATACTCCTCTCCGCAAAAGAACAGCCACTGATCTTGTGATCATCTCCAGTTACAGATCCTCCTCCGGCCTACTAGGCATTACTAATGAATTGAAGACAGCAGTGGGGACAGAAGTGGCCAATAAATAATTCATTCAATCAATCAATCAATCAATATTTCTTTATTAGGTAAATAAAATCCCCATTAAATAGTACAAATCCATATAATAAAATCTAATTCATCAAAAGACAATGAAAAACAGTAGCTTATGAAAACAGGAAACATATAAAACAATTAATCAAGTCTCGATTCCCTTGATGTCCAGACAGCCCGTAAAAAAGATAAAACAGTAAAAATGACTAGGACCGTGGATAGCATCTGTAAATACAACAAGGCAGGCCTAACTTGTTTAAAGTGCAATGGTTTGAGCAAAGGGATTAAAAAACTCTTCCTCGGCCAATTGTAATAAGAGCAAAACATCATAAAGTGAAGCAAATCCTGTGGAGACACATTGTCGCAGCCACAGGATTTCCTTCCTTCCGGCCGGACCCACCAGTGCAGGGAAGCCAAAAAATTATGCAGTTGATTAAACCTGAACCTGCCCAATAAAAACCTATTTTGCTGTGAGCAAACCAGGCCCAGGTATGTCTCCAACCCCTGTACAGTTTTTGGAAGCATGTGGCCCCTAACTGCTGGCTTCTGGAGTTCTAGACTTTCTCTCTCCAAATGGGAGCATTCCAGAAACAATCTTTTAACACTCCCGACTCGAGGGCGGAGAGATCAGTTGGATTAAAAAAAAATATCAGGCCTACCTAAAGAAAAAAAAGATGCCTTAACATGGGCTAACCATTGAATACTCAATGCCCAGTCCAAGGACAAACAGTCCTCAAGAATCAGCTGACTGAACTTCAGCTCCCCCCTTCTCCAGACCTTTATCCAGCACAAAAGCGGGCTTAGGGCGATTAGGTCTGAGACATAATCAAGCCCCAGTTCCGCGTGCACAGAAAAAGCTGGGGTAGGCTGGGGGGCCTGGACCAACTTGCGCAGAAAGTCGTTTTCCAAAGTCTGGATCCAGTCCACCTTAGTGTATTTCCAGACCTCACTACCATATCACAGCTGTGCAATACACTTAGATTGATACATTTTTAAAAGGTCCCTTGGTGCCCTGGAGCTAAGCCT
This sequence comes from Calotriton arnoldi, assembly GCA_963921515.1. Classification (NCBI taxonomy): domain Eukaryota; kingdom Metazoa; phylum Chordata; class Amphibia; order Caudata; family Salamandridae; genus Calotriton; species Calotriton arnoldi. The sequence continues at coordinate 775,281 of CAWUFW010007103.1, forward strand.
CTGTGCACAACTAAAAACAGCCCCCATGGTTCTAACAGACTCTGATTTTTTAGCCTCCCAGGGGTTTCCAGCAGTTTTTGCCATCAAATAAAACTCCCAGTTAGGGGAAGGCATTCACTTTGGACAGGGTAAAGTTTGATACCATAAAGGTCTTGCTGCTAGTGTATTTAGGTCCCACTTCCATTATGTAAGATTTCGGAAAATTGACCTGAAAGGTCCAAGAGTCCCATAAAAGACACATACTTAGCTAGTAGTAAGTCCAACCCCTGTGCAGTCCGGGCCATCAGGACCGCATCATTGGCATTTAGCAAGATGGGGAGAAATCTGTTCTTGATCTTGGGGCAGTCAGCCGGCACCCATAGAAGCGCAGATTCCAGCCCATTCACATGCAAAGTGAACAAAAAAGCTGCCAGTATTCACCCCTGGTGAACCCCACAGATTGTTGAGAATGGTCGGGTGCATGCTCCTCTTGAGGAAAAGCGCACCGAGGCTGAGATTGAGTGCAGATCAGAAAGTAATGCCACAGGGCTAGAATCGACCCCCCAGCTCACTAAGCAAAACCCACAGTTTAGCTCGATTCACCTTGTCAAAAGCGGACATCAAGTCCATAAGCGCAAGATGTAGGGATTCTGCCTGAGCCACCGTGTATTTGTTGATAATAAGATGGAGGTTGAGGCATTGGTAGGCTGTCGACCTCCCCGCCCTATATCTATACTGGACATCACTCAAGATGCTATTATCTTCTGCCCATTGAGACAAAATTTAAAACCACCCTCCCTAGAACCTTAACGGAGGCATCCAAAAGTGAGATTGGCCGATAGCATTGTGGGTTCTCTCTTTCCCCCTTCTTGAATATGGGGATGATCATGGCTGTGGACCATGAGGGTGGCAACCCCTCCTGTGCAGCCACATTTAAAACCTGCGTTAATAGCGTAGCCCAAAACTCAATATTGGCTTTAAACAAGTCCAGCGTTATGTTATCTGTGCCAGGGGCCTTGTTACTGGTCCGGGCAAGAATTCCCCGTTGGATTTCATCTAAAGTAAAAACCACTCGGTCACTGGTTTTAGACAGTGCCCCAGGAGCTTTACCACCCTCTCCATCCTCGTGATTATAGATACCTTCAAAATGAGCCACCGAGTGTTGCTCTGTAATATGATGACATAAAAGCAGGCCAGGATCCTCAGAAAAACAAGGCCTGTTTACAACACTCCAAAAAAGGCAACTATCCCCCGTGTTACAGGCTTGACATAGCTCTCCCCAGGCTACCTCCTGTAATTTGTGTCTACATTCCTTTTGGGCCACCTTATAGATGAGCCTACAGTTTCTAATCAAATGCCCGTCCCTCAGGGACTGCTTCAAGGCTGCCTTCAAATTGCGCAGAGTTCGTGAGCATTCCCTGTTGAACCATTTTGGGATTTATGATTTCCCTGAACTAGTGGTTGTAACCGTCAAGAGTTTGCTAACCTCCCGGATTATGCCTTCATATGCCTCCAATACCTCCCTCCCCCTGCGTCACAATCCAAGCATATGTTAAAATCATGGAGACAGGAAGAGATTAGAGACTTTTGTAGGTGCTGTGGGTCCACCTGAGCGCACTTAAGCCTTCTCCCTTTATCCATAGCGGACAAGCTCGTAAGGGCCGCCCTTAGCTGTGGTTTTGGTCCCACGGCAATGTCCAGAGTTAGGGATAATGGATTATGGTTGCTAAAAGGGCTAAAAAAAGATATCAAAATGAGAAATGAGGAGGTATAGTGGTGTGGAAACCATTGTAAGTTGGCCAAATAGCAGGAATAGCAGGATTCAATTAATTCACCATTTTCTCCATGTTGAGGGCCAGGTTGTAAGTATGTAAAAGCTCATTTAGCTCCCGCCCCTCCAGTGAGTGAACAGAATGTAGGCCTTCATTCAAGCAACAGCTACCATTAGAGGCACCACTCTCTGGGGAAAGATTACACAGGTGACAATGAAAATCGCCAGCCAAAACAATTAGCGGTTGACCATCTCCCAGTCCTAAAATGGAACTCAAAGTGCTATCCAAACAAGGAATTCCGAGTGGCTCGGAACATCCACCCTTGTTAATATAAAAATTGATTAAAACCATTGGGGAATGACCAGGCAATGTAATTCATACACTCTGCAGTGTCTGAGCTTGCCACTTGAGATCCGAGGTAAACCCACTCAACTCAACTTTAAAAAACATGATTAAGCCCCCCTTAGCCCTACCTGCTGTAGAAGGCACCGCCGGTACAAAATAAGTGGTGAATCTCTCCAGACAAAAGCAGTTATCAATTGCCCATGTTTCTTGACATAAGAAACCCACCTAGGGTCATTGAACTTGGAAGCAAGACCTGTGACATTCCAGGACAGCACTTTGAGACTCATAAGTTGCTGGGAGGGAGCTATCTGGGAGGCGTCCGGGATCATTTGAGACTGGGAAGGTTCAATTTGAGCTCGGGTTCTATTAGACTGGGGAGATTCAGTTTGAATCAGTCAGTCACAGGTCTCCAACCCACTCAGGGGTAAAAAGCTATTGGCAGTTGGTATGGGGGGTAAAGTAGTAGTAGGGAGATCATTGGCTGGACAGGACCTCCTACCAGATGAGTGAGAATAAGAGACAGTAGAGATACTAACCGGTCTATAGAAAAAACCCAGGGGCAAGGCAACTATCCCTGATGGGCCTCTTGTCGTACAGGGGGTAATAGCAAGTAATTCACCAGCTAGCCAGGGAATATTAAAAATAACCACCACACAGTCACCTGGCTATGGTTTCCTATCCTTGCCTATCCAGCCTGTTCTTTGTACCATGATAATATCTTCCGCAAGGCCCCTCCTAGGAATGAGATGTGAGCTAATCCAGTGGGTCACCCTATTTTTAAGTTCTTGGTATGCATCACCATTAGCCCTAGAACGGGGGGGACATTCCCTAGGACCATTACATATTGTGTTGCTGCTGGTGGGAGATTTATCACCCCTCCCAGGTTTATGGGAGGCACAGAGAGCAGGCACACCCCAGATTTATCCCAAGGTCATGGGAGGGAATCAGTCATATAAGAGCTCTGAGTTGCTTCCACGGGCCCATGTTTTAAACCTAGTTGGGGGACCCAGGCACTGCAACCCCAGCTTTGATGGTTGCTGCTGCAACAACCCTCCCAAGAGTGAATTCCCCTTCCCCTGCGAGTCTTCTTCAGTATCCCACCCCCTGGGCAGACCCAGCCCTCCCTTTGATCATCAAGGAAAACAGTTTGGAGGCCCTATCTTCAATGTGAGATAGTCTCAGCAGAATTGGGTCTAACTTATTGTTCAATAATGTCTCAAGGTCCCCAATTGAGACGTTCCTATGAAGGGAGTCTATATCCTCTCTGAGTGAAGTGGAGATAGGTGGAGCTGCCGGAGGGAACTCTACAGAGGGCTCGGTAGATATACGGGCCTTCCTTTTGTATTTTGCCTTGGACTGATGGCTGATGTAGACAAGGGTAAAGGACTGTCTGTTCCAGGGATTGCCCACACAAGATCTTCCACACGCACCCCCCCAGGGTCCATATTCTGGGAGGGCTCCGTCAAACTTCTACAGGTAGGTGGACCAGGGGGCAGTGCATGGGAAGTGTCCTTCTCCAGCGAGAGCCTTCTCTAAGAGTCCTATTTCTTTGGACACGACCTCCACCGTTCAATGCAGGAAACCTTCTATGGTTGACACACAGGGGGTGGTGGTCAAGGTTTTGGTGGAGGGGCCTTTCTTTCTGCCCATGGTTGCCACACGTTTCAACACCATTTGGAACCACTTCACCACTTCATCCAATAGGTAGCAACAAGATTAAACAAATGAGGGATATCAGTAAGACATACTCAAGGGATATTCAAGAAGACAGTCACGGACACTGGGTTGAGACTCCCAGAGAACTGAAATACCTTGTTTTTGGCCTCCTTCTTGGCGAAAGATCTCTGTGCCGTAGGGGCAATGACCTCAAAACAGCTCCAGTGAGTTCAAGCCAACGGAGGTGGCCCTGCCCCGCCTCTTCCTGACGCTGACGGGCACAGACGGGCATGCCATCAGTCCGGTCTCCGCCCCGCGCAGCGGGAGCCCCAAGGCACCATAATGGGGGCCTCTCTGGGCACAGAAGTGACGGGATCTTAGCGCAGCAGCAGCCGCGAGTGTTGCTGGGGCCTGAAGTCTCCTGCCTCAACCACCGCGAGGTCAATATGGGCTGCCCACACAGCTAATAATAATAATAATAATAGGTCATTTATAGAGCGCCTGGCTACCCCGCGCTAGAAGCACATCAGCTAGAGTGGAAAAAGAGAAACCGGGCTAGAGTTGATATAGCCAGGTTTTCAGGCCTCTACGAAAGGTGGGCTCAGATTTCTCTGCACGCAGCAGAGGAGGGAGTGTGTTCCAGTTTTTGGCCGCCAGGTAGCCAAATGAGCAAGCTCCCATCCTTGCCTTTTTTATCCTAGGTATTTTGAGTAGATGCGCTCCTTACGATCTTAGCTGTCGACTGGTATTGTACGGGGTTAGAAAGTCGTGCAGGTAACTGGGGCCTTTCCCCTGTATGCTCCGGTGACAGAAACACAGGGCTTTGAAAAGGATTCTCTTTCCAATTGGCAGCCAGTGAAGGGAATCAAGGGCTTTCGTCATAGAGCCACGTCTAGGTAAATGAAGGACGAGGCGTGCTGCCGCATTTTGAATTCGATGGCGGCGTTGCAGGCAGCATTTTGGCGCACCCAGATATAGAACATTCCCGTAGTCAAGTTGCGAGGTCACCAAGATGTGGACTATGGTTTTCCTTGCTGATACAGGAAGAATGCCTAAGATTTTTTTAGCATCTTAAGGGTGCTAAAACATCTCCCTGCTACCTTTCTAGTTTGGGACTCAAAGGAAAGTTTTGGATCGAGCCACACTCCTAGGTTTTTTACCTCTGTTTTGGGCGTAGGGACAGGCCCCAGTCTCTGGGGCCACCAGGCTGCACTCCAGATGGAGGGGGATTTCCCGACGATCATGACCTCGGTCTTGCTGCCATTCAATTTAAGGCAGTTGTTTGACATCCATGAGACCAGATCATTGAGACAGTTAGAAAACTGTAACGCTGACTCACCAGAGTCTTGCGCAAGGGTCACTACAAGCTGGGTGTAGTCAGCGTATGACACCATAGAAATCTTGTACTTGTCCATACTATCAGCCAGCGGACTGATGTACAGATTAAAGAGGGTGGGGCTCAGGATAGATCCCTGTGGAACCCCTTGATGGAGTGGCAGAATTTTTGACTGATGGGGGTGCTGTACAATTTGGAAGCTACGATCTTCCAAGAAGGACCGCATCCACTTTAGTGCTACCCCATCTAGTCCGCACACCTGTAGACACTGGAGAAGTAGTTTGTGGGATACCGTGTTCGAAGGCGGCACTTAGGTCCAACAGGACCAAGGCCACCGTCTGACCGGCATCCACCCGTCTCCGTATCGACTCTGTTGCAAAAAGGAGTGCTGAGTCTGTTGAAAAGGATGCTCTAAAACCTGATTGTGTAGGATGTAGAAGATTGTGTGAGTTGATATGTGCCCCTAGTTGTTTATTCACAACCTTCTCTGCGATTTTAGAGATGTAGGGGAGCAAAGAGATGGGGCCGAGATTATCCAGTAGCTCGGGGTTAGCCGAGGGTTTTTTTTTTTAAAGGTATGACAGTCGCGTGCTTACATGACCTACGGACCTCTCCACATTTAAAGGATGATATTATTAGTTGCTGTATAAAAGGTATTATCAGTTCAATGCCCTCCCTTAGTCTGCTGGGTGCCGCTGGATCGGCAGGGGAGCCAGATTTGATTTTTAAGGCCAGTTCTTGAGTTCTATCGCGGAGGGGGAGAGAAACTCCCTCAAGGGTGGGAACCTCAGCTCAATGGGTTTCTCTTCTAGTCTGATAGGGCGATTTCGGGTTTCCTCTGGGAAAGAGTTATATATGTTTGATATTTTTGAAGGAAGAAATCTGCAATCAGATTACACCGCTCCTCAGAGCTGAAGGGTGTATTAAGTGTTCTCTCAAGAAATGTGATCTCTTTCAAAGTGGCAAACAGTTCCTTGGATGAGTTTTCTGCCATATCAATTTTCTCCTTATAATACATAGAGCGCCTCTTTTTTTGTAGTGAGTGGTACTTGTTTTGAGCTGTTTTATAAGCATCCTTAGATTCTTTAGAGAAGGCTACCCTCCATTTACGTTCTAGGCGCTTACAGCCTTGTTTAGCACTTCTCAGCTCTTCATTGAACCAGGGCGCTGATTTAGACCCTCTCTTAGGGGTCTTAGTGGTTCAGGGGGCTGCCTCATCAAGTGCTTCCATGATCCAGTTCTCTACTGAGGCATTGGCCAAATTAATTTTGTTACTTAGTGGAGGTGCATTTTTCTGAAGCGCGCTGGAAAAGCTCTCACAGTTAAACTTGGACCAGTTCCTACTGGAGCCCCAGGCAGCAATTAAGGGTGCCTCTGGGCGCAGAAGGGTCAGGAGCTAAGCGCCGCAGCAGCCACGAGCATTGCTGGGGCCTGAAGTCTCCTGCCCCACCACTGTCAATCCGGGCTCCCGAATTATTCATTCATTATGAGAAAAAATCCATGAAGAATGTCTTTCAATCTATATCGGCTGTCTCTGTTGTATGGAAACCACACAATTGACATGTTTAGTGTCCAACATTTCTTTTTTAAAGCAACTGGGGCTATCTGCATTATTTGACACAACTGGCAACAGAATTCTGTTTGATATCCTGGCTGAATATGATGGAATAGGTGGTACAAACTTTACTAGTTTCAGAGCCTTATTGAGCAATCTGTCTCTCCAAGTAAAATTGGGCTCTTTCTATACCATAGTGTCCTCTATTATTTCAGAGCCCTCCTCTTTTCCACCCTCTAATCTCATTCTGTTTGCGCATCTGAAAAAAGAGGTCTTCCTTCAAACTCATCTTATAGCCTGGTGAAACATAATAGTCTTCCCCCACACCTACTTCCAAAGATTGATATTTAGGTTTCTTATTATATAACAATCTCTAATTTTGCCATCAAGTGAATTCTATCACCAGGAACACATTCCATCACCTACAAAGCATATTTACCCTCTTAATTATCTGCCTCAAGTTATTTTCAAGCTATTTCATTCTAGAAGCTGTGTTGTGCAGCCTGAATTATCACAAAAGCATGAACACTGGTCTCCCTAATCTGATTCTTTCTGAGATTCTCTCTGACACATTTCAAATGGTCTGAAATTATGGTGCCCAACCTTAGGTTCATGAGGAACAATGATGCCATGACTATCCTCAAGACACTACACTGGCTTTTGGTAAAGGACAGGTCACAGTTCAACACACTTGCACAGTCACCAATTCTCTCCATGGTCATGCATCTTGCTACCTCACCAAAGTCTTCCACACTTTCCAAGCCTTTCACAACCTTGAGATTGCTCTCTGAACATGCTCTAAGTACATCCACAAGTTTAAAGGATTCTAGGGAAGAACCCTCCGTGTGTATGGCTCAATCTCTGAAACTCTACTCCTTCCCTTGAGACTCAAAGAGAGTTCAGGAAAAATGAACAACTAATGTATTTTGCTTTGCCTAGATACATATGTTAAAAAAACCTAGGCAGATATGATCATTCTTTTGCTTCCAGTGCACTTCCAGTCCTTGTCGCTTGACAGGTCATGTGAATGAGGTCAGCTACTGTGATCTGCCTTCATATGTAAGGTTGTTTCATCTATCACACAATTGCAAGGCGACATTCTATGAAGTGGACATCAGGAGACACAATGCCCAATATATTTCTTTATCTTTGTTGACTAATGGTTTGTGAAAGAAAGACACTTTTGGAGCGTCTTCCCAGCCTGGCTACCCTCTAATGACCACGCCACACAGGGAGCTTATTATTATACGTCTTTATTCTGCTGCGTGTAACTGTGAACCCAACATTCTAAAACAAGCTTTCCTGGCATTGTGCTTTGACACCTACGCCACAGCTCTACAGAGTCCATTAGGAGCCACAAGAGTTCCGTTATATAATATTGAAAGGCACTACATCTCCCTCTCTGTTAAATAAGAAATTACATTTTTTTTACAAATCAATCACATTTCTTCAATCAACCTTTTTGGCGCTTTGTTTACTCAGCCTGATCTGGTTACTGGAAGCTGGGAGCTGTCATCTTCACTATCAGAGATCATTGAAGACGGTGAAGAAGTAACAACAGTTGCTAGGTTAGCAGGTTGAGTCTTTCTTTCTTCCCCATCTGGATTAGAAGACCGATGAAAGTAATGCCAAAAGTGAGAAGAGTCTTTAGTAACAGACTTCCCAGGGTGCTGGGCAGTCACCATCTGTGCCTTGGTGGACACAACGTGGAAAGGTGCAGCATCATGTGGAGCATCAGATTTTCCCCTTCACAGTTGAAGGGTGATCACTAGAACTCCTGTCTTGAACTCAATATTCTTTGCATGTCGCCTCTTTTCAGCACAGACTTTCATCTTTTCTTTATTAACCAAGTCCTTCATTTGAGCTGTATTATCACCTCCTTCTCTTTTGTTGGTCCATTTAGGTTACTTGGTTGTAATTGCTCTCCCAAACATCATAGTTGCAGGACTTTTGCCCGTGGTCGAGTGAGGTGTTGAACAATAGGCTTGAAGGGTGGAATTCAACACAGTTTTCAAATTGAGCCTCTCAAGAGTTGCACACTGTCCTGCTTTCTTTAGCATAATCATAAAATGCTCAACGAGTCCATTAGCCTGCGGTTAGAAAGGTGTACAATTCTGATGCTTTATGTTCCAATGCTCCAGAAAATCCTTAAATTCTTTACAGTTGAACGGCAGGCCATTATCAGACTTCAAAATAGCTGGAACTCCCCATGTTGCAAAAATGCCATCAAGTCTCTCTATGACTCGCCCATGAGTTGTGGATGAGAGATCGTCTATTAATGGAAATCAAGAGTACTCCTCCACAAAATACTTTCAAATGATGTCCAGTGTTGAGTGGACCAAACAAAATCTATGACTATTCTCTCCCATGCATGCTTTGGGAGTTCTGACATGACATGGTAAGAGTATACTGAGTAATGTTCGTAGAGAGGTAGTTACATAGATGACAGGCCTTCAGTTCCTTTTCCACCCTCGCATCTAAATATGGAAACCAGACTCGATCTCAGTGGCAACAACACCACAATGTCATTTGTGAACCACTTCAATTATCTTCTGTCTTAAACTCTCCGGAATTAGGATTTTCGACCCTCGCAGTCTAACTCCTACCTGAGTTATAGACAGTTCATCTTCAACAGTTTTGCACTTTTGGTATTCACCATCACTGATGAGAGGTTGATGTTGGTTCCATGACTAATTATATCTTTCAACTTCAGCATGTCACTATCATGGCTCGTGGCAGTGATGATCTTGGCAAACGATATGGCAGCTAGTGTTTTTGACTTTAATGTAGGCTTCGGCCAATTTGGAAGGAGTACCTTGACCTTGTATAGGCACTCTGGAAAAGTAGTCAGCAGGGTTTTGAACCTTCTCTGGATGATGTACAATGGTGTATTCATACTCCTGTAATCAGAGTCCCCACCATTCAATGCGAGTAGGCATCTTGGTTTTGGATTGCAAAAGATAGTCAATAAAACTTGATGATCATTACCAGCGTAAAAGGCTTTTCATACAGGAATACATGGAAATGCTCACATGCCCATATCACAGCCAAACTATCTTTCTTAGGTTGAGAGTAAGCACGTTCTGTTTGGGACAAACTTGTACTGGCATATGCCACAATATGCCTTCGAGCATGGGGGTGTCTGCTGTGCTGTGCTAGAATAGCACCTAACCCAACGGGGCTAGTATCAAAAACAACCTCTGTGTGAATCTTTGGATTGAAATAAGCCATTTCAGTAGCAGTTTCAATGGCTTGGTTGATTTTCTTGAAACTTCTCTCACATTCTTGTGACCACTTGAATTAAATACTTTTCTTCTTTAGCTCTTCTAAGGGAGCAATTATGGTCGCAAAGTCTTGTATGTATCTTGAACAGTAACTGGCCATGCCAAGAAATTAAAGTATCATGGAAACATCTTGTGGGGGATCAGCATTAAACAGTGCTGGTACTTTAGCGGGATCGGGTGTCATACCCCCATAAGAATAAATGTGGTCAAAGAATTTTATCATTGTCTTGTGGAACTCACACTTGTCTGCATTCAAAGTCAGGCCTGCATCAGTCAGTAAGCAACATACTTGGGTGAGATCTTTATCATGCTCTCGTTTTCTGTAGCTTTGAAAATCAATATGTCATCGCTATAGTTGAAAGCATTCACAACCGGCTGTATGAAATATTGAATGATGTCTTGGAAAAGTTCAGCAGCTGAAGACACACCAAAACGGAGTCTTTTATATCGAATTGGCAGACATGTGTAGAAAATGTTGTAATATACCTGCAATCTTGTTTGAGGTCCAACTGATGATAGTCTTTATTTCAATTAAGGCCAGAGAAAAGCTTTGCATCATTTAATTACATTACCATGTCAGCAATATGTGAACCTGATGGCGCTCACATTCAATTGCCTTGTTTGATTGGCGCATATCAACTCATATGTGTGCAGCTCCTTCAGTGCCATTTTTAGGCACTACTACGATGGGAGAAACCCATGGTGTCCGGCCATTTCAATGCTCAATGATGTCATGCTTAAGTAATGATTCAAGTTCTTCTTTTTCAACAGCTTCTTGTAAATGAAAAGAAACTTGTCTCTGTCTCTGAGCAAAAGGATGGACATTGTCAGTAAGGTGTAATTTTACTTTCATAGTCTTTAGCTTTCCCAAACCATGAAACAATGAAGGAAATTGACTTACTATTTTGTGGTGAGCATTCAGATTGTAATTCACAGAAATCCGTCCATATCACCAGCAGTACTGAAACTGAGCAGACAGGCACTTGCTGCTGTACCTTGAAGCACATGGATTGGTGCCTGATCTTTGTTTACTTGTGTTTCAATGCCGCTACAAATAAACCTTGACTTTTTATGGGCATCGACATGCCACCCCAGTATACACATTGGTTTTCGATGGAGTAAGTCGAGGTAGTGGAGAGAATTCACTGTATTTTTCTTCAGGCATTATGTTTATTGATGTATCACTGTCAATGATGAAAGGTATCAAGCAGTCATTTATTTTTTACATAATTTTCAGACAATGTCTGTATGACTTTGGTGCTTTGGCATGTCAACTTTTCTTTGACTGACATTTTTCATTGCATGCAGCCATTCTGACATACGCACGTTTCTCTGAGGTAAGCATTGACATGGTGTAACAGTCCTCCTCACTTTCACTGGACACTGAGGTGGACAAACTGTTTGATAATGACTTAGATGGCAATCAACTTCACTCAGTGTCAATTTGCCTCAATTGATGTCACCACTTGGCCTTATGGGGGTGCATCGAACGTTGTTTCTGGAATGTTCTGGTGGCCATTTTGTCTTTGCGCTGTGATGCACTTGCTTTTTCCTTCACTTTACAAACCATCACAAAATGGTTCTCTTTCCCACAGCCTTTACATATCTGTCCAATGGCGGGACATTTACCTTCATATGGAAACGGAAATTCACATCAAAAACATAACTTCTTTTTACTTGTAGACATCACTTTCTGTCCTCAGTCTTTTTCTTTGGCTTACTTTTTATGCTTGTGACTGATTCACTTTGGGAACCTTCGTCCTCTATGTCAGTGGCTTGTCTTTCAGCACTGCTCCTCAGCTCTTACAGCCGTCAATACTCACTCCATACTAAGAGTCTCCCTCAGCATCCGTTGTCTAAATGAATCTGACAAGCATCCATCAATAACTCTAAGTCACATAGCTTCCTCATCATTAAATTCATTGAACTTACAGTCTCCATAAATTCATCAATGGTTTTACCAACTTTTTATCATTCTTGACTGAAAATGTATCTTTCATAATCAACGTTGGGTACTTGATTGAACTTTAGATTCAGCGCTTCTTTAATCTGACAATATGTAGTTTCCTCGTCAGTTTGCAGCATTTTCTTTATGACTTATTTCACACCATCACCAGCAATATTTTTGAGACACTTGATAGTCTTTTTGCTATCAGTCTCTTCGAGTAAAGCAATGAAATCATCAAATGTCTCTATCTACGCAGACCATCTATCACCAATATTTTGCTTTTTGGCAGTATGGAAAGGTGGTAGTGTTTTCAAAAAGGCAGCATCATGGTAAATAATTATGGGAGCGGCTGACCTGGAGGGTGGAGCTCGTTCTGCTCTTGTCAGCTGTTTATTTAAACCTGATTCATTTGTTCTTTTGTTGGGGTCTTACCATGGACCAGCCCCAGAGTTATCAATGACAATTGAGGAAGCAATGACGTTCTCCCCGGTCTCCATCGGAGACCTTCACTTGCTGGAGAACTCTGGAGTTGTTCTGAACCATCACCTGGCAGCTTTTGTGGTGGGCCACTTCAGGCATCGGACAGCTCAGTAAGCACAATCCTTGCTCTGATTATCGAGGCTCTGGTAAGTGCAATATACTTCTTATTCTGTCAGCCCGCACTTCTTCCTGTATCAGTACGTAACCACCTTTTTCAGTATTGCTCTTTATAATACAGCTTTATCTTGCGTGGCAGTGCGGTAGCTTTCTAAATAGCTTGATCAGCAGGTTCTAGACCATCAACGTGTAAATTCTTTGCAACGCTTTCATTGTCTTCATTTGCTTTACTACGGCTGGAGTTGTGCTTTGAATCCACATGCTTGAAGCGTTGATTCCGTTCTTCTACAGCGGAACATTTGGCACACATGAGCAGTTTGCTTGGACAATGGCAAACTCTCTAGGAGAGAGCACGATTGTTCTTCGGATTACTTATCCTCTATCTTGTCACCACTTGTAGACTCTTCCCACCCTGGGTACCATCCAATGACCATGCCACACACGGAGCTTAGTATTTCAGGTCTTTATTCTGCTGCATATAACTGCGAACACAACATTCTAATACAAGTTTTCATGGCATTTTGCTCTTACACCTAGGTCACAGCTCTACATTAGGAGCCAAAAGGGTTCCATTATAAAATATCACAAGACACTGCAACTTTGCAAAGCAGATAACTGTGTACAGGCAGTTTTTGTAATTCAGTCCCTTTTAAATATCTGAAGACATGAATATTGGCATTGTGTTCTCTCTTGGCATTCTAATCACAGTGTAGACCACAGTTCATCACTGACTTTCAGTGGATCAAAAGAAAATCTCTGAAACTGACACATGAAAAATGTCTTTCCTTTCCCCTGTGTCCCAGCACTCTGAGATAAAATGTGTATGACATGCAGTGCTTCACAGCAGTTCCTAATGTAAAATAAATAAATGATTAATCATTAACAAGCCCAACACAGATTATCTTCACTCAATCATCAATGAAGAAGAAAGTAAATATAAACAATCCATGACCCAAGATATTTCTTAGAATGCTACTGCAGCTTGCATCACCCACTGCCCCTGCCAGGGCTGCAATATGCTCCCATTACTTACAGGTAATTTCATTACTCTGAGTCCTGATCCCTCGCTTCCAATCATTACAAATGAGGCTGATCTGCATAAACAGACATCAATTACCATGTCACTTTCTAAAAAATAATAAAAGCCCCCTCCCTTCTTCCTGTTTAGTTCCAAGCCATGGTTTCTTCAACTTTGGTTAGCCTGAAACAACAGGGAGGGTGGGAAGGGATGTTATGATTGGAAGCGAGGGATCAGGTCTCAGATTAATGCAATTACTGATAAGTAATAGGGGCATTACCTCATCGTCTTTCACCCTCGCTTGCCCTCATTACAAATGAGATATACAGAACTAAATCTGGATAACCATAAGTTGCTACAAACAAATCTAATTTAATTTATTATATCAGATATGAGAGAAAATGCCACTATTTCTTCATAGTGGGTAAAACTCTAGAACCAAAAACTTCACTGAGCTCCATCTCTTGCACAATCCTGTAGTGAAAATCAAACGTTAGTGGAGAAACTCAAGTAGATGCTCTACATATTTCAGCTTTGGATGCCCCTGAAACTCGGCCCAAAAGGTAGACATGCTTCTCGTTGACCTGCCTTGAACCCTCTAAAGGAGAAACCTAACCTACTGACTGACAAGCTAAGGAAATCAAGGTCCTAACCCACCTACTCAAAAAAGAAGTGGAAGGCTTGAATACTTTCTTAACTGACCCAAAAATTCACAAATACCTCAAGACCTTTTGAACTTGCGAAGACAGGGGAATCGGACAGGGGAATCAGAACAGACAGAGGCTGAGACTGGGGAGGGTAATGAGCTAGCATGTGGATGACCAATCTGTGAAGATGAAACCTGACGCAAGTAACCAGGAACAAGGTTGCAGCTAAATCTCCCTGTACTTGAAGCCAAGTTGAGGCTCTTGGAGGAGACTGTGCAAGCAGGGACAGGATGTGTGCCTCAATTTTTCTTACCCTTTCCTCAGGCAAGGTGAGAATCCCCATGTCGGTGAGAAACTTTGCATCAATAAAACCCTGATCTTGCACTGAAAGAAAAATGGATTTCTCCCAATTAATTGGAAACCATGGTTTTTCAGAATCAAAAGAGCTATCTCTGTGTTTTGAACCACCAAATCTTTGGAAGGGCCATGGATTACCCAATTGTCTAGATCAGTATGGAGGAAAATACCCTGATGATGAATTATTGGCACTAAAGGAGTCAGAATCTTGATGAACACTCATGGGGCGAACTTCGGGCTGAATGGCAGTACTCTGAAATGAAAATGGTGACTGCCCATGGCAAATGAAGATACTTTTGATGGTCCTCCACTATTGGCACATGAAGGTAGACATCATGAAGATCTATGGACGTCCTGTAGTCCTGGATGAACACCATCACGATTATGAAATGACGCGTCACCATCTTGAGGTGCACTGTCTTGATCCAAACATTCACTCTTTTGAGATCTAAAGCAGGTCTGTAGGAACCTGAAGCCTTCTGCACCAGGAATAAAATGGAATAGGTACCTCTTCCCTGCTCTGCCAGAGGAACCTGCATGATTGCTTTCTTCTTCAAAAGAGCTTGAACCGCTTCTCACATAGCAGTAAATTGTATTAGTTCTTTGGCAACAGGAGTATGGATGGTGCCCTATTCAGGAGGTATCTTGACAAAGTCTATGAGCTAGCCATTCCTGCTGATTTTCAATGCCCATTGCTCTGTCACATTTCCTTCCCATATGTCTTGGAAAAGGAAAAGACTGCCTCCTACTTGGATGGGTGTCCTTTGACGAGTAATTGTCAAGAGTTACATTTAGACATGCCCTACTAAGCTTTAGCCTTCGTTTTGGATGAAGATTTCCTTGGCTGAAACTTCCTCTGGCAGGCTGTAAAAGGCTTAGACCCTTTCCTGGAAAAGCCATAAAACAAATGGCCCCAATTTCTTTGGAAAGAAGATATGCTTTTATAAGGCAATGCATGATTTTGATCTTTAAAAGCCTTAGAAATCATAGTATCTAATTGATTACTAAATAACATCTTTCCTCCAAATGGAATCTTTAAAAGTTACACTTTTTCCTCAGGATCCACTTGCCAGTCCCTCATCCACAGACTCCTTTTTGACATAACCGCCGAACCTGTGGCCATGGCTGAAGCTTTTAAAACATCAGAGGAAATGTCAGGTAGGAATTTCACTTCACCAATAAAACTGAATAGTCAGACTCCGACTGAATAGCCATAGCCTGCTTTTCAAAATCTGACACCAGAGACTGAGCAGCATAGGCGGAATAAATTCCTGCTTTGAGGACAACATTTTCTGCTGCAAAAGCTTTTATTAAGGCTCCCTCCACCTTCTTGTCCATAGCATCCGCAGGGGCAGGTTGAACTGCTAAACAGAGGTTCTCTGCTGAAACGAAGTCCACAGCGCCACCATGTGGTGAATAGTGATATAATAAAAAGTGCCAATGTTAAGAATTGAATGCCGGTGTCGAGCACCGGCAAACAGCAGGACAAATCAGGCTAACTTTCAGACTACAATTATAGTAACATTTTAAATCCATGGATGCTATTCCTTCTGCCTTTACTACCAAGGCAGGGCATTCTCCTCTTTGGCGCGAATGATGGTGGCGTTTCTGTGTAGATCTGCTCTCCACACTTCTTTGTACTCACCGGTGACATCCCTACCTGACTCCTGCTAACTACCTATTTATTGTAAGCTGGTTCTGCATCTCTAATGTTGTCTTATTGCCAGCAATAGCATGCTGTGTTGGCTTTAGAAACTCATCCAACCAGCAAGTTTTGCCTAAGCTAAAAGCTGGTGATGAAATTGAATGAAAGTGTCTGACAAAGCAATGAATGTTGGTATGCATGTCCTCGGCAGTCACTTGAACACTTGGACAGCCAGTGTCGTGGATGAAGCATTCCACTGCCAATGCCTCTCCCTTGGCTGTGGCATACCACATTTCACATTTACTTTGCCAGTACCTCCCATTCTAGTGGGATATTATGTGACCTTTTAGCTGTAATGCCACACTGTAATAGACAGTGCCATTACTTCTCAGAAGAGCTGCTGTGCAGCAAATTAGGTTGCAGCCACTCCACAGACACCAGCACTTCCTTTTATACCTGTGATGGACTTTCACGAATTCTGGGAAGGGCTACTTTACCAGCAATAAAAAGTGTCAACGCTTTCCAGCAGTGTTCCCTCAAATGTAGTCGTCAGTGCTATCACTCATTAGCATGACTGCTGTAATTTTAGTGGACACGGCCTTCACTTGTAAGGAGCACTGCTGTACTAGTGGTGGACACGAACAACCCTTCTCAGCAGGATCACAATAATAGCAATGGAAAGTGTCAACAAATCTAAAAAAGCTGATATACATTTAATAGAATTATCTCATCTGGTCTTAGTAAGAATGTTACTTTTAGTGAGATGTATACCCCACTTCTTAGCAAGAATGTTGCATTCCTAAGGAGACAGTTGCAGGAGTTTCCTGGAAGAATATTGCCCATTGAATGAGCTACTCCCAGACTTCTCAGCATGACTAACATACTTCTAATGGGACAATACTTAATGACTAATTACTTTTGTCCTCAGCGTTTCGGTTTTTAAATTTGAAAACAAAAATATCATAATTAAAAGTATTGGGACAGAAAAGCTGCTTTATAAAACTCTAATGAAAGCAGCCTAAACCCCAGATCCCAGATGTTGAACTGTCTAGTGTACATTACAGTCCACATGGGGAGACTGGCATATTGTGCCTGTCACTGGCATTCACGGCCAGTGGACCTAAGCGATTCTGTGGCCGCACAGTTTTCTGCAAAATTATGAATCTCCTGCACTTGCCACAAAATCCATCACCTGATGCAAATTTGCAGATTTTAACAAAAAAATGCGGGGCATATTAACTAGGGCCAGCGATAATTATCGCTGGCCCCACATAGCGATAGAAATATTATCGCCGGCTATCGCTGAAAATTTTCGCCATGATAACGCTATAGTTACAATGCATAGCGCTATGGCGATAATATTTCAGCGATAGCGGTGTTTACCATGGAACATCGCTGGTTTTCCAGCGATGTTCCATGGAAAACAGCGATAACATTGCTGATACGACCCTGTGGTCGTATCAGCATAATCCACCTACCATTATTAGTATGCCTTAGTCTGGAATTTAACAGACGTTAAATTCCAGCGTTAAGGCCGAGGTAGCGCGATTTTTTATCGCTGCACCTCCTTGTTAATATCGCGAAGCTGCCTTCGCGATATTATCATGTGTTGTTTTCACAGCCACGCCTTCTTTGCATCTCATTAGCGATGCGAGGCGAGGCTGTGAAAAAACGGGCTCTACATCAAAGGAACACGCGCTAGCGTGTCCTTGATGATATTGCGATATAATTATCGCCGCTTATCGCCCGAAAACGGACGCTAAAGCGGCGATAATTATATCGCCAGCCCTTGCTAATATGCCCCTGCGTTTCTACTTCAAATCAAAAGTTGTAAAATTTCTGAGGTAGACAATTACTTACAGAAAAGTGGTCTGTGGAGATTTGTGTTCTGCACCACAGCGAATAGCTCACTTTCGTAAATCTCAGTTTTGATTTTGGTTCAAGAGAAATCTTTAGTCTGCTTTATGGATGGCTTTGTCTGCTGCCAGTACTGAGTACATTTTAGATTATATGCAATTAATTGGGGAAAAAAACGGGATTTAGTCCCCTGGTATTTCTGGAACTGAGTTGTTTGTGAAAAATATGCAAAGAAATTCACAAAAATAATATTACTTGACCTGTGTTTTTGGAGATTCAAAGTTTTAAATGTATTTAAAATTTCGCAAACCATATTGGATAACTTCCAAAAATGTCATGACTCTTAGGCACAGAGGCACCAGTGATTAACCCGTGATTTGAAACACCGCTTTTCTTCAAGATCTAGACTGGCCGTTTGTAGTTTGTACGTACCTCAGTTTAATATTATGATATCTGAAAAGTTAACATGCATAGAATATTGCAGAGACCAGCCTGAGGCATATGCCTTGTTTGGATTAAAATACGGGTGTGTTTAAAAAAAAAACTAACACTAATGAATATGTAGTTAAAAAGACTGATCTTGATGTGCCCTCAGAACATGCCCTTTTGCCAAAGTTACTAAAGAAGGATTATCGTTGTATTAAACGTGTATTAAGTGTTTGCTGTCTCAGCAGTTCTTTTTGTATTCCACTGGCCTCAAATGACATGTCTAAATAAAATATGTATCTGCATAGCTGAGATGACAGCCCAAAGATTAACTAGGGCACACATTGAAACTGTATTCTTCTGTGGATTGATGGCTAGTGCAAGAGGTCATCTGAAATTGCATTAATGGATCACTGAAGCTTTGGAGACACTGACTGCACTCATCCCTGAAATTGTCATTTGGTTCACTGTTTAATAAGCTCCTGTTTAACGGGTGCCTTCCATGTTGGCATTATTATCCATTTCATGGATCCTATACAAGGAAATAGAATTCTAACTTTCATTATGTTTTAAGAAACGTGCCTAATCTAGAGGATGCCAAAGTAATTCAACGAGTCCTCATCAAAGCCCATTTCAGCTCTAGCCTGATTGATGGTTTCATTGTTCTCCTGTGATTTCTGTTGCTAATCTGTGTTAATACTCTTAACAGTAAACAGTTTTACACTTGCGCGGTCACAATTGCATGTATCTATGATACATCACAATTTCATTTATGATACACCGTATTCCGATTTTTCTGCCTTTCCTCTAAATTACAATTACTTCAGTGGCGGCTCCTCCGCTAAAGCGGAGAAGCGTCGCCCCACTGACTTCAATTGGAAAAATAAAATGACAATAATGTATCGTTATTATCATTTTATTTTTACTATTGCAGTGGGTGTCTCGCGGGACGGGGCTGGTCAGAGCAAGGAGAGGAGTGATTTGCACTTCTTAAGTGCGCATGACTGCTTGGCTGGCCCTCTCTGGCCGGCCAAACAGTCCTGTGCACTTTGCATCTTCCCCACCAGGCTCGCGTTACACAGCCTGGTGAGGAACATGCAAAGCCTCCCAGTCCCTGTCTGAGCGCCGTGGTTCGGTGCTCAGACCAATCACAATGCTGCATTGCAGTATTGTGGTTGGCTATGGGGAGCCTGGGAGCTCTGGTGCTTCATGCTCCTTCCTGCATCCGGCGGAGACAGGAAGAAGAGGACAGAGAAGAGGCGGCAGCCGACTGGCCCAGGTAAGTGTTTTTTTAATTTTATTTTGTTCCGTTTGCACCGCACCCACCTCACCACTCTTGATTGGTAGCAGCCGCTACTGAATAACTGGTGTGTTTGCCCTCTTTGCAGTCCCCTGGCCAACAGTCCAATAGGCCAATAGGCAACTTTTCAGCTGCTGGCTCTCAACCCTGCTAGAATCTGTTGAATTGTACAGTTTTTGGGCTGAGGCAATATATTTCTGCTCACCGTTTGCTCATGGAGAATTAAAATCATATGTATCTCAACCAATGGGAATTCTATTATGAAATTAGCTTTATTTTTTCAATCATATCAGCATACCGGGATTCTTTTAATGCTGGTTTATTGGCAAGTCGCTGATATCACCGTCCTATTTGTTGTAAAGGTGAATGAATGAATGCTTTTATTATTTCAGTTAATTAAAACCAAAACAATATTAGAATTATTACCACTACACTTTTATAAGAACTATTTAAGAAAAAAGTGCGCCTGTGCATTGTAAACATAAAAACGCTATCTTCATTGATAGGATGACACTTTCAAAAGATAACAACCCTAAAACAAATACAAATCTATTCTGGTACTGAACCCTTCAAATGATGGCAGCCCTTGTCAAGAATTTCACAATTTTACAGTTTAGCTGCTGGTCCACTGGGTTGAGACTCACTATTATTGCTTCTCTGCATGTTTGAATGCCTCTGTCATTAAAACTCTTTTTCAATAATGTTAATCAAAGTTTGTGCAGGTTAGTGCAAATACAACCCAGCTGAATAAAGTCCTCCTTTTTTCCTTTACAAAGTCTATATTCTATGGGTCCAATGTAGTCCCAAGTTGGCCGATAAGCCAGTGCTGGAAATTTGCCAGACTGCAAGGCCATTTGTCTGTGCTTTATGTGTGCTGGAAAAAGATGCCTAGGTATAGCGCTGGCCTCAAAGCGTCATAGTTTTTAAACAAAATCCAGGTGTGTGATAGGGTACTGAATTTGTTTTTGTCTTCCAGGCATAATTGAAATTTTACCACTTTATTCGTCGTCCTTTTGAAGGCCTCATATGGCAAGCTTCTATCCCACAGTTCTATTTAGTGCAGCTGTTTGGTGGAATCATTCAAAGTAAGCCGACTGTGGATCACTTTGTAGAGCTGTCCATAGAGCACTATTTAGTGGGGAGTCTTGTGTTTGCCGTATCTTATACCAGCATTTTATAGCAGTGAACCTTCTACGTAATTCTTGCTTTATTAGACAAAACTTAAGAAGGATTTGTGTCGAAGATGATTTTTGAGGCAGGGAAAATGCGTGCCTGAAGGCATCTCGGGGCAGATTTACGTTTCCTGGCGCATCCCTGCAAATCAGCAGGGATGCGCCAAGAAACGTGCGACACGCAATGCCATCGTTACGCCACCACGAATGCGCCGCATTTACAATGCGGCGCGCCATGGCGCAAGGATTGGCAGATGCGTGTCGCATCTGCCGGCGTAAGGTTGGCGCAGATATGGAGTTGTGTCGCGGGCGCGACGCAACTTCAGCACTGTGCCAACCCGGCCTATCTTCCACATGGTGCGTCACACCTTACGCCTGCTTCAAGCAGGCGCAAGGATTTGACGCAGCGGGGTCGGAAAAGTGACTGAGTGAAATCTTGTAGATTTCCCTCAGGCACTTTTCCGAGGCGTTCCTGCACCGGAACGCCCACCCTGCGCTGAACGCCCACATGAAACCTGACGCAGGTTTCATGTGGGCGCAGGGCTTTACAACGTGACGCATCTCCTAGATGCGTCACGTTGTAAATCCCCGCAGCATGGCGCTAGCTTACGCCGCCGCTGCGTCACAGAAGTGACGCAACGGCGGCGCAAAAGTGGCGCACGGGGCTTGTAAATCTGCCCCCTCATGACCACGCTTGCATATGCGATGGTCAGAAGTAATTTGGCCAAGATGACTGCCAAGCCTGGTTGAAAAGAGGTATTATCCAGATTTTTGATAAAGTGCTAAAGGTGTACATTAGAGCATTCCCTTTTTTCACTATGTATTGTTTCTGGTAGAAGAAGAAGTTACCTTTTGAGTCCAAGTACACCCAAGGTATTTGTAGCAGTTTACCACCTCAAAGAAAATGTAATTGAGGAGGATCGTAGCTGCCCGCCCTGGTCGATTACTGATAGTTATAGTTTTTATTTTGTTATATTCACCTCATTGACGTTGGTTTTGACATAGTATTTTAGTACATTTACTAATCTCTGCAGGTCCACTTTTGTCATGCTGAACAGCACAATGTCATTGGCATAAGACAGGTGGGAAAGAGGAACTGGCACTGGCATGGCAGATGGGAATTTTCCTGATACAAGGCTTGTGATAAATCTGCACAAATAGATTAAAATGGTGAGGCATCGGCACGCTTCCCTTCTTAAGCCCTTTTTTAGTTGGTATCAACCTAGATATTCTTGAACCGACTCCTATTTTTACTTGGATACAGGTTTCCAAGTAAAGCAGTTCTATTGTTCATAGCAACTTATAGGGGAGAACCCATTTGTTTAATTTGCTCCAAAATGTCCCCCGGTTGACACAGTCAAAGGCTGTTTTAAGATCTACGAAGCAAAGATGTAGTTTCTTCTTTGCCCATTTGCGTTGATCTATTATCAAGGAGGTAGCTAGAATGTTTGTTGTGGTGCCTAAGCCTTTCCTGAATCCTGGCTCGTTTATCGGTATCACATTATTTGAATTTGACCAGTCAATCAGGTTAGCTAGTAGGAGGGAGGTTTAATAGTTAGCTTCAGATTCCAGGAGGGCATTAAGTCTGTAGATGGCTGTGTTAGCTCTATCAACTTCTTTAAAAACTGGGTTTATGATGGAACCGTGCCAACTCTCTTGTATGGCACCACCTGACTGAACCTCTTTGTATAACACTGTTAACGCGACTGACCAGAACTGGGGGTCTTCTTTAAAGATGGCCTGTGGGATGCCATTTGGCCTTGGTGCTCTGTCACGACATCCAGTGAGTAAAACTTTTTTAACTTCAGATGGAGAGTAGCAATTGTCTTCGTTGGGGCGTGGGGGCCGCATCCTGCCATCTCCTACGTCGTACTGAGCGTTAGGTATGTCTTCATAGGTTATAGGTGAATCGGTAGAAACTGGCCTATTACCATGTAGGCTTTATTCACCGTCCTTAGCTCCTGAATGACGTTTGTCAGTTGCGAATGCATTGGCTATGCAGGCTACCCATAGCGGCTCTGGTATATATGAGCTGTTTATCGCCTTTGCTGATCTATTGATCCCATTTATTGTTTCCCAGAATTTCTGTGAGCCAGTCTTCCTGGCTTTGAATATTATCCTTATCCAGAATGCGTCTTTACTAGCCCGCCTATCCTCCCAGAGTTGTTTTTTGTACTCTTTCCTTAGGGTTTGTAGGCATTTCCAGAGACACCACTGCAGCGTTGCTGTTCTTAATAATCTGGCAGCTTTCTTTAGCTCTTTTCTTAATGCAATGCAATTGACAGAAAGGCCGGTTTGTCCTCTTTGCGATGTTGGTAGTTCAGATCTCACTTGAGCAGCTTGTGTTAACAGCCCAGCACTGAAATTTGTCCAAGCAACACTTTGATTATTTCTAGGTATTAATACTATAGATCAAGAGGTCTCTGGCCAGGGTGGCAAGATCAGCTATTGAATTGTTATTCCATCTCAAAGTTTTAGTTTGTCTGGGATTATGGTACCTATTGCCACTGGAGCCAGTGAGTTAATTTGGGGACTTAGCCCTAGTGATAACATCTAAGGGGAATGATTGCTATCTGTTGAGTATTGGACTTTATATTGCTAAATCGATGGGATTAGCGGCAGCAAAGCAATTGTGTAGTCAATTATGTATCTGGAGTTTTGACCATAGTGAGTACAGTTTGGGAGAATATCATCTGGAAACCTTCTATTCAGGACCCTCATATCTATGAATTACAGGATAGTCACAAAGTTTTCCCCGTTTAGGTCCCTCCATTTGACTACCAGACTTGATTGTGTTGGGACGTTCCAATAAGAATTCTCAGCTTTCAACATGTCATGTTCACCAGGAGTGTAGATTAAGTTTGTGTTGAAATCCCCTGTCAGTATAATGTTCCATGTTGGGCTGGCTTGCTTGTAGCCAATTATCAATAAGCGCATTGTTTCAAAATGTACCTTCTTTGCATCTGCATTAAGGTGAGCATAGACATAATAAAAGAACTGCAGGTCTGTTGTCTGTGGCCTATGTACTAAATTTTAACAATTTGAAGATCTAAGTCTGCAGAGGGTAGTTCTTCCATTGAGATATCTAGGCTAAGTGATATATATACTGCAAGGCCCCTTCTAGGTCTTCGGTAGCACTTTGATTTCATAGACATGGTTTGGTAATGTGTATAACCTTCACCTGGAAGTCTGTCATTGTCCAAGTCTTTTGTAGTGCAGTGATATCAACATTTTTCCAGTTTTGCGGGGGAGTGCCAATTTGTTGCACAGTTTTGACCCCAGCAAGGTTCCACAATAGAAGATGCAACGCCGTGGATGCCAGCAAAATTTCGTTCGAATGATTAGTTGGTGGGACCCTTGAAGCATTTAAAAACTGAGGAGATCATGTCCCACTGAGCCTGTGTTGAGTTTTGAGGTGGCACCGCTTGCATTAACCCCTCATTCCATGAACCAAGTTGCTCATTGCGCCCCACAAGACTGAGTGAACAGGGGCAGTTTATTTAGCAGCCTGAGCTCTCTCTCTTTCTGTGATAAAGACGCATGATATCTCTTTAGCGTTATTCCCCAGTTTTCAAAAGTGTTGGCGAAAGTTAGGATTAAGGATGCTATTTTCTCTGTGCTCCAAGTTGTTAAAGTATGTTCCGGTCTTAAGGGGTTATCGTTTGCCAGGAATTCCAGTGATAAAAGGTCTGGCGAGGTTATGTCTTTGAGCCCAGGGATCTCTGCTAGTAGCCTCAAAATGTTTCCTCTGTTGACGATGTCCTGAGGACCTTGTGAGATGTATTCTGGTTATAGTATGAGTTTGTTGTATGTAATCTCATGATGTGGAAGAATGTGCAGTGGTCACTGAATCAATCGGTAAGTTTTTAGGTTTGTCTGACTTGATTGACAGTGGGATGCCGCAATGTTTTTTGAGGGTCACACCTCAGTCAGACCTAAATCTGTACAGATCAGCTGTTGCTAGCCTACAAGGTTAAAAAATTGAAATGTTTATTGATCAGATGGAAGACTGATTAAAAAACAAGCTGAAAATATTTTAATGATAAATTTACACAAAAGCATTACATTATGTGCGTTCTCTAAAACCTGGGGTCTATGGGGCTGTTTTTCCACCATCTAAGGTCCCCTGCTAGAAACAGATCTCTCACTTGCTCACCAAATTCCTGTGCTTTGGTGCAGTGGTCACACAAGTATTTTCGCTAGCAAATAAATGTCTTATTTACAAAAAATGCAAAAAAATTACTGAAGCCACTAGAGGGGCGGGCTCTACATTGCTTAATAGTCTCTCGCATTTCTTGGAATGCAATACATACTGATATTGTGCTGGTTGAATCTTGACAAGGCTGACCAAAGTATTTCTTTGTTCTGAAGCTGATAGAGTGCATTAAACTGGATAAATCTGAAATCTGTTATTTGCATCACTAGCAAATTGTGGAAGTGGGGTGTTATGTGGTATACAAAAAAGGTTGACCTTATAGACATGAGTGCCCTGGTTGATTATAATTCAATTACTGACTCAAGGTAAAAGGAGACAAAAAGTGGCACAAAATCTCTTTATTGAACTGTAATGCAAGTATTACCTTCTGCGTCCCCGCGAAAATTGACATGCAATTAATGTGCTATACAATTAGCACATTGCAAGCAATCAGCACATTGCAAATATGGGGCAATATATAGAATCAGCACATTGCAATGATGGGGCAAAATATAAAGGTATGGAAACGAATAAAAACAAATACTTCCAGTCTAATGTGTCACTTACTCTGGCAAGAAATACAATCGAATCAAAGTTCACAATTTTGGAAATATTTACAAACAGCATTAGATGAGCTATCAGTACATGAGGTTTGGGATATTGCTATAACATCAACATCTTTCAAAAAGGCAATTAACAGAATAACAAAACGAATGTCATTGCTGAAAGACAAAGAGTTGTTCTCAAAAGAGCACATGCATGGATGATTCTGAATGTGTTTTGGATTTCCAAATCGCAGCTTTACCTAGAAATATCTTGGTCTGTAAAAATGAAAAACATATTTATTAAAGTGAGATTTGGCCATCTCCCAGGATCATCTCATGCAAAGCCTTGGTGGCGACCTTCTAAGTTGATCACCTGTGGACTATGCAACCAGGGGGAAGAAAACATCATCCACTTAGTTTGCATATGCCCAGCAATGATGGAAGAAAGAAGGAGATATCTAAAAAGACATTTTAATAACCGAGGAGTACGAACCTGTAGACAAGCTATGGTAGTTTGTTTTAAGCCAACGGATATAAGTATCAATGCAAACTTCACAACATGTTTGACTTTAGCAAAAAAGAAACTAGAATCTTGTGACTTGAGTATAGTAAACCTGGTTGTCTAAATTTATAGAAATACTGTTAAAAAGGCTTTTAAACCAAGTATAGAAATGTAATCTGCACAGGACTAATTGCACTTAAAAAAGATATATATATATATATATATATATATATATATATATATATATATATATATATATATGCACACGCAATCCGCCACATAATTCAACTTGTAGAAAGGACGGTACGGACCCAAATTCAGTGCAAAGAGTTTATTTTCTTTAACCACGCACTGCCGCCATGACGCGTTTCGGCCTCAGAAAGGCCTTGATCATATATATATTCAGCTCCTTGGGGATTTGTCCATTAAATAAGCCGCACTCGAGTCACAGGTAAGCGTTTCCCCATTTGCTTTTATTGGTATGGGCAGTCGCGCATTCACAATTCACCGCACCTGATATAGCCCAATGCGTTTCGAGTCAACTCTTCTTCAGGGGCCAATCAGAAGAGAGCATGCGAATAATCTTCGCCTGATTTGGTGATATTGTGTGCCTAGATGGGCTGCTCTTTATGAGACCACACGTTGCCTTCTGGGAGTTGAAGTTCAAAAATTAAATCCTGGATGGATGCCCTCTCAATCCCATGCGGGGTGCTCCTGTCCTCAATCCATACCCTGTGCCCCACTCATGGGCCCAATGCATCACGAGCTCCGTGGCCCCCTTCTCCCGGGGTGGTGCAGGCTCAGCGGCAGGACAGCCGCTTGTTATATTCAGCTCCTTGGGATTTGTCCATTAAATAAGCCGCACTCGAGTCACAGGTAAGCGTTTCCCCATTTGCTTTTATTTGGTATGGGCAGTCGCGCATTCACAATTCACCGCACCTGATATAGCCCAACGCGTTTCGAGTCATCTCTTCTTCAGGGGACAATCAGAAGAGAGCATGCGAATAAATCCTGGCGCATACTGGAGGTTCCTGGTGGGCTAGTTGGCCCCTAGGGACCCTCGGGATTGAGGAGGAATTAATTCTCCAACTTAAAACGCGCCACAGGGCGTGTTTGCAGACATGTCACCTCAGGCCCCACCCCTTCCTTCACCATTGTGCAAATATTCCTCTAAAATCAGCCGAACTACGAATTCCGATTTACTCACCTGTTATCAGGAGAGACCTCAGTGCTGCATCTTTGAGCCCAGTACTGATCCTGAAAAGTAATTTTAACCGTACTTACCAGTAACTTGAATTTCCTTCCATAGGCTAACATTGACTGGTTTCACTTGAAAATTCTTCTAAGTGTGGAGTTTTGGAACTTTATAATATTCCTCTAAAATCAGCCGAACTACGAATTCCGATTTACTCACCTGTTATCAGGAGAGAACCCAGTGCTGCATCTTTTAGCCCAGCACTGACCTTGAAAAAGTAATTCTAACCGTACTTACCAGTAACTTGAATTTCCTTCCATAGGCTAACATTGACTGGTTTCCCTTGGAAATTCTTCTAAGTGTGGAGTTTTGGAACTTTATAATATTCCTCTAAAATCAGCCGAACTACGAATTCCGATTTACTCACCTGTTATCAGGAGAGAACCCAGTGCTGCATCTTTTAGCCCAGCACTGACCTTGAAAAGTAATTCTAACCGTACTTACCAGTAACTTGAATTTCCTTCCATAGGAATCCATTGTCTGGTTTTCAGCAGAAAAGTTTCAAAGTGTCGATTTTCACAAACTACAAATATTCCTTAAAAATCGCCTGTGTGACTTAAACGCATTCTTTCAACTGTTTACAGGAGATGCACCAGTGCTGGATCCAGGATCCACCACTGAGAAAGAAAAAGTAACGATAACACTACTTACCTGCTAAGTGAATTTCCTCCCATAGGATAACATTGGTGATTCTATGTGAAATAAGTTTCTAAGTGTCAACTTTTAAAATACAATAATATTCCTTAAAAATCACTACTGTAACCAAAACGCTTTTACTCAACTGTTTACAGGAGATGTCCCAGGACTGAATCTAGGATCCAGTCCTGTGGTTAGAAAAGTAATCCATAAAGTAACTAATTGCATTTAACTAGAAATTCACAATGAGCTCAATGTTGCATTGTGTTTGAAATTGTGTTGCCCATTGCAACAACTGTAACTACTGTACTTAAAAGTCTATTGCCTATTTGCAAAGTATTTAAACTAAAGTAATTCATTCTGAGAAAGTATATTTTGTAATGTATAATGTAATTACAATGTAATTTAAAAAATAAAATATCTAAAAATAAATAGTTTAAAAAAATGTAGTAAATCAGTATCAAAAAAATAAATATAACAATTAATACATTTAAAAATTGTCATTTACAAAACCTTTGAAATTCACTGAAAAAAACCATAGGTTTCAGACATGTTATAGTTAGGAATTAGCATTTAAAAACCTTTGAAATTCACTGAAAAAACCATAGGTTTCAGGCTTGTTATAGTTAGAAATTAGCATTTAAAAAACCTTACAAATTCACTGAAAAAACCATAGGTTTAAGGCACGTTATAGTTAGAAATTAGCATTTAAAAACCTTACAAATTCACTGAAAAAACCATAGGTTTTAGGGACAGTTATAGTTAGTTGGACATTGCACTCGTACAAAACCCGTGAAATTCCCCCGTTATAGTTAGTTCAGCTAACTATAACTCGCGCCCCGCAATGCACTGCTGATGACGTCACATATTACATCACTCATGACATGGTCAGTGACATCACTGATGACATCACATTATAATCTGATGCACCTCCTCACACCCTAATATAACCTTTGATACACCCACTCTAAATTACAGACTGCCATTCGCAAAACCATAGACACTCCAACACCAATAACTACATACCCACTCACTGATTCTTAGGTCTACACACACATCCATTCACTCACCCGTACAGTCACTCATACTTATGGTCACTCAGTACAGGACTATCATATGCACTCATACTCCTATATAGACACTCACACACCGCCACTCATCCATAGAGGTACTCACACACCTAGTCAGTCATGCAAATAATTATTCACACTGCCATTTACTCACCTATACAGTCATACACACACCAGCTCACTTACTCATACAAATACAAGCACATTCTTACGCTCTTATACAATCACTGATACAAGCACACACTCATCCATACAGCCACTCTCACAATCACACACTCTCACTTATAGCCATTTATATACTCCAACACACATATATACTGCCTTTCTCATATGTAGTTACTCACACATGTACCACTGGGACATACATTCACTCACTAACACACTCTTACACACACTTACCCACCCATACAGTCTATCACAGATGCACTCTTGAAACCATCCACCCAGTGAATCACCCACTCACACATCTATGCACAGAGTCGCACACACCCCACCCACACAAACACTCAGGCACCCATACAGATACTCAGACAACCAATCAATAACTCATATAGACACTCATGTAGCTATTCACAAACCCATGCAGCCACTTACACAGCAACAGACAGACGGATACAGACATTCACCCAGTTTAGTCACTAACCCATGCATTCAGTAAGATACGTTTAATCACTCACTTATAGAGTTAGTCACGCACCTACTAAATCATCCATACAGACACTTATACACCCACTCATTCTTCAATACGCCTTTCCCTATATATAGTAAAAATATTTAAACTTTACAGAAACACACAGTCACTGGATGATGTAATCAGTGATGTCATTTGAGATGTCATCAGTGATGTCATCAGTGATGTCACTGACCATGTCATGAGTGATGTAATATGTGACGTCATCAGCAGTGCATTGCGGGGGCGCGAGTTATAGTTAGCTGAACTAACTATAACGGGGGAATTTCACGGGTTTTGTACGAGTGCAATGTCCAACTAACTATAACTGTCCCTAAAACCTATGGTTTTTCCAGTGAATATATATATATATATATATATATATGAGAAGGACATAAAATAGGGTTTTAAAATTAATGATTTTATTGTGTATAATTGTCCTTTCATATATAATGACATGAATCATAGATCTGTAATATGGAGGAATCACATTGGCCCACATTACTTTTTTCACCGTATGTTACTTTCCTGCTCATGGTTTCCTTGGGCCTTGGAACTGAAGCACTGCTTTTATCATGATTGTGTAATTGATGATTTTACATCGTATGATTTTAATTAATCAATCAACAAATTTGATGATGATGAATAGTGAGAAAATTAATGTGCTATAGTGTAAACTTATATTTGTTCAAACTAAGCTTGACCTAAGGAAGGCCATTGGTAAAAATATATGCTGAAAGCCGAACCAACTATTGCTTGTGCAATAATTATTTTGCTCGTAGATTACTAAGCATCAAAAGTTTTTAACTTGTATACGTTTCTATGATCTGTTTACAGATGACACATTTGCAAACTGTTTTGCATTTTAAACCAGAGCACATGTGATTGAATGTTTCATTGAGAGCACACGTCACCCAAGGTGCGAGTGGTGATTTAATTTCCAATCAGACCATCTAGGTGATGTGTTTTTATAAATGTGTAAATTATTTCTACAGGAACGATTTGAGTGCACTCAAAATATTGTTTAGGATGGCAATGTTTTATGTCTGTTCAATAAGAAAATGTCTAGTGTCGACTCTTAACTTAATGAACTGGGGGGCATATTTACTAGAACATTTTGGAGCGTAGAGCAATCCCAAATTTGGCAAAGCCGCGTTCTGATGTTTTGAAAATGCTGGGATGTGTGGTATTTACTACAAAATGGTGCACTACTGTGATTTCACTAGTGCTGGAGCTAAAATTAGCTGCATAACGCCAACGCAGGCACCCTTGCACCATAGTGCAAAGGTGCCTACGTTGCAGGGAATGATTGTTTAATTGCAGGAAGGTGTCCCTTCCTTCACATAAACAATCCATAATGGCTATTTGTTATTTCTAAGTGTGCTACATTCTGCAGCACACCTAGAAGCAGCAAATATTCATTATTTAATGATTGTTTATGTGCAGGAAGGGACACCTCTCTGCACATAAACAATCATTAATGGCTTTTTGCTCTTTCTATGCAGCACACATAGAAAAAGAAAAAACGAGGAGAAATAAAAGCATTTCTCCTTGTGCGCCATTCTAACGCCTGCTCTTGCATGGTGTTAGTTTTTGGCACTGCCACAGATTTACATCTCATTGTAAATCTGGGGCATCATCAAAAAGCAATGGGTGTTGCGGTGGAATGCCCACAGCAACACCAATTAAACGCCCCTTCGCAGCAGAGGACTGTGGTGGAAAGGGGCATATTTGCAAGGTGGCGTCAAGCCACGCTAAGTGGCTTAGCACCACCTTGTAAACATTGAAAATGGCGCTACACCACCAAGGCGTCAAAAAAAGTGACGCTCCTGTGGCGATAGGGGAATGTAAATATACCCCTTAATGTAGATATATCCATGCCTGCACCTCATCCCTGGTGGCCCACTGGGAGAGCACTCTGCTCTTCTGCTGTTCCGCCTCTCTTGGATTTTTCTCTGCCCTGTTTGTCTATCTGTTTTATCTGTGCCCTGTTTTCTCTCTGCTCTCTTTTCCCTCTTTTTCCTTTTTTGCCTGTTCGCCCCTTTTTCTGTATTCTTTCTCTCACCCCTTGTGCTCCCATGCCACTGCTGCCCCTGTGGCCCCTCCCCCTCCAGCATTGTCCTTCCCGCTCCCGCCTCCCGCCTCCCAGCTGACCGCCCTCCCCCGACCTCTACTGCGGAAGCCCGCAGCGGGTGCGCTGCTGGGGCGCGAAAAGCGCACCAAAGGCAAGCCCGTCTGCACCCGTCCATGACCCGACCGCGACCAGTGCGAGGGACCCTGGTCCTCCGACCCACCTCCACTATGACTCCAGCACACTCCACACACTCAATCCCAGATGCAGCAACAACTGCCAGCTTTAGACGCCGAGCAACACCCAAGGCCTTATCTCCTGTCGACACTGCTGCTGTGCCTTCATCCACCTCTGGACCCCAGCAGCTGCCCCCAGCCTACCAGACACAACCACTCACAAAACACTCAACAGCATCTTCTTCAACGTGTGCTCCCTACACAAACATGCAATAGAAATATGGGATCTACTCAACACCCATGCGCCAGATGTCGCCTTCCTCACAGAAACCTGGACAAATGCCAACTCTGCGCCTGACATCGCCACCGCCATTCCCGACGGATGCAAGATCCTGCAAAAAGACCGCACCACCCACCCATGAGGAGGCATCGCCATCGTACACAAAAGCACACTCTGCATGAAAACCACCGGCCCGAAAGACACTACGACCCTCATGGAGCATCTCCACTTCCAGATCCAGACCAACCCTAAACTGACTCTCTACGGAACCCTCATCTACAGACCACCAGGTTCCTGTGCTCCCTTTAGTGACACCATCGTCAACATTATCTCACCACACGCCCTCACCTCAGCAGACTACATTCTACTCGGAGACTTAAACTTCCACCTGGACAACCACGACAACCCCAACACCACCGCACTCTTGGAGAACCTCGCCAACATGGGACTGAAGCAATTTGTCACCGCCTCCATGCACACAGCGGGACACACACTCAACCCCGTCTTCACAGAAGGAAACAGTGTCTCCTTCAGCCACACCACGGAACTCCTCTGGACAGACCACCACTGCATCCATTTCTCCTTCAGAATACCCACCGTATACAAGCAGGCCCACCACCTCCCCTGCAGAAGCTGGAGCAAAGCCACTGAAGACCAGCTCACCACCACCCTCACCAGCACCCCACCACCAACGATATCAGACGCTAACACCGCGGCACACAACCTCCACCGGTGGATTATGAACTGCGCCGACACACTCACCCCCTTAAAAAAAAACACAGGATGACACATCAAGAAAGCAAGCTGGTTTATCCCTGCACTCCAAGAATCCAAACGCTCCTGCCGGTGACTCGAAAAGACATGGAGGAACAGTAAAACCCCAGAAACACACACCACATACTGAACAGCCACCACAGCACACCACCAAATCATAAAATCCACAGACTGGACTACAGCAATGCTCTCTACACCGGAATCAACAAGAAACTACTTTGCAAACTCCAGACCGTCCAGAACGCCACAGC
Source organism: Calotriton arnoldi (assembly GCA_963921515.1). NCBI lineage: Eukaryota > Metazoa > Chordata > Amphibia > Caudata > Salamandridae > Calotriton > Calotriton arnoldi. The sequence continues at coordinate 808,600 of CAWUFW010007103.1, forward strand.
CCGATTGATCCTAGACATCTCTAGCCGCAACCACATCACCCAACACCTGCGAGATCTCCACTGGCTCCCCATTAAAAGAATAACCTTCAAGCTCCTCACTCTCGCATACAAGGCCCTCCACAACATTGGAACAGCATACTTAAACAACGGCCTCTCCTTCCACGCACCTAAGAGACACCTCTGATCAGCTGACCTCCCTCTGGCCACTGTTCCAAGCATCTACAGGACCAGAACGGGAGGAAAGTCTTTCTCCTACCTTGCAGCCAAGGACTGGAACAACTGCTCCCTCCACCTCCGACAAACACCTACACTGCTCTAGTTCAGGAAGGACCTCAAGACCTGGCTCTTCGGATGACCCAAGCACTCAGCGGAGCCACCCCCCCCCCCAGCGCCTTGAGACCCTTGCGGGTAAGTAGCTCTGCTTTACCAACCCCTGATTGATTGATGGTTACAAATGTACTTTTCTAAGCTAGCACACTGACATTTACAGACTATAGTCAATTGGATGTTGAGACACCACAAATCTGTTTCCTTTTTCTTAGTGACATTGTCATAAGAATATCCACATTATTTCAATTTGTAATACTGATTCTAACATCTTGTATCAACCTTCTCAACCGTTTGCAATTTAAAAAAATATTTAAAATTCCATATGTCCTTGCATTTTTTAGCTGCTTCCGCAGTAAAAAGGTACTGCACACACAGACATCCACTAATGATTTAAGTCTCTCAAAAAAAAATCCAATTTCAACATGTGTTGTAGCCAGATCACTACTCCAATCCAAGAACTATGGGCCACATTTACAATATTTTGATGCACAGCAAGCCTTCCTGCTGTGCTGGCGTGCATCAAAATAAAAGGGCAGGAATGCGCCCTATCTACAAGATACGGAACATTCCTGTCCTTTTCCCCTGCGCTGGCACAAAAACAGCAGCCGTGCGCCAGAGTCGACACCCTTGCGTCATTTTGCAAGGGTGCCTGCGCTGAGTGAATTATTGTTTTTGTGTAGGAAGGGACACCTTCCTGCACAAAAACGATCATTAAAGGCAATTTCCTCTTTCTACGCTAGGAGAAATAAAAGTATTTCTCCTCGTTGTGCCTCCTTACGTCTCCCCTGGGGAGGCGTAGGATTCTGACGCATTCCCAGGTTTACAAAATGTTGTAAATCTGGGAATGCGTCAAGTTCCATGGATGTTGAGTGGGAACACCAACAGCAACACCCGTGGAATGCCCCTTTCACGCAAAGTTATGTGTGAAAGGGAAACATATTTATAAGCACATGAAAAATCATGCAGGGTGACTTTTCATGGCATTGTAAATATGGGGAAGCCCATTGTGCTGCTGGTGCATCAATAAAAGTGACGTACCGGAGGCGCAATGGGCTTGCAAATAAGCCCCTAAACTTACTTAAAACAACATGTCCAATATCCTCACATACAAATTACAAAACGCAAAATGATTGCCTTAGTCAATGTTTATTATTTTGGGCAATTAAACATTATATTTGGAATTGTGCTAAAATGCAGCAGACAGGCACCATAACCTGAAAATAACTATTTATATCATTATATTGGAAATTCAGGTTTCTTGATCTAAGAGGGTCTCCAAGACAATAATTCTTGTAGGGGAGAAATCTTCAAAGATCTGAGATTAGAAACTTTTGATGCATTAGGGGTTGATGGTCTTTATCTGTGCCCCAATGTTAGGCCAACCCTTACACGAATCAACACGCTATACAATACATATATTTAATTTTACACAGGTAAATGTTCACATATGGACTGGAAGACAGGCTTTGGCTGTTGTATTCTCCAGTTGCTCTGGTCTGGTTAACCAAAACATCCAGAATTCCAAGACACAATTGCAATTGTTGAAGCTGGAGAACAGGAGGGATATAAATGCAGACACATGTTTGAAAACAAGCTTTAAGTTTAAATAGACTGAAAAAACCTGAATTGACCACTATTGAGCTTTTATGGATAAGTGACCTGAACATGTGTATGAGACACCCAAGATTTCCGGTGAGTCCACTGCCTCTGTGTTAGACCTGTCAGACTTAGGGTCTTCCCCCCAACTTTTTGCCTTCCTCCTTCATTTTTTCCTTATCATTTTTCTGCTGGCATTAGGACTCTGCACACTTTACCACTGCTAACCAGTGCGAAAGTGCATGTTTTGTCTCCTCTAAACATGGTATTATTGGCTTATCCCCAACTGGTATATTTAATGTACTTATAGGTCCCTAGCAAAGTGATACTACACGTACCCAGGGCCTGTAAATTAAATGCTACTAGTGGGCCTGCAGCACTGGTTGTGCCACCCACCTAAGTAGCCCTTTAATCATGTCTCAGGCCTGTCATTCCAGAGCCTGTGTGTGGAGTTTTAAACTGCCATTTTGACCTGGTAAAATAAACCTTTTGCCAGGCTCAAACCTTCCTTTTTGATACATATAAGAAACCCCTAGGGTAGGCCCTGGACAGCCCAGAGTGCAATGTGCAATGCATTTAAAACATAGGACATGTACTTTTAAGTTTCACATGTCCTGGTAGTGAAAAACTCTTACATTCGGTTTTCACTACTGCAAGGCCTATCTCTCCCATTGGAGTTGCCTCATTACATCTTATAAGTGTAATTTCCAAATGGGAAGGGATAACCAGTTCATGTGTGGGAGGTGTGGAATCACAATGTAAAATCCTAACTTATAATGAAGTAGGATTTTAAATTGCAATTCTGAAAATGCATTTTTAGAAAGCTGGCCTTTTCTTACCTTATTCCAAGACTAAAGAAGGAGTGAAAAGTCTTTCTGATAGGTATACTGTTATACCCTACTTTGTTGTATAACATGTACTCCAGCCCTGCTGCCTCTAGCTGCTCAGCCAGAGTGTGAGTTGGTTATGGAATGTTGGTGTGCCTGTGATGCGTGGAATGCCTGGGTGTCTGAGTGGATGAGTGTTGGCAGTTAGAGATGGGCTGAGCAGCTAGGCAGGCTGCTCCTGGTGGGGCTGGTACCACACCAGTGCTGGCTGGATTCAAGACTGATGTAACTTGGACTGATGGATGAAATAAAGAAGACTTGAATATACATCCTGGCTCCTGGTGTCTACCTGTGAGATCACAACATTATTTTTGGCGACGAGCGGACTTGGACCCTAGAGACTCTTGGTACAGTACAGAAACAAAGGGACCACAAAGAAACTTCAAGAGAAACCAAGAGATTACGCAAGCAACCACATCTACAAAGAAAGTATTTCCAGGCAAGCGAGCGCCAGCCCCACCAGTGTCCTTACCAATGGACAGCCCCACCGACCAGTGTCATCACCAATTGACACCGCAGCCTGGGAATACTACAGCCACAAAAAGGTACAGTGAATTGGAGGAGTAGTTGCAGAAACATCTTGATGCCAACTACAGCACGTCAAAAGAAGCTACTTCATGGAGAAGTAGAAAAACGAAAGCAACAGGAACAAAACCAAAGAAACAAGAGTTACATTAGGACACACAACTGTGTCACTCTAAAGACATATGCCAGAAGGTCAGTATTTGAAAATGGTACAGCCATAGCGCACGGAGCAGGCCCACTGCTGTCCATCAGATCGGACAGCCCCCAAACAAGGGTGCTGTACTTCATCTCAAGAGGCTTCCACAACAAGTTGCGCCACGAATGCTGCGCAGAGTGAACCTACAAGTACAACAAAAAGTCTCTTCACACACTACAGTGATCTTGCGCAGACCGAGCCTTCTTTTACAGTAAGCCAATCTCTTTGCTTCATTGGTATTGCGCAGGGTGTGTGCCTGATGGCTGCCTGCGTTGGAGTGGACCTTCACCACAATGACGCTGCCCAGATTGTGTGCTCGATTAATGCCTGCATTGGATCTGACCTCCCTACACACTGGGTTTTGAACCAGCTCCTGCAAGGAGAGGCAATCTGTGACTGTGCCTGGAAGACTGAAGACAGGTGACAAGACTTATTTGGGGGCACACAGCTGTGGTGTTTCCCGAGCCCATGCGAGCGGTGTGAGGTGAGATGCACTTTCTGCGGAGATCCAGAAACATGATTGCTGACATGTTTGATGTTTTTCTGGTTCCGATTCACATGGTGAAACTGCCCGTGAGGATGTGTTTTACACGGTTTACTGCGTTGCCAAAAGTGCTCCTATACTACTGTCAGGTGAGATTAATTTCGACTTTGATTCTTGGTCTACGCTGAGACCTGGTGCCTCCGGTGTTTCTCAACCGCCACATGTACATTTAAACTTAACAACGCACGCGCTATTGTCAGCGCGCGGAATTACCTGTTTCTTGAAGACGCGCCGATCGCTCGTGACTCCATCTGTGAGTTTGCTTCCACGACCTATTGCCTGGCGTTGCTTAAGGACGTTTTGCTCCACAGGCGTGCAGGGAGCCACTCGGCATGGCGTGATACAGCGTGCCGCCATCTTAAATTTGGAGCAGCATGCTGTTATACTTGTTCGGTTTGCCACTTTCTGCCAACCATGCCAACCACGTTTTCGTCAGTTTAAACGTTTTAAATAAAGTTAATTGAAGCTTTAGCCTTTCAGGGACACCGTCGTGGGAGCAAGAATTACATGTTTTTTTTGGCTGATTGCCTGCAGCCTGTCACCGGTTGAATCACAAGGTACTTTTCTTCCTTTATCACATTATAGACGCTCTGCAGCATTTCAATCTACGCTCTTCAGCACAAATACTCGTTTGGATGAGTAAATCTTTGGAGGTTGCTCATATGCTCATAACATGGGCAGTGTCTGGTTCATGGTGGTGGCATTCTTTTCATGAGTGCAGCGTAGGATTGCTCTAATTTGTGAAATCTTCTTTTCATCCATTTCTGTTGTGGTTAGCTGCACTTCATTATCCCTTACATGAGGGATGGCCATTTAAAAAAATGTTACACGTGCCCCTACACAGGGGTGAACCCTTACACGGGGTGAGTGTTCCCTAACATGAGGGTTGGCCCTACGTCGGGGTAAGTTTTGGGATTTTACGTCCAATTGAAATGCCTTATTTACATTTGTACCCTTACACGAGGGTGGTCTTTTTGCTTTGGGTGCAGGGGTGGGTTCCTGCGTGCTTAAGACGCCTTGCGCCGCACAAGTTTATTTTGCACGGGTGGTCCCCTTGCGCTGCACAAGTTTTGTTGCAGGGTTTTGGCAGAGTTGTCTCTTGTAGTTTGTGGGGACTGGACATTGGGTGCAAGTGCCTTTGTACAAATCACAGGTTGTCCCTTTTTCGTTCTGGGTATGGGTTTTCCTTGATTTCTTGTGGGTGGTCATCACATTGTTCCCATACACGAAGGATGGTTGTGGGCTAACTTTCCCATTACGTTTCACTGTTAGTTACTCCTACATGGGGGTATGTAACCTCTACAAGGGGGTTTGGACATGGGTTAGTTCATATACATACACAGTACCTAGGTTAACCCCTACGCGGGGTTTGGATGTGGGTATTTACCTCTTTCACAGTTGCGCGCAGTACAATTATACATCCCTTCACAGGCGTTTCTATGGGTGACGACCCATATACTTGTTTATTCCCTTACTCTTGGGATTGAGAATGTAGGGTTTTCTATATTTGTCGCTACTCTACGTTTTGCTTTTTGGCATTTGTGTTGCGGGGTCTTTTACCCTTTGCGTTATAGTACATTAAGTTACAGTGTATTATACAAAATGCTTGAACTGTATTTCTTGTGATGCTACACTTTTGCTTACGCTTCAAAATGTTTTATAATCTCTTATTAGGGAGGATGGGGGGATATTGTTGGTCAATTGTTTATTTGCTGTATCTTTACCATCCTTTCTTGCTTTAATGGTTCTTTCTCTTGCGATGTTTTGTCCTTATTGCTGCATCCGAGAGACTTGTACCATTATTCATTTTTTCTTGTTTATAGTTCTTGCTTGATGTTATATTGTATTCATTTTTCGTTTTCTTTGAAGAAAAAGGGATAATGTTATACCCTACTTTGTTGTATAACATGTACTCCAGCCCTGCTGCCTCTAGCTGCTCAGCCAGAGTGTGAGTTGGTTATGGAATGTTGGTGTGCCTGTGATGCGTGGAATGCCTGGGTGTCTGAGTGGATGAGTGTTGGCAGTTAGAGATGGGCTGAGCAGCTAGGCAGGCTGCTCCTGGTGGGGCTGGTACCACACCAGTGCTGGCTGGATTCAAGACTGATGTAACTTGGACTGATGGATGAAATAAAGAAGACTTGAATATACATCCTGGCTCCTGGTGTCTACCTGTGAGATCACAACATTATGGAGTTGCCTCATTACATCTTATAAGTGTAATTTCCAAATGGGAAGGGATAACCAGTTCATGTGTGGGAGGTGTGGAATCACAATGTAAAATCCTAACTTATAATGAAGTAGGATTTTAAATTGCAATTCTGAAAATGCATTTTTAGAAAGCTGGCCTTTTCTTACCTTATTCCAAGACTAAAGAAGGAGTGAAAAGTCTTTCTGATAGGTATACCCTCATCTTCCCAAATACTATGCTTCAACAAACTAAGAGAGGAGATACCTCAAGTCTCATAAAGTGCATGTGTGTGATGTATCCGAGATTGGTAAGTAACAGCAACCCGGTAAATCGGTGCTCACCTTACATTTATTTTCTTACCTTATCCATTTGGTGCCTGCAGCCTGTCTCTGGTCACATGACTGGGTGTAGTTGGCAGTTGGGATTTGTGTATTCCTCCTAGACAGCCACACACAATGGGAGCTTATTTGTGACTGGATGGGCCAGCACTGGCAGGATGGGAGTGAGGAGCTGGGCCATGTCTCACTTATACCTGAATAGGCTGTGTCCTGTCTCCACACACAGTGATGCCTACCCCCTGTAGTTACTCTGGAAAGGGCAGAAAGACAGGGCATCAGTGCACTTCAAAGGCATGCCTCTAGTAGCTTCTCCCCACTTCAAAGGCACAACTGGGAGTAAATACTGGACCTCTGACACTACTATGTCAGTACATTCCTGGACTGGTGGATACTCTGCAAGGAAGAAGGACTGCTGTGCTCCTGAAGGACTGCCACTCTGCTGGACTGTACTCTGATGAACTCCTGCTTTGTTGTGCTGACCTGTCCCCTCCTGCCTGAATGAGAAGGACAGGACCTGCATCTCTTGAACCCAGAACTCAGAGTGTCTCCAAGGGCTAGTTGGCTGGCCTCCTGATCTGAAGCCTCAGGGACATAACAGGCTTCCAACAACCTTGCACTCGCACCTGGAGTCTGCCATCTGTGAGTCCACCCTTCCAAGTGGTGCCTCCCCAGTCCTGGACCCTTGGAAGTGGGCTTAAGGTGTTTTGCCAACCTCTGTGGATCCAGCAGAACTGATGCATCTTCTCTACTGAACAGCGCAACCCCAAGCAGAACTGACGCATGCTGCGTGGATTGGACCTATCACAGAGACCTGCATCACCACCTCAGCCTGCATTGCCTCTGGAGCTGCTGCTGCTGCATTACCCATCCTCGGCGCAGGCCCCCGCATCCCTGATTGATAGCAGCCTCAATGACGGACTCTACATTGCAGCCTCGCAGCTTCTCAGAAGCGGCACATCGCCCAACTGCGCGAAGCATCCCGAGACCGAACTTCGCATCGCTAGCCCTCTTCGTTAAGATCCTCGACATCGAGGCAACAGGACCTCACATTGCAGCCTCGCCGCATCTCAGAAAAGATGCATCGCTTCGGCTGCACGACACATCTTCAACGCGGATCCACAAAGCACTTTTTAAACCAGGATGTAAGGTACTCTGTTCAGAGGGCCTAATCAGGTCTCTGTAGCCACCCGTGCTCCATCACGGTCAGCTTGAACATGTGCCTTTGTTCCGGTTTGGCATAAACAGATATCCACAGTTGGTGCTTTATGCCTTATGACTGTATTTTCTCTTACAACTTTCATATTCAATATCTCACGATCTACTAATTTAATTCTTGTCATTTTGGTATTGTTTTATTTATTAAAAACCACTCTATTCTTCAAATAATGTTGTGGGCTATTTTTGTGGTGTTATTCCACTGTGTTACTATTTGAAGTGTTGCACAAATACTTTACATATTGCCTTTAAGTTAAGCCTGACTGCTCTGTGCCAAGCTACCAGGGGGTTTAGCACAAGGTTAATTTGGGGTTTGCTTGTGCTTTTACCTGGCAAGGATTATGGTGCTGCTTGACCAGGGATCACACCCCAGTCAAAAAACAGCCCAATTTCTTGCACTCTGGTTGCATTTATTTCTAGTAGCTAGAGTACAGCTTTGGTTGTTATATTTACACTAGCCTACAGTTGCTGATCTGGCTGTCAATTGATGAGGTGCCTTTCCACATCAGGCTGCAAACATAAGTGTTAAGTGCATATTAGTAAATTACTAAAACCCAACTATAATTGATCATCTGAGCCAAAGGCACAAGTGCCCATTAAGCATATGAATTTACAGATCACTCTAGAAGAGCACAACTTATTAATTTTTGTTATTATTGGTTGTCCTACAAAACTGCCTTATATGGGAGTACTCCATCAAGCCAGCAGGAGTCACTTACAGGTACAGTTCTTGATTTAAGTAGCTCTCTCTTTATCTCTTGCTAGTTTTTCTTATTATTGTGGTCCTTGCATTTGGGATTGCAACAGTTCATTTTCTACATCTTCTTGTATCTAATTCTTGGTTTAGTAGCCAGAGGTTATTTGTCATTGAAACAATTAGTACATCAATACTTTTTGTTATGTCTATCACTCTATTTCGAGCTTTTCAGAAGACTTATACCAGTAGTGGTTAGCTGTAACTTGAAACAGCTCAGCGAATCATTACCTTAACACTAAATACCACTTCTACAAGGGGACATCCCATGGTGTTACTCTATTTGCCCTAGGAAGCCATAAAAAAACACGCAGAAAACAAATTGTGGGGGCAGTCTATCAAGACAGCAGCAAACACTTTCTGGTGCAATGTAAAATTTGCATAGGAGTAAAAGATTACAATAAACAAAGTTGAATTCTCTTCCTACTGTTCCATCATTTCTTCCACTAATCAATTAAAGGAAATATGATTCAGTTATTATCAGTACTTTGTCTGCTAATAAAGATCTCCCAATATGAAATAGATATAATTGTGAGACTGCTGGAAGAATCGTACTGTCCTAAAGGAAAGCAAAGATGGCACCTAAATATTCCCAGTCTAAATATAGTTGACAGCGTCCTATCACATACATTTGTCGCCAGGTTAAGATACAGTTCCAGGCCTGATGATGTTTGTATCAACGAATATTTGCAATTTTGAGGCTTAATTAACTCCACCCCTCACTTTCCAGCTGCCTGAAATCCAAAAAGGAATTTTAAGTCCAAGGTCTATCCATTTTAGTTAACTCTCACAGCTTGGAAAAGATGGTCGGTCTGCTGAAAGTCGTACGATTCCACTTGATATAATCAAACCAAGGACTACAATACCCCAAATCGTAGGGCGGTTATCAATAACTTCTTTATTAAATGAGGTGTGGGGGTTGAACCAGATTGAGCACCATAATAACAAGGGGGCTAGATTAATGTGGACTTTCACATAATAAAGTCCAAGCACCAGATGGATGGCATTGGTAGAACAAATTGCAAGAAAGCCTAAAAGGTCCATGTATCCTTCTCTCATTAATAGAGATCTAAACAGAGCAATGGTACTGGCAGTTATCATTTGTCTCAAAAACATAGCTTCTGTCCCCTTCGAATGGACATTACATCATTATTACTGCTGCATATCATTGTGTCTCAAACTTGCTGAAGGATCAATAAAATCTAAACAAACCTTTCTCCATGGTTTACCCATGTCTTCAGTATGTTAGCTAATTCAACCTCAAGTTTTTTTCAGCAAACAATCCTTTACCCACCTCGTGACTTGATCATCTACTCCCAGTCACCAAAAACTGTCCTTGGCCCTTCTTTTATTCAACGTATGGCGAACGAATCACTGACTAAATATCGAAGGTCACAATATCGACCTACAAAAATATCGCAGCAAAAATATCGAAGACAAGAATATCGACATCCTCTCTACATTAAGGTAAGTACAAAAATATCGGAAAAAAATATCGATGTCAAAAATATCGTTGTTAAAAATATCGTTTTTAATTTAAGTTAAAAACATATTGTAAAATAAAGTAAATAATACATATAATTAAAAGAAACAGTTAAAAATATTTTAAAATGCTTAAAAATTATAAGTAATATATATAATTTGAAAATACATTAAACATATACATATAATATATAATATATATATACTTACATATTAATATGTTTTAATATTTATTTTAATAACTTATAAATTGTTTAATTTATTTTTTATAAATTATAAATACACCTATACACATAAAAGAATAATATAAATAAAAATTAAATAAATATATGTAACACATTTAAAAAAAAAAATATTATTTTAAATCTTTTTAAAAATACTTATACAGTACATTAGCTAAAAAAATACAAAATATTAGATAACGGAGAAAATCAAATTACTATTCCCACTCCAGTGAGTGCAACAGTAGGGAAAGTGTTGGATAGCGTAGGGGTTAAAATTACTATTCCCACTCCATTGAGTGCAACAGTAGGGAAAGTGTTGGATAGCGTAGGGGTAAAAATTACTATTCCCACTCCAGTGAGTGCAACAGTAGGGAAAGTGTTGGATAGCGGGGGGGGGGGTAAAAATGACTATTCCCACTCCAGTGAGTGCAACAGTAGGGAAAGTGTTGGATAGCGGGGGCGTAAAAATTACTATTCCCACTCCAGTGAGTGCAACAGTAGGGAAAGTGTTGGATAGCGTAGGGGTAAAAATTACTATTCCCACTCCAGTGAGTGCAACAGTAAGGAAAGTGTTGGATAGCGTAGGGGTAAAAATTACTATTCCCACTCCAATGAGTGCAACAGTAGGGAAAGTGTTGGATAGCGGGGGGTAAAAATTACTATTCCCACTCCAGTGAGTGCAACAGTAGGGAAAGTGTTGGATAGCGTAGGGGTAAAAATTACTATTCCCACTCCAGTGAGTGCAACAGTAGGGAAAGTGTTGGATAGCGTAGGGGTAAAAATTACTATTCCCACTCCAGTGAGTGCAACAGTAGGGAAAGTGTTGGATAGCGGAGGGGTAAAAATTACTATTCCCACTCCAGTGAGTGCAACAGTAGGGAAAGTGTTGGATAGTGTAGGGGTAAAAATTACTATTCCCACTCCAGTGAGTGCAACAGTAGGGAAAATGTAGGATCGCGTAGGGGTTAAATTAACATACTTATAATTTTTTTTTTTTAAATAAATAACATCATTAATTATTTAACAAAATAATTATTAATAAATACCTATTAAATTAAATTAATATTTACTTAAATAACATTAAATTACTTCCCACCCTATTCCACTATAAACACACAACGCGCTACACATAACAAAATAACACAATTAATTTAATTAGCAATTAATCAATTAATAAAAAGTAATTACCAATTAATAATTAATTAACAATAAATTCATTGACAATAACAATAAATAAAAATTAATAATACATTAATTATATTTAATATAATTATAAATTAACCAATTAATATAAATTAATTACCAATTAATAATTAATTAACAATAAATTAACAATGAATAACAATAAATAAAATCATATTAATTAATTAATTATAATTAAATTACTTCCCACCCTATTCCCCTATAAACCCACAACCCGCTACACATTACAAATTAACATAATTAATTTAATTACCAATTAATCAATGAATTAAAATTAATTACCAATTAATAATTAATTTACAATAAATCAATTAACAATAACAATAAATAAACATTAATAATACATTAATTATAATTAATATAATTATAAATTAACCAATTAATATAAAATAATTACCAATTAATAATTAATTAATAATAAATTAACAATGAATAACAATAAATAAAAACATATTAATTAATTAATTATAATTAAATTACTTCCCACCCTATTCCCCTATAAACCCACAACCCGCTCTGATACTAAAACGCAAAGTTTCCTTTAAAAACAATTACTTTTTACTAAACATTTAATACATATATTTAAAAATAATGAAAAAACTTTAAAAAACATGTTAAACATACATATAAAATACATAACACTAAAAAAATCAATATTATTTACAACTATATTTTTGCTACCGATATTAATGACTTCGATATTACTTACTTCGATATTAAAAAATCGATATTACTTACCTTAAAGTCGATATTCTGGTCAACGATATTCTTGACTTCGATATTCTGTCCCTACGATATTAAAAACTCGATATTAGTGTAGGTCGATATTTAAAATTCGATATTTTGACTGCCCACCATGGCGAACATGCCTTCATGCTACAGACTGATTATTCTAACATGTCATCAATTAGGTGATTCAAACCTGACACCCCACATTATTTCTTCTCCCTCCACAACTGACTTACATCATTTTACATATAACCCAGAGGCGATTGCCACTGGGTAGTTATAGTTAGATCAACGTTCCCAGAGGAAATGCTTTTTTTCTGTTTATAACTTTGGTACCCTTTAACGAATCTTCACAAAACGTTCCAAGAAAGTGTTCTTTTCTGAATAGTTTGTGCATGGAAAGTTTTAGGGGGATCCGTCAACCTGGAAGTGAGAAAAAGGTGGTCCCAAAATGCAAAATCCGCATGCATTTCCTTAGACTTCTTTAAGAAGCAATGCAGCAAAAACTGCTGAACAGAATTGCACCAAATTTGGCAGGAAGCTAGATCTAGGTCCGCAAATGGAGCTTTTTGTGATTTGGTGTAAATCCGGTCAGTAGTTATTTGAGGAACTAAGGTTAAAAACTATTTGAATATCTGAATGGTCTCAAGAGTCCCTCAAACCCAATTTAAAAAAATAGAGGGTTCTGATCGTTCAGAGAGCTTTTTTCCCTTGGGCCAATTTACTACCACAGAAGTCAGACTCCCACAGGAGCGAACGCTTGGATTGGCTGCCAACAACATGAGAAAATTGTTTCTGGCAGCCGTTACTGGATTCAGGGATTTTGTTCAATGTCCTGAAGTAAAAAAAAAATAAGGATAGAAAGGGGCAGGTTAGGGATACCCTGGGGCCAAAATAAAAATATAATCAGCAATTTTTGCCACAATCCTGCAGGACTCCCATGGGAAAGGAAACTGGTGGGCACCATTTTGCTTTAAAGATATATAGGGAGGCAGGCGTGAGTAGGGACATCCTCCCCGGGCCCATTTTGTGCTCTTGGGACCCCATCACACAGGGCCAAGCATGTCAATTAAGAGGAGGGGATGCGTCGGCCCCCTCCTTAAGCCTTGTAATGCCACATCCCCTGTTGCTGAAATCATATCCCTCCCTGAGCCTTTTTAGGCCCTGGGGACCCCGTCACTAGGGCCCAATTTCTTTTAAAAGAAAGGAGGGGGTGCATGGCCCCCTATCATGAGCCTGAGTAGGTTCCAATAACCCCATCCCCAGGGTCAACATCAATAAAAAAGAGGAGGGCGGCCCCTCTCCCAAGCCTTAAAAGGCCCTCGGGACCTCAATGACATGGGGATGGCTAATTTACTGTGTCCGTGGTGGTCTACCCCCGGGACACAGTAGGTTTCCTGTCTGCACTAGTGCGGGCAGGGAAACTTGTTCGCTCCCGTCTGGTGGGAGCATTTTTAAATCTCCCGCCAAACCAAAGCAAATAAATAAATCTGCTCCCTGTTGGTGGGAGTTTTAAACATGCTCTCTCAGGTTGGGAGCAGACTTGTGTTCTGTGTCCCTACCCGCACTGCTGCAGGCAGGGAAACAGAAAACATATTGCTCCCGCCTGTGTCGTAGATGACCAAAGGCAGATGTGCAATGTGGGGTTGACTGCAGGCTAGTCCCTGTTGCCAAACCCCTGCTGTACACAGCCAAAGGCATTATGCAGCATGGGGTTGGCTGACTGTGGCCAACTCCCTGCCGTGCACAGCCATCGGGCATGTGCAGCAGGGGTGTTGGCTTTACATATGGTAATAAAATTCACTAGTTATAGTTATCTCAAGTAAGTAGAACTCCTGCCCTAAGGTAACTATTACTCGCACCCTCGACATGCACTGCTAATTACCCCACATATTACATTACTCATGACATCTATGACATATTTGATGATATCACCTCAACATTTGCAATAAAATTATTGATGAGAAAACTGCATGGTGGGGGCATGAGTTATAGTTACACAAAAATTTGAAAAAATAAAAGAGGGCAGGGTAGAAACATCCTAATTCCCTAGGCCTCTGGGGGGGTCCCACTGGAACCCTGCAGGGCCAAAAAAGCATTTTTTTGGGGGGGGGGGGGGGGTGGGGGGGGCAGGATCCACTGATCCAAGTGAAATGTTTAAAAATATTAAGCTTGGGCTCCAGTGCTTCATTTATTATTGGCCCCTGGGTAGTCCAGGTCCCGGGGGGCATTGGTAATTATAGGAGGGGGGCACACAATCCCCTTGGCTGCTGAGGGTCCTTGGGGTGAACAACTCCTCCTGTTGCCTCCAGTAAGTCCCACACAGCGGGATTGCTAAGAGGTTGTCATCGGCTATGCCCCCTTTCTCCACCACTCTGCAAACACGTCTCCTGACACACTACTGGTTAGGGAATGTAGTGCTCTTGAATGCTGAGGGACCTTGGGTGCCAAGAAGCCCTCCTGGTACTTTCTGTCAGTCCTACACAGTGGGATTCCTAAGAGCTGGTCAGAGGCCCAGCCCCCTTTCTCCACCAATATGCAAATGCCATTACTACTTAAAAAAACATAGAAATTTACTGAAAAAACAAAGGTCACAGTGACGGTATAGTTAGGAATTAGCATTTAAAAAACCTTAGAAATTCACTGGAAAGAATCACTAATGACATGGTCAGTGACATCACTGATGACATCACTGATGACATCTCTGATGACATCTCAAATGACATCACTCATGACATCATCCACAAAATCACTAATACACCCACTCACACCCCATAGAAACTTTCATAAACCCACTCCCACTCTGACACAACCATTCACAAACCTATTCACTGACCAATACCAGTGTTTACACACCCACTCACTGATTCATAGATCTACACACAAATCCACTCACTCCCTAATGCAGACACTGGCATATCTGCTCATATACCCATACAGCCACTCACACACTGATTCAGTCACCCATAGAGCTTCTGACACACCTACTCACTCACCTATACAGTCAATCACACAGCCATTTACTCACTCATACAGTTACACGCACACCCACTTACTTAATCATTCATATATGAACATGTACTCACTCACCTATACAATCACTGACACAAGCACACACTCACCCATACAGCCACTCTCACATTCACTCACTCATATGCCCCATCACTCACCTATACTGCCTTTCACATACCCAGTTACTCACCCATATACCACTGACCCACATAGCCATACACACGCTCACTCACCCATACAGCCCCTCACACATACACTCACTAACCCATGCAGCCACTGACTCACCCACTTACTCATCCATACAGACAGTCACACATGCCCTCACCACTCACACAGACACTCAGACACTCATACAGGTACTCAGAAAACCAATCAATCACCCATACAGCCACCCACGTACCCACTCACACACCCATACATCCACTTAGACACCAACTGACAGACGGATACAAGCATTCACACAACCAGTCACTCACCCATACATTCACTGACACACAAAATCACTCACTTATACAGTCAGTCACGCACCCACTGAACCATCCATACAGGCATTCATACACCCATTGATTCAACAATACACCATGATAGATAAATTTAACACTCATACATTTTTTTAAAAACAGTCAGTCACTTGATGATATCTGTCATCAGTGATGTCATTTGAGATGTCATCAGTAGTGTCATCAGTGGTGTCATTGACCATGTCATGCGTGATGTAATATGTGAGGTCATAAGCAATGCATTGTGTTGCCGAAGTTATAGTTAGCTCAGCTAACTATTACTGCTGAATTTCAATGGTTTTGTACCAGTGAAACCTGAGCCTAATTATAACGTCCCTGTAATCTTTGGCTTTTTCAGTGAATTTATATATATATATATATATATATATATATATATATATACACACACACACAGTCTTTGTTACCAGTGTTCCATTGTTTCTTGGAATTCACCCATTACATCTCTTCATCACATCATGATCTCATCCCTTACTACATCATCATCCATGACTTTCCATTACAGAAGATAGGGGTGACAAAGGGTTTGTCGTATCTTGGAATACTCTTTGATCGAAACGACTCTTGGGTCCAAGCTGTTTCAGTAAAAAAGTTAGCGTTTTTAAGAACAACAACTGCTCTTGTTAACTTCGCGATAAAACTGGGAAGGAGACCATCCAGTTGAGCTTATCCAAATGTATAAAGCAAAGTGCATTTCTACCGCGATGTACGGGGCAGGGGTATGGGGTTTTGTTGACATGCACCCGTTACAAAGGGTGGAAAACTCTTCCTTAAGATACATTCTGTCTGTACCAAATAGCACTTCCTCGTATGTTTGTCATGCTGAGCTGGGCCTTCCTTTTATCTCTGATTTAATAAAAATGGAGCCTATTCTTTTATGGTATAGAATCTGGACAAAAGAAGAAACAAAGTTAAACAGGGATATTTTAATGGATAGTTTGAAATTGGAAGGGGCCTTAAAGATCCCTTGGGTAAGGGATGTGCGAGACTTCATGTGTGATCTAGGCCACTTAGAATACTATACTGACCCAAGAACTATGCAGAAGATTACGAGAAAGGAGCTAAAAAAAGAGGGTCTTCTGTTATTGGACACTATAAGAATGTCGGTAGAGATCACAAAGCCCACAGTTCAGTATAATCAGTTGATTTTAACTACTTTTAGTATCCAACCCTATTTAATGTTCGTACCGGGTGCCCATGACAGGTTTTTATTAACCAGATTTAGACTGGGTGTCTTTCACAAAATTGTTAGTTTTCCGAAAATGAATGATTGGGCCCAAGAAATGCAACTATGTCCCTGTGATAATCTTTCGGCACAAACCACTATACATGTTGTCCTTTTTGTAGATTTTATCATGATTTAAGGAAAGTATAGATTTTATCAATTTTAAAAACACTGGGGCTCCTGCAGTGCCGCCCGGCGTTGATTGTATTACAGCTTTTGGACAATGAACACAGAGTATGTAGGATAGTAATGTTCTTAAAGAAAGTATTAAGTCTAAGGAAATGCATGGTAAACTAATGCACTGACATCAGAAAGATCCACGGGTATATTATTATTAATTTTCAAAAAAAAATTGAGAATGAACTGTTTGCATTATTTCTCCTTTTTGTGAAATTAGAAAGATCCACAGGTATATTATTATCAATTTAAAAAAAAAATTTTTTTTTACTGAACTGTATATATAATACCTCTCCTTCTTGTGTTTTATCTGGAGTAATGAATTCTGTGCTTTTTTCTGTGCTTTTATGACTGTTTAAACAGCAATCGAATAAAGTTGTTTTTGATTTGACTTTCCATTATACCGGTAACTTGGACAGACAATCTGCTTTTTTGTTTATCCACTTCGCTATATATTCTAAGGAATATCTATATCCCTGCAATCTTGATGTTCATCTTGACAGCCTTGTGAACATTTTCAATGCTCCTCCTGACTATAGGACTTATATTCAGAGAGTGAGTTGTTTTTCACAATGCATAAATTCTCAAGTACTCAATGCCTGTAAGCCTTGTTATCTTCCCCTCTCAATGACTAAATAATATATTTCAGCTGTGGTGAAAGAACTGGTAGCAAAAGCATTAGGCCTCTCAATTTTGTCTTCACCTTGTGATAACAATGCACCTGTTTCAAGTAAACAAGCATCCACAGTTACACCTGCCTTATATTTTCAAAGAACTTTTCTCTATCCCCCACAAATATTTTCATTCATACAACAACACTCTTGAGGATAAGATTTGTCTGCATTATTAGTAATAAAGTTTACATAGTACTCTAATAAATCTATACGTAACCTTAATTGACCCTTATCAGTGGGTAAAGTACCACCTTTTTAGACTTTAAACATTCCGATTTAGTTCTAACCATCAGCTGAGATCATGTATCCCCAGGACTCTACTTCACTTAGCAAAAATGAACATTTCCAATTATGTAATGTCAAACTTGCTTTGCCCAACCTATTCAATACTTGCTTCAGGACTAATGTATTTCCCTCCACTACACCATGATGTCACCCTCAAAAACTATGTTTGCTATGCTGTTAAAAACATAGACCATCAGTTGTTGGAATGCACTGCTGAAGTGAGATCAAATGAAATGACTGTTGATTGAAAAACATCTTCCATTGTTATGAATACCATCAAATGTTTTGACTTTGTGAAGCCTGATTCAGTGTTAGATACTATTTAAATCCAGTTTTATAAAGTATCTTATCCTTTTCAATAATAATAATAACTCACTGATGCTGGTGAGAGAAAAATTGTTACCACTATGCTTTGGTCCAGACAAAATCAGAGTTTGCCATCGGCCTAGTTTGCGATGATTAAAGGGGACAACAAACTTGATACTTCAATTGGGTTAATTATTCTCACCTTAAACATTTCCTCGACCACGTGTGTGTCTTTCATTGAGGACCTCAGAGACTGTGACTACGGTTTCCTGACAAGGAAGCAAGTTTTCTACAGTTGAACTGATCTATCAGGATTTACCCAGGACCCTATTCTTGACCTCTAACCTGGACATACCGAGTCCTACAGAATTCCAAAGAGCCTTTAGAAAGCCCCCACCACACAGGCACTATAAGGGGTGAAACACATGTTGTCTGTAAGTACTTAGTATAAAAAAAATGCAGGACAGTCTGCAAATACTATATATATAATAAAAGGACTTAAAACACACACATCTGTATGGAAGGGCTTTTCCTTACTATTTGGATGCTCATAACCGTATTATTAAGACAGGGAAAACGTTTACCAGGAATACAGTACCATCAGCATAATAAAATGTTGCTTATGAGGAGGAGTTGGCCCAATCACTGAAGACTGTCAAGGAGTTTTCCAACAGATCACAAGGAACAATCTTAAAAGTATTGTGGGTAAGGAGGGAGGAGGTGGGCCTGCAAGTCTGCACTAATCTCACTGAAGAGATTGAAGCCTGGAATTTTTTCTAAGTGCTTGGATGCACTCTCACGCTCACTCTCCAAGAAAAGTCTAAGGGGTATATTCACAAGAACGTGCGATAAACATCGCCAAAATAGCTTACCGCAACTCCTCACATCGCAGTCCATCGTGGGAAAATAACGCAGTGTTAACGTGGCATTCACAACATGGCGCTACCGTGCGATATTCGCACGATAACGCGGCAAATGTCCACGAAACAACTACCGCGACGGCGATAAAAATCCAAACCCTAACGGGAAAAAAGTTGCGATGCTCCGAATGGCGATGAAACAACTGTGATAACCAGCAGGAGGCCAGCAATACCCACGCACCATGCGTGAAGAGGCGCCATAAAAGCACCCAAAAAATACACCAACAAGTAAACAAACTGCGGAGCACCATGGAAGCACCTGGACCGAGTGCTGAGGCCAACTCGAACCCCACAAGCACAACGGAGGACCAGCCCGGAACCCCGGGGTTGGGGAAGGGCAAGGAGAAGAGGAAGAGGAAGACGGGGTTCCACACTGCAGGAAAACCGGATCCACCGCACGGTGTGGACAGAACACCACCAACAACTGTCCATCACCACCACTGTGTCATTGGCAAGACAAATGGAAATATGGCAGTCCAATGAGATGACTGCGTAGGACTGAACTAGCTGTGGGCACATCACCCATGAACAACATACTCGCAACCCCCCAACGTAGCCCCACATCCATGTAGGAAATAGGTCTGTGTGTAAAAATGTCAAAGTCAGTAGCAGGCCTGAAGGTGTGTCCACCATCACATGTGACAACATTACCTACCGTCGCATACCTACCCGCACCCACCTGGGTGGACACAGACTGTCCAGAACGATCACAGTGACCCACATGCCAAGAAGTCGCACCCCATACCCACAATGGTGACGTCACGGAGCTGCACAGTTCTACCAGCAACTATCCCAAACCACCAAGTCTGGCGCACAGAGGTGGACCTGCCAATAGGGACTCACCCCTAAATGAAATGCGTCATCCAGTCCCACCCTGTGTACGGACAATGCCCAATGAGGCACACGAATTGCCATCCTACCCAACACCCATCACAGTTGAACACAAGTGTGGCAGCGCAGACTTTATTAGCATGTGCGTGTAAATACGGGCAAGACAAGGGCCACAACATGCAGACCAAGGCATCAGACAATCACAGGCAGCATAGGAATGCAGCCATGTCCACTATTGTTGTGGGAAATGTGGACTCATCACCAGAATGCAACAAGGTGTTGGGACCTGTGCCATGGGTTACCATCAGTCGTGGCTGCTGGAACGTCGTTAGTCGTCCATGAAAGCGAGCGCAGCTTCCTGTGCAATCAGTTCCAGGAGTACGTCGTTGTCGAGCTCAAGGAACACTAGGGCGAGCCAATCCATCAACTGGTCCGAACAGATGTGCCCCGTCCATGCCGTCTCACCAATCCCAATAGGGGGGTGCCTCAATGTGGTCACTGCACACGAGGAATTGTGCAAACTCCCATGTCCAACTGCCAGCACATATGCCAAACATCCAGGCATCCCATGAATGGGAATCCCGGTTACACTCATGGTCGTGGGCCAACAGGGGGCGCACACACAAGTCATAATCCAGTTCAGCTACCGTTGCATTGGATAGGCAGACATCCATGGGCCACTCGAATATGCATGTTCGACAGTGGAACCAGGGCTGGACGCAGGTGACGTACGCAAGACGGAAGCTCAGATGGTAACTGATGCGCAATAACTGCAAGTGGCAGGGCCCCCAACATTTGCAGCTTTCAGGCACGGTACAGTCCCACGTGACTGGGGTTGTGCATGTGCCCATGATGTTCGGCCATTGCGGTGGTGGCACTCGTAGAACCGCCACTCCACTGACCTGTGGCAGTCATGTGGATGAAAAGCCACAGCTCGGAGCAATGAGTCGTATGGGTGTGCGACGTTAGGACGTATGTGCTGTTGTGTACGTAAGTGTGAAGGCCATCCCATGCAAGAGTACCCCGGGCAAGGGCCTCTGTGTGTGGGGTGTGGATACATTGGTCCTTCATCATTGCTGTGTGAAGTGTGGGAGTCGTCTTCATTTGCTATGATATCTCTCCCAGGGGGTGTCTGCCGCATGCTGTATCCAAGGTCGGAGGTGCAGATGCCCGTCCGCCTCCTGTGTGGAGACAAAGGAGCATTCATCCCTAATGTCAGTCTGACTACTGCTTGCAATGTGGAAATGTGATGTGGTTTACACGCTGCAATTGAGGCTAGGCCTTAGGCCCATGGTGCACCAAGAACGATACACACGGCAGTTGGCATGCATGAGCCAAGAGCCCGAGCGGACTTGCGCACCTTGTACATTCCCACGTGCGCGTGCGCCCTCCGGCTGCATGCAACATTGCAACATTGCACATCGCGGCCCGTGTTGCACAGACACTGCGACCGAGGCATATGTACATTTCTTGCCCAGCACAGGACCACGCCCAGAGCCCGGAGATGATACTTCACACCCCTACGCTGGACGTGCGTACGCAAGCCCAGCCCACTCCGTATACGTATAAAGGGTTGGACGACAGAGCTACATGGACCAGATCTTCCACAATGCCCGAGGGGACAATGCTGCGCCCGCCTGCCATGTCACGTGATGCAATCATGAAGGGACCATGACTTGCGGGGCACAGAGTAGAACTGCGTGCGGCATGGCCCGTGCGACACGGGACGGTGACTTTTGTTGCACTGGGTTAGTGGCACCCGGAGCACGTCGGCCGGCACGGGCATACCGCCACGGGTCAGTGACTCACGGGGCACTGAGATAGGACCACCTGATGTGCTGAGCGGGTGCGCAGCCTGCGATGATGCCCCATCCTGGCTGTCTGGGCTGGTGAGGGTTGGTGTGAGCCCTGCTGGACCGCAGTGTAGGCCGGAGCCTGCGTGTGATGCGGGCCTACCGCCACGTGGCGTTGCCTCAAGGTTCACGGAGTTAGTGGCACCTATGATGCTCAGTGGGTGTGCAGCCAGCGTTGATGTGTGCACTGTTGTGGGCTCTCCCATTCCGAAATCAAGGCCCAGATCCAGGTGTGTGACCTAGTGGCCCGCGGGGCGGGTCTGCGTGGTCTGCCAAGGCCACGTGTCCCGGGCTCGGAGCATGCACCGGCACGTGGTTGGAGACACACCGGGGGCGGAAGGTGAGCAGTGAGGCCTGGGGCGCATGGGCGGACAATGTCCACTGGGCGGCGGGAGGGGCTGGGGTGCAGCAGCATGTGTGCGCAGGGGTGGGCGAGCGATGTTGCCATGTGCAATGGTATGTACTCTGCCATTATTACATCTGGACTCCATTGCAGATGAAAGGACCTGGTGGACTGCAGTGGATACCGGCACGTGGTTGGAGACACACCGGTGGCAGCAGGTGGGCTGTGGGGCATCGGTGCGCAGGGGCGGCTGTCTCTCACCCTCTCATCCTTTCACTGTCTCTCTCTCTCTCTCTCTCTGTCTCTCTCCCTCTCTCTCTTTCTCCCTCTCTCTCTCTCTCTCCCTTTCTTTCTCGCTCTCTCTCTCCCTCTCTCTCTCTCTCTCTCCCTCTCCCTCTCTCTCCCTTTCTTTCTTTCTCTCTCTCTCTGTCCTTTGATGAGCGCATGACACACGTTCTCAGCTCGGATTTTGTCTTGCAGGCTGTGGCTTCCAGATTGTCTGGAGTGGATCCGCAAGGTCTAATCCAATTTGTTGTTTTGTGCTGTGTATTAATAAAGTTTTGTTATGGGAATTTCACAGTTGAATGTTTGATTCTCCTTATTCTGACCACACATGTGTGTTTGTTGTTGTATGTGTGCGACATCAGGGTCTTTCTTATCTCGTGATTTTGTGAAGTTGCTGTGGCATATCTTTGTCCGGGGTGGGTGGGCCGGGGGAGGGCCCCGGGGTGTGGGGGGGTCCTGGGGGTGGTGGCGGTGGGTGTTGTGGGCCTCTGGGGTCTCTGAGCTGCATAAGCAGTGGCTCCATGGCATCTGTTGTTCTTCAGGTGTGGCTGTGGGCTGGGCTCCCTTTTGTGGTGCAGGTAGTCATCCTGCTTAACACCAGCAGAAAGCAGGTGTAAAATCCCTGCTGCTAGCGCAGCTTATCGCCTATTTTTGGTTCGCATCGCGGATCTGGCTGTTCGTTCTGAATGTCGCGATGTGGTGTTTTTGTGTGTTTTCGCACGGGAACGGCTACTCTGCATCTCATTAGCGTTAGTTGGCGGTGTCAACCGTGGCGATGTTTTTTGCGGCAGCTATCGCTGGATATGTGGCGATGTAGGCAGTTAGCACCAGCTTGCGAATGGGGCGATGATTCTATCGCCACTTTTGCTGCGCTAAAGTGCCGATAACTTGGCGATAAGTCCTTGTGAATATGCCCCTAAGTTTATTGTTAGTATATAGTTGCAAAGGTTAGTCTCCACAAGTTCAAGATTAGTCTCTCACTCTCTCTCTCTCTCTCTCTCTCTCTCTCTCTCTCTCTCTCTCTCTCTCTCTCTCAAGAGGTGTCTTTAGTTTGCTGTAAGTGCAAAGGTTAGTTAAAAAAAATCTGAGTTCAATGTCTCTTTCTCCAGGCCCAGAGAAGGACTAAATGTCCAAAGCACACCAAGACTCTCAACTTACCACTTAAACCAGAGTGCATGCCACTGGTTAAGTCACTGGATCCACAGGTACCAGCAAGAAATTGCAAGTCCATACGAAAATGTCCTACCATAGACAGGAATCCTCAATAAGTGGCAGAGAAAAACAGGTGGGGCTCCCTATTATAAAGAAATCCCACCCAAGATGGCCACCGACGTCTCCAAAGTCTCACACTGTCTCACGAGACTGGGTATGACCTTAGGAAGGTGAAAGAAACTGTCTGAAGTGTGGGGAAAGACTTGACGCTCCTACATTGAGTGAAGAAATGTTTCAGCCACAATATCTCCTGGAACATAATAGGATTGCTGTTGCTTCACCACCTCCTGCAGCACCTGCAGTGTTCTTGCTGCTCAGGTGGGTCTGAGAAGGAGGTGGTAGGTGGAGGCGCTCGCTGACTATGCCTTGCAGAGAGGGTAGCGTGGTGGGGGTCAAAACACTAA
Organism: Calotriton arnoldi; assembly: GCA_963921515.1. Lineage (NCBI taxonomy): Eukaryota > Metazoa > Chordata > Amphibia > Caudata > Salamandridae > Calotriton > Calotriton arnoldi. Next base: position 832,856 of record CAWUFW010007103.1, read on the forward strand.
CCTACCCTGGGTCATTTGACTCATTGAGCTCCAGTGCTCAATCTGCTGGCAAGTGTATAATGAAGTCTGTAATGGTAAATTAGAGCTCTTGATTATCTGTGGGGATGTGGCTGAATTTCAGGCATTTCAATTCTGCCTTATGTCTCCTCTTTCAAGCAACATCTGAATTGCATTTGTTTTTGTTGCCCCTTGAGACTATGCAAGTATTGCCCTGTTTTATATATCATTGCTACTTCACAGTATTCTCTGGTCGCACACCATTTCAGGTCACTCCATTTACATTGTTTTCCGCTATGCTCACTAGATAGATCATTTTGACTGCCTTATAACTAACCACCTTAGATGCTTTAAATACTGTTTTCCTGATGATGGTGGTTTGAATTATACCTTGGGGTCAAATCATCAACACCTAATACATGGCATTTGAAGCACGTTTGGACTTTAAGTCCATATATAGATTAAAGTCTGTGAGTAAAATACCCTTGCTAGTTACTTATTGTCTGTGTTTTTTGGCCTTCAATTTATTTGTTTAGTGAAAGCTATTTTTCATTTTTTGTACAGCACTGTTTTTTGTTGCTATTGCACCCTTTGATTCCACTTTCATTATAATATGCATGCATTTTTAAACATATACTACATAAAAAGAGAACTGTAATATTGATGTGTAAACATGTCCTTCACATCTGTACAACTGACACATCACATAGTTTTTAATGTGTGTTTTTGGTGTAGTGTCTTGTAAATAAAGAACGCAGGAACTCTTTTGGTTCCCACTGTATACCGTAGGTCTGTGACGTAAGCATTGGAGGGATTTGTTGAAGGCAGGCATAGAATGCTGAGTTCTGACTTACATTCAGCGTAATAAAGATGAGTAAAATGACTCTCCGAGTGTGGCATAGTTATTGGTGAGTACCTGGGCTGGTTGGGCACTACAGCTGGCTACGAGATAGAGGGTACAAAGCCTGTAAAGTGAAAGCACTCTTTCAGAGAACCTGCTTGTGCGTGCCACATGTGCTGCAGTCTAAGTGCAGAATCACAGCTGGCACCGGTGGAATCTCAATGCAACATTAGTCTGTGTAAAATGTTTGAAGATAAAGAAAGCAACATTGAAAGTCTACATGTCAGTGGCCAGGAACTGAATGAAACAGTTGCCAATAAAAGGTACTGTGCCATTGCGCAAATTATTTCCATACACTATACGGAGTAAGAACATTAAAGGCAGATGCAACCAGGTTATGGAAGCAGATCATAGCAATAGTTCAGTACAGATTAAACTGAAATTCATGTGTTATAAAACAGAGATGAACCAGGTGTTTGTGAAGAAATATTTAAGCACAAAGCCGACCAGATATCATAACATTATATGCTTTCATTGACTAGTAGTTGCTAGACCCAGCGGTTTCTGGCTGGCTGGGATGCATTGTAGCCAGACAGAACCACCGTCCTAGATAGGATGACTATGATACACTTGTCCAACCTATGCTCACCCTTGGGTAGCTTGCCACAGAGCAGTCAGGTGTATTCTCAGGGTCAAAGTGTAAAGTATTTGCACAACACCACTCTCGCAACACATTGAGTACGCCACAAAAAGACTCCACACTGTATGTATAAAACACTGGTCTTTGCATTACACACATGTTAAAAACAAAATGACAAATGCATTGGATATATACTTTACAGTTATATGCAATTGTCAAGCTCTCCAATTAGCAGCAGAACACCATGAACGTATATGTACTAGTCATAGGTATTCATTTGTACTGTTATCCCCTCAGCCTCGTAAGCAACATCAACCCATATGCGTACTTCCCTGAGGTGTTCACGATCCAGCAATCCCTCCCACATCAAAAGTGATACGTATGCAAGCTGTTTGGAGGTATTCCACTTTCCCGCTAACACATTAGCACAAAATACAACATTCCCATTATCGCATACCCCGTACAGTTGCAAAGGTAAAACAAATCACAAGTTTTGACTATGTCTCGTGACCCAGACTCTCAGCCACTCAAACTACACCAGCCGCTCTTTGCCGATCCTGATCCTTTGCCCAAGATCCCTGAAACTAACGCACGCAGCACTTTACTTACAGCCCCTGGAGGGGCTGCACCGGCTCAAAGGGCGTCCGCGGCTCCCGCGGGCGGGAAGCCGCTCTTTGCCGATCCTGATCCTTTGCCCAAGATCCCTGAAACTAACGCATGCAGCACTTTACTCACAGCCCCTGGAGGGGCTGCACCGGCTCAAGGGCGTCCGCGGCTCCCGCGGGCGGGAAGCCGCTCTTTGCCGATCCTGATCCTTTGCCCAAGATCCCTGAAACTAACGCACGCAGCACTTTACTTACAGCCCCTGGAGGGGCTGCACCGGCTCAAAAGGGCGTCCGTGGCTCCCGCGGGGCGGGAAGCCGCTCTTTGCCGATCCTGATCCTTTGCCCAAGATCCCTGAAACTAACGCACGCAGCACTTTACTTACAGCCCCTGGAGGGGCTGCACCGGCTCAAAAGGGCGTCCGCGGCTCCCGCGGGGCGGGAAGCCGCTCTTTGCCGATCCTGATCCTTTGCCCAAGATCCCTGAAACTAACGCACGCAGCACTTTACTTACAGCCCCTGGAGGGGCTGCACCGGCTCAAAAGGGCGTCCGCGGCTCCCGCAACGCGGGACGCGTGCGGGACACGCCCGGGCGAAGACCGGGCCAAGACGGGCCCGTCTTAGCCCGTCATAGACCGTTAAAGGCCGGGCCGGGCCATCCCTCTAAGGTTGGATTTAATCTGTACTTGTTTATTTAACTTTCTGATGCACTGATACACCCACTGGAGGCCTCCGATTGCAGTGAGCAATTTAAGACTACATTTTATCTATTTGTAAAAATTTTATTGTAGTGAAATATTGTCTGCTCTATTTTATCCTTGTTTTTAAATTACAAAAAAATAATTTTGATTTTGATAGTTTTGATTCTGGGAAATTATGGGGAAGAGGAAGACTGGTCATATAAGTACTAGTAAACACGGACATGGAAGTCAACAAACATTAATGAATTATCTTACTGGAGCAATGGGGGCAATTGAAGACCAAATAAATACAGTGGAGGAGACACTTTCACAAGGTGGGTTGGGTGCGCAAAATTTGAGTAACACCATTCCAAAGGCTGATAATCATATTACAGATCATACTCCGGCTGACCAGATTAAATTAAGGTCATATAATGGCTGTATACAAGAGGTTACTGAGATTATCAGCGGTAGTGAATTGGATGATGATACCCAGCCCCCATTAAAAAAACAAAAAAATACTGAAGCCTTTGGGGAGCTGAAAATAGCACATACTGATGACAAGGTAGCATCACATATAGCAAAATCTAATACAAAAACGATAAGGAAAAAACGCAAATGTGTGTATACACAGCCCACAATAGGGGCAAAAGAATGTCCTTAGGCCTAAGGAGACCTAATGAAAGCATACCCCTTGAGAGTCAATTAGCCGATAATGGTATCATTTTGAAAAAATTGATGATTTATATAGCTATCTCAAGGATACATTGGGAAAATTGATGGAAAGGGTCGAGGCAATAGAAACACAGTTAAGAAAGGAAAATAGGCCCACTTCTATCGATGAGAGTGAATTACCTAATAGGGTACATCAAAATAGTACCACTACAACTAGAGAAGGAGGGAAACGGCCTCTGAACCCTATAGTGGTAATAAAGGAAACAAGTGATCAAAAAGAAAAACTACCCTTAAGAAGTGATAGATCAGCTGTAGATGTTCTGGTAAACCCTTCTAATATTATGGATTGTGGCACTAATGGTAGTATTAATGATAAATTGGGTATTGAGAGGGAGACTGTGAATAATATAGTTGTGCATAATATTAATACCACAAAGACAAAAGGTTATGTAAATAATGAGATGGATCTTCCCCCGGAGGCCACTCCGTATATAGTAATTCTAACAAACGTACCCTGTTTAACTAAATCTGCACTTGAAACTTGGGATGTATTGCGCAATAAAGCACTTCATTGGCTGGGTAAAAAAACTGGTTTTACTAATTCACTATTCGAAAAGTTTAAAATGGTGAGAAGAGTTGCTTGGGTGGGTAACAGGAAAAAAATGTTTCAAGGCGATTGTATTGTACTGACCCTCAGCGACCCTGGATTAGTACATGCAGTCCTGTCCAGGGTGGGTAGCTCAATATGGCTCAATCAAAGCGACATTAATGTATTACCACTTGGCTTTTTTTATCAGTCGCAAATTAGAGCAAATCCCAAAAAGTATATGGGGGCGAGAATGTACAGGCTTTGAGTAACATACCTATATACAATCGCTATGAAATATTAACCTCCCTTGAAGATATTGATTGACAAGTGGCCCGAGGCACTAGGGAGCCCCTACTTATAGGGAATTTGTGCACACTGGGTTCAGAGAAATCAAAACAAGAAAATTTTATACCGCCGGGAATCATGAGTGTTGAGACACAAATTCAAGAAAAAAAAGATGAACAATGTATATTAGGTTTGGATATGGAGGTAGTGATGAGCCAAAGGGAGGAGAGTACAAGGAATATTAATAATGAAACTAACCTGCAAATATCAAGTATTAATACTCTAAATAATATTGTAGGTACCCAGATTGTTGAATTAGATTATAATCGGTTCGGGATCCTATTTTGGAATATTGCAGGGTTAGCAGCGAAGGTAAAAGATCCTCAGTGGTTAAGCACGATAGAAGAATACCCGATAATCTGCCTTCAAGAGACCTGGCTAAAAGCAGGAAAACACCTATTAGGATATCAAACAATTCATACCCCAGCGGTTAGCAGTGTACAAGGTCACAATAAAGGAGGGTTATGTATTTATGTCTCAAACACATTGGGGGTGATTAAATTTAAACTTGAGAAGGAAACAGAATTTTTCCAGGTGTTATTGATGTATTTTACAAGAAGTTTCTGTATAGTGCTGATTAATTTTTATAACAATATCCCCCAAGAACAAGTAGTATATGTGATGGAGTCACTACGTACTGTTTTAAGTACATTAGAGGATGATAAGACAAGTGATAAATGTATTGTATGGGGGAGATTTTAATTGTTTTATGTGTCAATATTGCCAAACTGGAATCTGTGGTCTGGGTACGGAAAATAATGATACGCCAACACATTTCTCCCATACATATATGGGGGATATGTTAAATGAAATTATATACCAATATGATCTTGGGTATGCTAATGAGATATGTACTCCTATGGTACCCTTCCAGCCTACATTTATTGGCAGAGGGTGTAACTCCATTATTGACTTTGTATTAATGTCAAATAGGTATGCTACAAAAATTGGGGATTTTAAAACTATAATTACCCCATGGAGTGATCACCATCCAAATAGTGTTACCGTAGTAATGGAAAGCACAAAAAGAAAAAACAAAGGAAGGATTCGGAATATAATCATGAGATTACCCTGGCTGCTGTTAATGGATACACCTTAAAATGGGCAAAGGTAGACCCTGATGTGTTTATTAATAAATTAGTAAAAGGCTCTAGGGAAAGCATAGAAATTTGCCTCTCTGAAGAAGGAGAAGATATAGTGGTCTTAAATGCTTTTTAAAACTAACAGGAGATATACAGAAACTATTGACAAGGGAGTATAAACAGAGGGAGAATGAAACACATGGCTGGTTTAACAAGGAATGTACCAAGGCCAATATTCATCTAAAGAAAGTTCTTCAAAAAGAGAATAGAGACAGGGAGGAGATCGGACGGGCTAGAAAGACATACCGACAAGCAATTAAGATTCGGAAGTTGCAGATGAGAAAAGAGGCTTGGGATAGTTTACATGAGGCAGCTATAAGTAAAAACAATACTGCCTTTTGGAAAGTGGTCAATTCACCTTTCCTCTGCACAAGAGATATAGATATTATTGACATTGCAATCAAGGAAGATGTTTGGTTACTTCATTTCACTGAACTGTATACAGATCATTTAAATATAGATGAAAATATAATTGAAGAGCAGGAGCAGACCTCACTAGTTAGTACAGCCATAACTAACTCTGAATTGCCCTCGGTCTTTCCGTTGGATATATGTCTCACATTGGAGGATGTAAAACTGGCCATTAAAGAGAGTGCAGCTGGAAAAGCTTCGGGCCCGGACGGTGTTCCGGTAGATATATACAAACATGATATTGAATTATGGGCCCCGCTTTTAACTAATATTTTGGCCAGATACACACGACAAGGTTTTCCTTCAACATGGTCAGACGCAATAGTTATTCCAATCTTTAAAAAAGGAGATCGTTGTGATCCAAAGTGTTATCGCCCAATTTCATTGTTGGATTCACTTTTAAAGGTAGTTGGTAGGGTGCTGTTGAAAAAGCTACAAACGTGGGCACATGAAAAAGATCTTTTATCGAATTTACAATATGGGTTTCATGCTGGGTTAGGGACCATAGAGCAAGGGCTCAATTTAATGTTAATTTTAAATAAATATACGATAGTGAAAAAAGAAAACTTGTTTTTAACATTTGTTGATTTGAGTGCAGCTTTCGATTGCGTGAACCATGAGAAGCTATGGAAGACTCTTGAAGAGATGGAAGTGGATCTCTCATTGCTTAATTTTTTGAAAGAACTATATAGAGATGCAGGGGCAAGGGTGCGCTTTGGGAAACAGGGAGAGTGTACAAATAAATTTAGGATAAAAAGGGAGTACGGCAGGGTGTGTACTCGCCCTTTCTTTTTATGTTATATATTAACAATATTGGCCAATATTTAAATACTTTTAAGAATGATTACCCAACTGTTAATAATATATCGATTCCAATACTTTTATACGCGGATGATGCGGTTATAATGGCACGGACGCAAGTAGGGTTGCAGAGAGCAGTTGATAAGTTTGTGACTTTTATGTCCGATAGGGGTTTAAATGTGAATATAGGGAAAACCTTCACAATGCAATGTGGTAAAAAGGCGAAAAAGAAATGTAATATTTTTATTAACAATAAAAAGATTGAATGTATAAATAGTTTTTCCTATTTAGGAATAAACTTCGAACAATCAGGCAAATGGAAAGTGGCTATTCATGCAAGGAAATTATTATTTTCCAGAGCCATAGGTGCTCTGATTAGTTTTTCAAGAAAAATGGGTTGTAGACCTGTCCCTGAGCTACTGTCCATATATAAATCAAAATGCCTTTCCACTGCTGTTTATGGGGCCGGTATTTGGGGGTATGCAGATGCCCAACCGATACAAATCTGCGAGAACCATTTTATACGATACTTATTGGCTGTACCTAGCTCCACTGCTAATTTCATATGTCACACTGAGTTGGGATTACATTATATAACTGATATAATAAAAGTTAATCCCCTTCTATTATGGCATAAGGTTTGGGTGTCGGAAGAAACCAGCCTCAACCGTGAGATTATTAGGGACTGTCTAAAACTTGAGCGAGGTGGACGCATACCATGGCTTGGGTATATAAAAAGATTGACAAAGGAAATTGGCCGACCTGAATTATATGAGGACCCAGAAACTCTGGGCGATATCTCAAGAAAGATTTTAAAAACAGAATGTATGACTTTTTAGAAAATAATAGATGGATGGAAGAAAGAATTAAAAAAACAGTTATGGAAAACCACTTAATGTTAATTACTCCAGGAATCCAACCTTATCTTAAAGTGGTTGAAAAATGTTATGACCGCATGCTGTTAACACGTTTCCGCTTTGGAAATCTTTTTAGACTGTTTACGTTCCCTACAGTTAATGATTGGTGTATACATTTACCCCTGTGTCCATGTGACGATAGATCATCTCAATCAACTATGCATATTGTATTATTTTGCAAATTTTATACTATACCGAGGAAAACTTTTTTATTGCCAATTTTAAAAAGTATGAATCTAATGCAATGTAGAACAGCCTATTTAAAGTTACAGAGATTGGATAACCAGAAAGACATACTAAGCATTATTGCTTTTTTAAAAAGAGTTATGAAGTATAGATATACCATGTAAAATAATAATAATCGTTTCTCTTTTCACTTGAATATTTTATTACCAGTTGATATATCTTTTTATGAGTATAATTAATTGTGATCATGACATGTGCTTTTATGATTTTTTAATGTGAAAATCGAATAAAGCTGATTTGATTTGATTTGATTTGACACCAGCCAATGATACACGTTGCACCAGCTGGCGACACTTTGATTAGATTGTCGGGACCACTTAAAGCGGAAGGAAACAGTTACTTTGGTTCGTCCCTCTTAATTAGGCCTTCAGGCATCCAGCGGTACCTTCACGAGTTGTCGTGTTTCCACTAGTCAGTAGGAACTGAGCGTTTGCGGACGACATAAACTTAGGATGTGGCCAGATTGATTCCTTGCACCCCCTCAGGATATGTTGTCCCTTGGACCAGCTAGCTCACAGTGCCACTGTTAGCCCCCCAAAGCTTAGGCAGGGAGCGAACAGTTCTGGCAACCAAAACAAATGTGGAATTTGCTAGAGTTCAGTGGAACCAGACACATCAAAGGATACCCGGTACCATACAATGCAATCCGGAACTGGAACAGCTGTAATGTTTACCAGGGAAAAGCCTCTTTGTTCACAATGTAAATATGCATGTGGTTTCAGAACCAGGTTCACAGTGTGTACTGCTGAGCATTCTGGGACAAAGTGTCCATTTAACAGGATGAAGAACACAGTCACAAAACCAATCCAAAAGATTTAGGAAAAGTAATGCAATTGTAATCCAGAGGTGTAACCATGGAGAAAAAAAGTATGCTCTTTTCAGCCAATGATAGAAGACACGCACCTTCAGTTCAAAAGGTGGGAGCGGTGGGGGTGGGAAAACTCTGATTTGTTGGAGGGGAAGTCATCAAAGTTGATGAAGTATCCCTACGCTGTCCAGTCTTTCTTGGGCAGCTCAGCAGCCTGGTTTGATTTACATGAAGAATCGATCTGTGGTAGTGGTACATTGACGTAGACTTTGTTCTTCTCAGAATTCCTGATCGAAATCTGTTTCTGTACTTGTAGACTGCACAGTTGTTGTTTTTGAAACAGGTAGAAGGCATACTTCGTTGTTGTTCATCATTGCCTCTTGTTGAAGAGACTAGAGCAGGCTTCATTTGTAACTAAAGCTTCCATCTGAACCTCCTATATGGCAGTGAGAGGAGATTGGTAGCTACCCAGGAGTCCACATGGCTTACTGTTGAGAATCAGCCACATAAAGTGATTTTATCACATCAATAGAGAAAAACATTTTGTCTCAGAGTCCAGCAAGGGGCAGGAAAAGTATAGTTTGTGTACCTTCAACAGCCAGGACAGGCACAGGCACTCTCTAAGATGGACCAAACGCTTTCTTGTCCACAATCTTTTCTCGGATCAGATCCCTGACCTTTGGTGTCCAGCCGGTTCTTGCAGGAGCAACCTTCACTTCTCCAGTGACGGTGCGTTTTACTTGGACGTTGCTTTGTTCGTTCCAGAAATCATTTAATTCCTGTAAAACAGCGAAACATTAATTGATGTCAAACAATGTTTCTGCCGCCACTGTGCTGGCATTATCAAGGTCTGGGACCCAAATCTTAATCCCAAACAGGAACTCATAAGGAGTACGACCACCCAGGGACTTTCTTGGCATGTTATTCAAGGCCCACTGGACCCAATATAGGTGATGGACCCAATTGTGACCAGAGCCTATGCTGTTAAAGACTGCTTTAAGTACAGTTTCTTCCTCTCCATGAGTGTGTTTCCCTCTGGATGGTATGGAGATGAGAAACGCAGGGTCAAAACCAATCTTTCCATGGCCTCTTTGTAAGCCCTAGAGCTAAACGCCGGACTCTGGTCGGAATGTAATGTGCCAACTGTGTATGTCCCGATAAAGACTCACAGATCTTTTATAACAGTTTGGGCATCAGCCGATCGCTGTGGCCATACCCACAGGAATCGTGAGCAGAAATCCACTGCTACCAAGATGCACTTGTAATCCCCAGGAGATGATAGGGGGCTGCAGTGGTCCAAATACACACAAGCCAGAGGCTTGTATGAAATCAACAGAGGTGTATGGGGTGAACGCGCCACAGTGGAACCCTTCATCTGCTGACAGATCCCACATCTCAGGACAAAGTCCTTAGTCTGTTTGTAAAGACCTGGCCACCAATAGCATATAATAAATAATTGAATTGTACCAGCCACCCCTGTATGTGCCGAAGCTAGACCCTCATGCGCAGCCAGTATTAATCCCAGCCTGCGATCACTGTTTGGTATTACTCTGTCCCTCACTCCTGGAATCTGAGTATATGGTGTGGTTGATGCATCTAGCTTGTAGGAGTACTTGAGTAGACATCCTTTTGACAGGTGTGTGTTGTTGCACGCAGCATTGACGGCCACCATGATGTCTCTGTCTATTCTCATCCTTGAACGAATTATCGCAGCAGTCAAGGAGGTACAAACCATCGCTTTTGTGCATGAAAAGTAAGCCAAAGTACATGGCTGAGCAATACAAAGTGATGTCTCCACAGAAAAAGAAAACGTTTTACAGATGTGGCCTGTCATTTTCACATGAGGGTAAATGTCCTGCCAGTGGACAAATATGCATCAGCTGGTGTAAGCAAACCAATTTGTAACGACCTGCAAGTCAAAGAGAAAAGTACGTGCATCACAGCCTTAAGACAAAATTGCCAACCATATGCTACCTCAGCGACATTCAATACACTCCCAAAAAGCCAAGCAGTCACACCAGCTGAGGCAAATTGATACCAAACAAAGTCGATCGTCATCTAAATAATTGACAAAAAGTTCCTCAGTATCAGTTTCCAGTGAAAGTGACAACGACAGTTGTGCAATGTTGATGTTTATTTCAGAAAGTCATGTACATGTGGGACTAGTCAAATGTGAGGAAAAATTCAAAGTGAACAAAATTCGACTTGCAAAAGCACCAAATACATTCAAACATTGTCCGAAAACTACCCTAAAGATTAAAGGGTGTTCAGTACCATTCATAATTGACAGCAGTGCGTCAATAGATATCATGCCTGAGGAGAAGTATCAAGAATTGTATCTGTTACCACAACTTATGAAAATCAAAAACTAAAGTCTACACATGGGCTGCCTCAGCACCCTTAAAAAGTCCCAATACAATGTAGTATTTTATTGTTTGATTAATTAAATCATTACAATCCACATATGAAAATCAAAGCTTAATAACATTAGAAAATAATTTTCACTAAGCTCCTCCCATCATTCTCAATAAAAATAAGGCAAGAAAATTATTAATATAACATTTTTCTTCTAGGACAGGGTGACCTTCGCTTAATTACAACCACATGGCGACATAATATCAATAAATACAGTTAATAAAAATAAAGGTTACTTCTAAAAGCAACAGGTAAGACACCAAACTTGAGAAAGAGCATCCCAAAGTTAATGTGGAATTCAGAGTAACAACAGTCAATAGTGAATGACAAGTCATTGATGCCGCGTCCTTTCCTCAGCCGCACAGTTACATTTTTTTTTTTTTAAATGAATTCAAGTTCCATGTTGTGAGTCTGGGGCTGGGTACACTGGTTTTACTGGAGAGCAGCTTCAAGATGTACCGTTATTATGACCACCTGTGTTTGTTCCCTAGTTTTGACACAGGGCTTGGGGTTTACTGATTAAGCTTGCGATATGCAAGATGGATAAAGAGTGTAAGGCTAATGTTTAAAGCTGTGTTCTCCGGGTTCAATGCCGCGATGATACCCTGCCTACAAGACCGGACTCCTAATCTGTTCCACTCAGGCCTCAGTTTTGATCTGCGCAAGGGCAACAATGCTGGGCAGAGGCATACAACATGCTCCAAAGACTCAACCGATTCCCCGCAACCCCTGCACAGAAGCTCATCTGATGGGCGCCGCCAAAGGGGTAGATGTTTCAAAAAGTGCCACTCCCCCAGTCTAAGTGCCATGAACCGCTGTTTTAGATACAGGGGGTATGTACTGGCCAGATATGACGGAAGAGAAGCCAACTGATAAGAGTTGATTACTGCCCATGCGTGCTTGGGTTTGGCAAGGGTCACTTTGTCAGAAGAGTAGGAACACATTTGGATACGCTTCTTGATACTTATTTTAAAAGCTGTGTTACTTGGGTTAAGGTTCCAGAGGTCACTTGCTGATAATTGTTGTACGCATTCGTGAAAAAACCGACTATGTGACCCGCCAAGATTGCTAGAGCTGATATCTGACCATAACACTGACTCAAGGGAACCAGCTCCGGCCTGCCTTAACTTGTGGCACATTTTTAAATAAGCACCTGTGCTTAACATTTCATAGTTTAGGAGGCCTAGTTCTAATCGAATCTGAGAGGCAGATACAGATTTTGGCAGCTGAAGGACCTTTTTATAAATCTTGGTCACGTGTTGGTTTAGTTTAGTACTGAGTTTACCTAGGGAGATTTTGAAGCTGTACGGCAATGTGGGGCCTATTTTAGCTCTCATGACTTCCAACATTGGAGCTAGGCTCGGACCTGTCAATTTTTTAGAAAGTTTTGAAAGGTTAACTTGAAGAGCCATAGCTTTCATAGCGATGTCGCTGCGATGTTTGACAAGAGTCCCCTAAAAAGTCAAGGTTCATTTGTAGCCACAATGAAACATAAAAAACAGTGCTACAAGTGCCCATTCATGTACTTCAAGCATCGGCTTTAAGCGCCTGTTTGCGCAGTTTCAACACTGCTGCTGGTATGGAACTGATATCAGTGAACTACAATATGAATGCTCATCATGAAATTGTAAGTCAACCCCTTCATTATTTTATGGGTTAGGAAAGCTCAAAATAATTAAACTAAAGGAACATATAAATGAGGATGTTTGTCCTGTTGCTTAAAGACATGGAGAAATTGCATTTCACTTGCAAGAAGCTGTTGAAAAGGAACTTAGGGGCTCATTTACAAGGAGCTTGAGCTGCCAATGCGCCATTATTTTTGATGCATTGGCAGCGCTGTCAGACCTCCACATTTATAAGATGAAACATCTAGGGGATGCAACACTTTTTGGACTCCAGCATCTGAACCGGCTGCATCACATAAGTATTAATATATGCAAGGTAGGTGTCCCATCGTAATTTCCACCATAAAACCAACGCATTGATATTTACGAGTTTTTTGAAAAGTCACATATCGCCAGTAAGTATCATACAGAGGCCCAAAATCCTGCACCTCCGTAACCCATTTGTAGGAAATGACGCATTGGCTTTAGTATATAAATAGAAGCCAGACAGAGCAGTGTGGCACGCACAACTATGCCATGGAAGTGCTGATTTTGCAGCTAGGAGTCCCAAGGAGACGACCACCACCACACATCCCACCACCTACCCCTCCCCCCTCACAACCACAAAGGCAATGCAGGAGAAGGGAACATGTTTAACAGCAGAGGACTTACCTCATTGATCTCAGGGAGGATGAGTTTATCACCTACTACCGGTTGAGGAGGGAGTCAGTCGTCTAACTGCTACATCAGATAGCACCAAGGCTCCAGTGACCAACTCCCAGGGCCACCAAAATCCCTCCGCAGGGCAAGCTCATGGCTGTCCTCCGCATGTTGGCATCTGGGTCATTCCATATTACAACAGCTAGTGGCAGGAATCTCCCAGTCATCTTTCTCAGCTTTCCTATCCTCTATCCTGGATGCCATCATTTGCCTAACACCACAGTACCTCAACTTCTTCAACACACAACAACTGCAGCTGGAGTTCAAGCAAAGGCTTCTATGCCATAACCGGTTTCTCACATGTGCTGGGTACTATGGACTGCACACGTGCAACTGATCCCCCTTGCAGCTACATTCCATCTCTACCAGAATCACACATACTCGATGAATGTCCAGGCAATCGGGGAATGTTCATCAACGTGTCAACTAAATGCCCCAGGAGTGTGCATGACGCATGCATCCTCAGGCACTCCATCATCAATGAGCACTTCCCGAATGGCACATATGGGAATGGCCTACTGGTTGGTAAGTACATCTGAAGTACATATCAGACCTAATAACAGTAAATAATCAATGACCCAATGGACAGATCTGTGTGTGCTACCTGAGACAGTGGATATATAGGAGGGGTGGTTCTCATACTTCCACCATTCATCAGGGCACATGTGCAATGCAAACCTGCAAGTCACATGTATCAAGACGTGCTAAGCCACTGCGTGTATCAATCAATAGTGGGAAGAACCTGAGCAACGCAACTCTTGGACACATGCTGTATTGCAACACTGTGTTCAAGAAAGCTCTGCCATGTCTGCTGTCTGTGTGTCTAAATGTAACATGCACTCACCACATTACACTTCTGAAAGGAAGTTAACAATTTGAAGGCTTCGTCATTGCTAGGTAGTGCAGCAAAGACATCCATGGATCCACAGGGAAACACGTATGTATGCGTGTGAAACAGGTTTGTACTGGTAAAGTCTACTCATGGATGAAAACAGACCCCAATTATTGATCAACATACTCTCTCTTACTGTGGCAACGGACCTACAAAAAACCTGGGGCATATTAGCAAGAACGGCGTTACAATTATCGCCGCTTTAGCGGCAGGAAACTGCCGCTAAAGCAGCGACAATGGGCTTGATAATATGCCCTTGAGAATACCAATAGAAGCCCATGTTCTGGTGTGAACATGGGCTTCTATTGGAATTCTCCAAATGATGGCCGCCGAGAGGTTGTAGTGGCAGTTGCAGCCTTGAGCTCCCCTTCCCTGGAGAGCTAAATGAACAGATAACGCGGATGGTCATGTTATTCTGCACATATCCAGAACATTTGACCATACTGTTGGCGGACTGGCAAGTATCAAGCGATCTCAATGAACAGCAAGATCCACCACGCACCCCGAGCTGGGGGGAAATACAGAGGCGCAGGAGCACTGTCTGCATCACCCGATCATCACACATACACCGCAGAAGCATCGGAAACGGCAAGCAGCTGATAGCGCTTAAACACCACATTGTAGCGCTTGCGATCAGGATGGCCCCCCGGACTTGTAAGCAGAAGGATCCCAAAAGTCAGAAGGATCTGAAAGATAACCCCAGGGAGCCATTGAAACTGCAGGGATCCGCATCGGGACGTGGCATCGGCCAGCAGCAGCGGCGTGCACCGCAGAAGCTAGTGGAAGCCGGGTTGAATGCCTCGCAGCGAAACAGCGGTGACCTCGGCCCCACTAACACTGTTCGGACTAGTATCTCTCTGAGACAACCAACACTGGCAGAGCACTTCATACACGCCGCGAGCCTTACCGGTGAAACCTCAGCGCTGCTGGAGGGAAGTCAGGCACCAGCTACGGCAATAGCAGAGGACGTATTGACAGAGCCGCTGACAGAGCCGTCAGCTGCTCTCACACTGACGGCGAATCTGGTAACGCTGCAAGCATCCCTGGGCCAGCCTGCAGGGGTGAGAAGCCGAACGAAGAGATCACGATCTTGCCTGACAGTGGTGTACAGCGATTCCCACAGGTAACGACACAGACCGGTAGCGATGAAGCGAAAATGATAATTAAATCTATCCCTTCTCCCCGCGTTCTTGAATTTGTTGGGTCTGCTGCGAGTCATCATAGTGAAATAATAGACACTGGCTCATGTATTGGTCAATCGAGCGGTTATGAACAAACTCAAGTTAGTTACACGGGGGTGGAGAGGCGAAAAAGACTACCGGTTCGCCAGATGGAGAGTGTTTTTCTCTTTAAATGATGACTCTGATATCCCTCACACAAGCGAAGACAATCTTACGGATTATACAGATTCGGGAGAGACTTTCTCGGGGCAGAAGGCATCAAGGGCATCAAGGGCAACAGTGGCAAGAGTCAGGTTAAGAACAAAGTCCAAAGGTAAAGGGAGTCCGACGGCCCCCGAGGGTGCAGCAGCAGCTCGTAGACTCACCTGGGATTATTCAGCCTCCTCCCAACTATACCCTGAAGATGGTACGACACCCAACTCTAACTTTAACGAGGATACCGGTCTGAAGGCAATCACTACAGCTCCTGCCACTAGCCCTACATCAGCTCCTACGATAGAACTGATATACACTACATTAAAGCAAATGCAGGGAGAAGTTAGATCAGAGTCTCGCAGGGCGCAAATGGCGACAAAGAAATTGCAAGGTTCACTCCGGAAAATAAATAAACTCTACGAAGGCCTAGAGAGCAGGGTTACCCAGGTGGAGGATCGGACTGGGAGGCTGGAGGATCAGGCCAATGAATGGCAGACTTTCAAGAATACACAAGAAAAGATCTCCGAGGACCTGTTATGGAAGATTGAGGACTTTGAAAATAGACAGAGAAGAAATAATGTTAGACTTTTGGGCTTGGTCGAAAACGTTGAGGGGAGGGATGCAAGAACATTTGTGGTTGCCCTTTTGAAGGGGGCATTTCCGGAACTTGCAGAGTGGAATTGGGATGCGGAGGTCCAGCGAGCACATCGGTTCCCACTGACCCTAAAGAGAAGAGGGGCAGAGGATTCGGGGGGGTACCCAAGGGCTATGCTTGTGTATATTGGTAACTACCTCCTTAGGCAAGCTATTATGGATAAGGCGAAGCCAGAGGCCAAACGCACGTTTGATGGGAATACATTCTTCGCCCGCCCCGATTTTTGCCACGCCACTGTTGAGCGGAGGTGGCGTCTTAGGCAAATGATAAGATCGTTTCAGGAGGTAAAAAGTGAGGCTTATCTGCTATACCCTGCCCGCCTAAAGGTTATCACCAACGGCCAAGGCCATATGTTCTTCTCTGAGATCAAAGCGCAAATCTATCTAACGGAACTTTTACCTAAGAAAGGAGCAGATGGCACTTCTTGAGCTGTTATCAAATATTTGAAACTGACTTACTAATAATGTTGTCACAAAGGGGGTGCTAATTTTGGGTGGTGTTCTAACGGTGGGGGGGTATGTAAGGTAGTTTAGGTTAATTTACACTGACTGGCGCTCTAATACTAATACATGCCCTGATCACTCTTGAAAGGGTATTATGGTTGTTTTGCTAGAGCAATGTCTGATAAGAGATAGGTAGGCTAGGATCATTTTAAATTATAGATATGGCCTATATATGGATTAGTATTATGATAAATGAATAGTATGTGCAATATGACATATGAAAAGGCAGGGAAGGGGCGGCTGCGGCTGCGCTGCCCTCTTCGGATCTCTGCTGCCACACATAGGTCATTCGTGACCTATTTGCCAACAAGAAGGGTGGGTCTGGGGTTTGGGCAGGGGGGGAGTGGTAGGGACAGTCATGGTGGGGGGGTCTAACACAGCACAGCAGAATGGTTAGGGGATACAAGGAACAGTGTAATGGATACAAGAGGATGGAATTTGCAAAATTGGGAGAAAGAGTCGGCAAGATGATCGGAGAGGGTACTGTATGGGGTCTTATTCCCAAACCGGATAAATGGAGTTGAGAATAGCTACAATGAATGTGAATGGACTGAATGATCCAGGTAAGAGACAACGAGTCGCACTAATGTTACGAACAATGCGGCTTGACATTCTATGTGTGCAAGAAACACACATAGAGGGGATGAAAGGCAGGCTCCTGGAGCAACTAGGTTTTCGTCTTTTGGCTTGTACTAGGCAGGGGACCAAAACCCGTGGGGTGGCTATCCTGATGAAAAGAAAGGATATAACAGTAAGACGGAAACTTGAGGATAAATGGGGCAGATGGGTATTAGTAGAGTGTGGGATGCCGGCTGAGATTTTTACTATATGTTCGATATATGGGTCCACGGAAGATGACCCTGATATCTTTGAGTTCCTGGATACAGAGCTGGCCTCCTGGTCTCCCTTGGTTATCATGTGTGGTGACTTTAACATTAACGGCTTGGGAGGATTGTGGGATGAAGGAGGAGATAGGTATCAGGGCCGGAAGAAAAAAGTATTTAGAGCACTCTCTAGCCTGGTACGCAATAACGCATTGGTTGATATCTGGGATACCTTGAAGCCGGATGATCCCGGTAGTACATTTTATTCAGCCCCACATAAATTAGTAGTCAGGTTGGACTACTTTCTTGCTTCTAAGTTTTTAGTTTCTCGATGCAGGATAGAAAAACTCCCCAGGGTAATGTCAGATCATAGCCCTTTAGTTTTAACATTAGATATGGCTGGGTTGGGAAGGCCTGTGAGATGTTGGACATTTGAGAGGGGACTTTTGAAGGACAACACATATATAAAATATATGAAAGACTGGATGATTGAATTTTGGGAGATCAATAGAGGTACCGCCAGTGTGGGGATAGTATGGGATACCTTTAAAGCAGGAGTAAGAGGGGAAACTTTAAGTTATAGTCTGCATCGACAGAAACAAGACCGATTGCTGGATTCTATAAAAAGTAATAAAGTAAGAGAGGTAGAGGAGGAGCTTTGCCAGGCAATTACCTTTGGGGTAGACCTAGATGGTATTTTACTTAGATTGGCCCTCGCTAAAGCAGAAGCACAGGACCGATTGGCAGCCAAAGCGGCCACGACCTTTCTGGTTAAAAGGGAGCAGTGTCACGAATTTAGCGAAAGGGTAGGGCACACCTTGGCGATACGTATAAGGCAAAAGGAGGCAGCTGCAGAGATCAGGGAGATTGAAGATGGAAATGGGGAACTGATTAATGATGCAGTGGGGATTCAGGAGGCCTTTAGGAGTTACTACAGCAAATTGTACTATGAAGATCAGGATAAGGACCCCTTGGACATTCAAAGTTATTTAGACGAGATCATCATAGATCCGGTAGATGTAATTGACAGAGAGGCATTAGATGCCCTATTTACGTCGGAGGAGATCTCTGAGGCTTTATTTAGTCTTCCATCGGGCAAAGCGGCTGGCCCCGATCAAATACCCTTAGAATTTTATAAGGTCTTTATTGACGCCATAGGGTCTCAACTTATTGAGATAATTAAGCAAGTACAGACCGGGGGCCGGGCTCCAAATTCTTGGGCGGGGGCAGACATTGTGGTCTTTCTTAAAAAGGGGAAACCCCCTAGGCAGCCCTGGTCCTATAGACCCATCACACTGATGAATGGGGATGCAAAGATCTTTTCTAAGATTCTGGCTTCTAGGTTAGGAAAGATAGTTTCTAGAATGGTTAGTTCGACTCAACACGGTTTTATTCCCGGGCGGGGGACGATACAGCATATCCGTCAGGTCATAACGCTCTTCGATGCCGCGGCAGCCTCAGGAGACCCCATGGCGGTGCTATTTATAGATGCAGAAAAGGCCTTTGATCGGGTCTCCTGGGGCTACCTCTGGGCCGCTATGAGACGGTATGGTTTAGGGGAGGGGTTTATAAGAGCGGTACAGGTTATGTATGACTCTCCATCAGCTCGACTGAAGATTAATGGAGGATATACGGCCTTATTAGATATTAGGCGTGGCACCCGACAGGGTTGCCCTTGCTCTCCATTACTCTTCGCAATTTATATTGATCCTCTTATTCGGAAGATGGAGGCAAACGAGTACATTCCCCCTATGAGATTTCATGCACTTGAATGTAAAACCTTAGCATATGCAGACGACATCGCGTTAGTCACCCAAAACCCGGTTATGGCTTTGAGAGCAATGGAGACAGAAGCGCAGAATTTCGGTCGGGTGTCAGGTTACGCTCTGAACAAACAAAAAACCCAAATAGTTAAGAACACGGTGGCAGTTTGTGCAGATACTCGAGTTACTGACTCTGCGGTGTATTTAGGGATAGAAATCACAGCTGATCTGGGGAACATAGTGGAGAAAAATATGACACCAATAATCAACAAAGCCAGGAAAGACTTTGATAGGGTACACAATCTCCATTTATCATTAGTAGGGCGATGTAATGTTGTAAAAATGGTTTTTCTCCCAAAAATTCTTTATCTATTCAGGGGTATCCCACTAGAGGTCGAGAAAAAGTGGTTTAGTGCATTAGAGAACTTAGTGAATAAATTTATTTGGGCTCACGGGAAAACTAGAAGGGAAGCAAGGTTCATGTCACTACCCAGGGAACGAGGTGGTTGGGCCATTCCGGATTTTAAACTATATTACTGGGCCACTGCTTTCCAACACATGCGGGATTACTGGGAGGAGAGGGCATAGCGGAAGGGCCTGGGGACGGCTCAATGAATCTGTATACATATCTTATTGGAGAAAATGCTCAGAGTTGTTTGGTGAAATGTACTGACCCAAACTATTTCAAAAGAACACGTTTCAAGACACTACAAGCAGCATATAAAATTTGGGGAATATTTCGTAAAAAAATTGGTCTGGGCCGTTTGAATGCCTAAACGAGATTATATAAAAACCCGACATTACCAGGGGAAATATTTGCAGACTCAACGATGGCAGAGTGGGAAAGATCGGGGATACAGAGGGTGGGGGATCTAATGGGACCCAGTAGTATAGCACAATTTACCGATTTACAGAAGACCTACGATATAGGTCGCAGCAATTTTTTAAGTACCTCCAAATTCGTAGCTTTTTTAGTAGTAAGACAGGGGGAGTGCTGAATTTAAGGATAATAAAATTATTGATATCATTAGGGCAGGGGAAGACTGCACTATACGGAGGTTATACACGGAGCTATCTTCCCTGAAAACGGATGATCTTGAGAAACATGGTGGAAAATGGGCAGTCAAGCTGGATATAGAGCAATCCATGGTAATGGACTCTCTAGAAATGGGTCAAACACTACTATGCTCAGCCGCCTTACAAGCTCAGCATTACAAGACTGTATTCTCTTTGTATCACACACCAGCAAGGATTGCGCAGTGGGGGGGACAATCAGGAATTAGATGTCCACGGTGTAATAGTTTAGAAGCTGAGATTGTACATATGTTTGCAACTTGTCCCCAGCTGCAAAAATTAAGGAAAGATATCTCTGAGTTTTTGGGTTTCCATTTGGGTATCAATGTCTCCCTGACGCCATCGTTGATTTTGCTAGGAGTTATAAGTGGGGATAGGCTCAATACGAATGGGAGTTTTATGTTTGTTGCAATGTCGGTGTTGAGAATTTGTATAGCAACAGCCTGGCTTGATAGAGATCCTCCAGTGTTTCAACAGTGGCTTAACAGATTGCTATCTACCTTTAATTTGGAAAATAATATATACGAAAGAAAGGGGAAAAAGGGCAGGCAACGTGGTAGATGTATCTGGGGCCCTATATATAGACTGAAGGATAACGCTTAGTAGAGTAAGTTTCATTGTAGGTGCCCTCCCTCTGGTTTATTCTGGGTTTTTCTGTTAATTAGCCAAAGTGATGTATGTTGCTGCAATATGAGTTTATGATAACAGTATTGTAAAGTATATTTTGAATTAAGCTAAACCTTGTTTTTTATAAATATGTGATTTATCTGCTGTACTGTGAAAAAAAAACTTAACAAAAAAAAAAAGAAGCCCATGTTCTGCTGTGATCCTGGGTTTCGATTGGAATTCTCAAGGGCATATTATCAAGCCCATTATCGCCGCTTTAGCGGCAGTTTCCTGCCGCTAAAGCGGCGATAATTTTAACACCGTTCTTGCTAATATGCCCCTGATCACACTAAGTCACAGCTCAAATGTGTTTAGCCTATTGTGGCACTGTAAAAAGGAGCAGGCCACGCACATGCTTCAATATGACATGGAGAATGGGAATAGAAATGTGGGATTAATTGTAACAATCTTCACATAACCAATTGCTTACAATATTGGTCGAAATGTTAAGAGTCATTGAGTACACTTTACAGACATGTACTTGAATATGGCTTACTCAATCACCATGAGCACTGAGTGAACTTTTCTCCCTTTGTCCTTTCAGCTGACCAAGTATATGGTCTGCAGTCAGGGGTCACGACCCCATTTGCATATCCCTAGACAGAGGCAGAGCGCTCCTACAACAATGCACTGGGCAAGACCAGGGGTCTCATGGAGCAGACTTTCGGGGAAGTGAAGTCTCGCTTCTGCTGTCTGGACATGTCCGGGTTCCGATTGCTATACTTCCCCCTACAGTTTGCAAAATTATACTGGTTTGTTGTATATTGCACAACATCTGTGTGCGGACAAATGTCCCATGGGACCAGTGATATGAGGAGCAGGAAGCAGCAGGTGCAGGGCCAAACTGGTAATACCGGGCACCGGGCAATCCCCCGGGAGGCCGGAAAGGGTGGGGGCTGGTTTCTTTACAGGAGGCCGGTTTTGTTACTGGGGCCGCCGATTTTTTTAAAATTGGCCCCCAGCAACAAAATCAGAAGTCCGTCCTGCCTCCAGGCCTGTGTCCAACAAAGTGTGTGTGGCAGCTCAGCTGGCAGCGCCCTGCCTGCATTGGCCTGCCTGCTGGCGGTGCTTCTGCTGCTTCATCAATTTCCCGCAGCGCCACGCAGCTGTGATTCAGTCACACACCCTGCTAGACAGCACAGCCGGGGACCAGTCAGGGTTGTCTGTGACACAACAAAATGTGGCCGTGGCGCTGCGTGGGGACGTCACGTCCTGTGCCAGAGCGGGGCGTTTGTGTGGTCAACTGCCCAAGTGTTTGCGGGCAACTCGGTCCACAGCGCTGCTGCTCGCACCGGCCAGCCCGCACTGTCTGCAGTGGAGGTCTTAATAATGGCCGCCCACCGGCAAATTCAATTATATAGTTTCCAAGGAGAGCCCCGCCGAGGGAAAGTGCTGTACAGATAGTGGACGGATTTATCAGTGACGGAGTCATGACTGGCCGTCACTGGGTTGTAGCGAATGCCAGTAGACTAGGACTCACTGCGGACAGCCGCCATCAGCCTGGACCGACGGGATTGCCCCGCGAGGTGAGTTGCTCATGGCCTGAGGTGAGCCAGCTGCCTTGCAGAAAGTTGCTGACTGACGTTCCAGGCATGCAGCGCTGTCTGGCTGAGATAATTCAAAATTGAAGAACAGTAAGTAAGTAGTTGTTGCTTATCAGCCACTTGTTGCCACCCACCCCGAGTATGTGACAGTAAGTTAGTGTTATAATAGCACAAATTAAGTGACCGCGCGATCAGGTGCGGCCGCTACAGCCTGCCTGCAGTCTAAGTCTGTGTGGGTGCTCACTAAGAGACAGGTGGATCCTCATTTGTGATTAATGATGTTTTGGTAATATCCCACATGTCCTGGAAATGGAATATTCTAGAAATATAGCGTGGGTGCCAGTTAAGTCAGAGAGGGTTGACAGGAGGCCATGAGGGACAGAGGAAAGGGGTCGTCGGGTGAAAGGGTAGTAGAAATGTACCCCTCACCCAAAATGGAATAGACAGAAATTACAGACTCAGGATTGTCTGAGCAAAATTGCATCAGAGATTAGATAATCCTGCAAGCTATGGTTTTAGACAGCAGAGCTACCCCTGTGAAACAGCCCTTGCAGGGTTTGGCAGATGGTTTAGTGTTCGAATTCACCATATAGAAATGCACCTCAGTTTAAACAAGTCTTAACAGGAGTTAGATTCCAGAAAGCATTAGGAGGATACACACTTCTTACAAGCACACACCAAAGTTATCCTATAAATGGCCTTAGTAGCAGCACTATCGCTCAAGTTTACATCGATTGTAAGAGTTCTTGATTTAGGTGGCATAGCTGTCCCACAAGAGAGAGTTCGCACATGATGTGATAGCACAGAAGAGAGCAGAGCTATCTATCCAGCTTTCTACATAGAATTTAAAAGGTCAGATCTCTGACATCTGAGCTATTGCTCAGGTTATATAGCTGTGACGGTGCAAGACCATAGACAGCAGAGCTACCTGTCATCCTACAGAGAGCTAGAAGTCAGGCCTAAAAGTCTTCATTGACTGTCTGACTGAATGTCTGGTGTGAGTGGTTTATTTAACCCAGGTACTGTACTGCATTTATTAAATGCAAGATTTTCGTTTGGTTCCATACATTTTCTTAATCCACTGCTCGTGATAAAGTATCGCTGAAGATGTCACACATGAGACGTGAATGTCAGTCATAGGTGCCTTCAAAACATAGAAATGTAACTCATGTGCATACTGAAAACTTGGCAGCTATGTTTGGGCTGGGCCAGTGAAGGATGAGTTGCCGAAGTCAGTGGTGACAGAGATAGTGTCACTCATAATCGTTTAAATGTCACTCATAATTACACTGAAATTATGAAGATGTCACACATAGCAATCTGAAACCTTGGCAGCTATGTTTGCAGCGCTTCAGACAGTGACCCCTGAGACATGCATTAATGCGTGACAATGCATTTCAGTGCGGTGATGCGGAGCTCCAGACTGAAATGCGTTAGTCTAACACCTGATGCGTGATACTTGGCAGGACTGCCGACGTCTGTGCTGCTCTGCACAGTCAGCCCTGCCAAGCGCCTTGTGGAGCACTCCAAGTTAGCACCTCTTCTGACTGCCAAAGCTCTTAGCTGGCAGATTGTGTCAGGCTTGGGCTCAGTTCACGGCTGGCAGTGCTACAACATTTCTCAATATACCGCGGCAATAGCTGACATCAGGTCGCGAGGCCTCAGTGTCATTGGCCAATCAGGGTAGGCGGGCCAGTGTGAGCAGGCACATGCTGCATAGTTTAAAGTTGCCCCGCCTTCGAAATGATTTGGACCGGACCACGGCTGGAGAGTGGTGCTCAGTCCAGTGCAGCCAATGCCGCTGCCGTGCGAGTTCTTCTGAGTGCCCGACCTGGACCGTGCCATGGGACGTCGTTGAGGCTGGCCCGTACCGTCAATGGTACTTGCAGCTGAGCTGATAGAGTAAGTCAAGACTAGCCGCATGTGTTGGCCTTTCACACAGCAAGCCTTGAAGAGGCTCAGGTTTACACCTACTCTGCCAATGCCCCCAGTCCCCTACCTACTGTCCCCAGCACTACCTCTGGATCCCCGTGACCCTTTCACTTCCCTCAATTCGGTTACTGTGAAAAGCCTCTGTCCGCTTTCTGTGACCTTGAAGCACGCTAAAATGCAGTGATGTCCCTTTCCCACCTCGGCCCCTCAACGCACACCCCAGAGGCCCGTCTGCGGAGTCTCATGCAGCCGTTTGGAGCACCGCCATAATCTACCTAATAGCGTTGCCCTGATCCTCACCTGAAAGGCTGTTTTGAATGAGAGAGGGGCCAGTAACGAGAGCTGATAGAGCCAGATGTAAGTGACTGATGTGAACAGGGGGTGACTATGAAAGAAGCTGGAGGGGTCGTAAAGTGGGGGGCTCCACTGCTGAGGCTGGGTCAGAGGGAGAGGCAGTCAAGGTGAGAGAACTTGGGGCAGCATACAGGCCTGTAGGGCTGAGGGGGAATCCCGAAGTGCTCCGTGGAAATGCACCAAGAAATAGGCATAACCGCCTAATGAGCACGCTAAAGCTGCGTGGGGCCTGGGAGCACTGAAGCTGAAGGGTCCTGAGGGTGCCCATGCAAGGCATTTATATAAATTACCTGCAGTTTCCTGACAGCACCGTTCTCCATTTGTGTGTGTTAGTTATTGTCTGTCTATGC
This sequence comes from Calotriton arnoldi, assembly GCA_963921515.1. Lineage (NCBI taxonomy): Eukaryota > Metazoa > Chordata > Amphibia > Caudata > Salamandridae > Calotriton > Calotriton arnoldi. The sequence goes on from CAWUFW010007103.1 coordinate 858,222, forward strand.
TTTTATTATTAGTTTTAAATCCTTCACTTCTTCAAGGTGCTGTGGGCATATTCTGTTCTCTCTAAGGGTCTGTCACTGGGAAAGGGGTCGGGCGTAAGCCGTGTAAACACAAACCACAGCGCCACCAGTTGCTATTTGCTTTTTGCCTGAACTTCTTGTATTGCCCTGCCTCACATTAATGTTTTATTTAGAATGAATATTTCCCATAACGATTATGATACACTTTTGTTGACTGTATTTATTTGTGAACTTTTTATAGCGCTGTGCTGGAAGCTAAAATGCATCTGGGCACTTCTCAGTCCATTTCAGAAATGAAATCCTGGAAATCTGACAAACAATTGGTCTGAATAGCTTTACAGCACTCCACTAACTATAGCCGCTACCATACAAGCTGTAATTGTCTGTATTTTCAGACCACTGCCATTTTTTTGATATTCTATCCTTTTGAGACCACTAGAGCAGTGGGTTGGTTGCTTGGTACAATCGCAGTCTCCTGCAGAGCCAGTTACAAATGGAATTTCCCAGCAGCACTAGTGCAGCAGTTTAAGATCTTAGAGTTTCTGGTTGCTCAAATAGGTGCAATTTCTGATATTTATATGTTTCCCTCATGTTCATTGTTTGATTTTTGCTCGCGAGAAAGTGTCACTCATAGTCATTGAATGTCACTCATAATTACACTGAATTTATGAAAATGTCACACATAGCAATCTGAAACCTTGGCAGCTATGCACAGTGCAGTGTGCACTCCTGCTTCTGCTCTGCGGAGAAAAAGCACAACTGCCATTGGTGAGGTGACCTCTCACTCACGAATGGCAGTGGTGCTTTTTACCTGCACAGACAGACAGAGGTGATTCAGTGAAGTAGTTGGGTTGAATTTAGTAGTGCGTGTGCCTCGCACACGCACTACTAAATTCAACCCAAGTTACCATACCAGTCCACCCAGCTACTACACTGTGCATGCGCAGGGACAGGGTGCCATGTGGCCAGTGCGCGCAGGCCGCGGCCCGGGTACACTTACTTTCGGCACCACACCCACTGTCTACCACCACCACCCCTCGTGACCAGGCAGGCACTGAGGCACCTGACCAGCCTTAATTGCAGGCATAATGACTGGATAACCTGGTGCTCTTTAAGGTCATCATCTACTATTTACTGTGCTTTAAAAGTTAATACAATTACATTTGTAATGAAAAATGTGCTGTAAAATGCACCATTTTGGTCTGTCTTTTTCCAAACTTTTCTTGGGGGGAGAAACCCCCCAAACCACCCTAGTAGTGGTCGGGCTCGCTCGCTGCGCTCGCTCGCTACGCACCGGATGGGGGCTGGTCTGGCAAAATTTGCCAGGGCTGCTTTCAATTCCCAGTCCGGCCCTGAGCAGGTGAGGATCAGAATGAAGATGAGGACAGAAGGGAAAATGTAGGCACAATTGCTGAGACTCAGCGAAGGAACAGCATTGTGTAAGACTTTTTCACTGAAGCATGATTCATTGTGATGGCCATACATCCAATTTATGTTTTGGGGGAAAAAGGGTTTAAAAGTGTAAATAAATGAATGAACTCTTACTTTATGTAAACACTTAACAGTGACTCTAAACATCAATACACTCACTTCAGTAATGCAGACATACAGTAGGATCCTCAAGTATGGCATCATCTTGAATGACAATGTGGATATCATTTGCATATGAGTACAATATCCGTGAACAAAAAATGCCTACAATGCACATACCTACATCGAGGTAAGCATGATAAAAACTGTAATACATATTATGTCAAAATATGCACATTTGACAATATGTCTGTGGATTTTACAGCAATATATTGCCTGTCCTAGTGTCCGCACCATGAACGCATGGACTCACACATATGCGCACTGTTTACATGCACATGTGACACTTCCCAAGTCTACAAACATGCCAGCAAAGTTAATGTGAGCAAGAAAAGGTATCACTGGGGGTGTTTACCTGCATTGCAACAATCAATACACTGTACCACACACAAAGGGCTAGTTGCGTCAATGAAAAGAAATGCATTGCCCACTTCGGTAGCGAGGCGTAAGACACAAATCACACTTTAGTAGGAAAGGTGACGCTTTAGTAGGAAAGATGTAGCTTAAATAGGAAAGGTGGCACTTTAGTGGTAAAGATGATGCTTCAGGAAACAAGACGCTTTAATAGTAAAGGTGGCGCTTTTGGAAATTAGATGCTTTAGTAGTAAAGGTGACACTTTAGAAGAAAAGGTGACACTTTAGGAAACGAGACGCTTTAGTAGTAAAGGTGATGCTTTAGAAGGAAAAGTGACACTTTAGGTAATGAGGCACTTTAGTAGGAAAGGTGACGCTTTAGCAGAAAAGGTGACACTTTAGCAAACAAGGCGCTTTAATAGTAAAGGTGACGCCTTAGTAGGAAAGGTGACGCTCTTAAGTAGGAAACGTGGCGCTTTAGTAGGAAACATGATGCTTTAGTAGTAAAGGTGATGATCTAATAGTAAAGGTGACGCTTTAGGAAACAAGACGCTTTAGTAGTAAAGGTGACACTTTACTAGGAAAGGTGACGCTTCAGTAGGAAAGGTGACACTTTAGTAGGAAAGGTGACGCTTTAGTAAGAAACGTGATGCTTTAGTGGGAAATGTGACGCTCTAGTAGGAAACATTATGAATGTGTAGGAAATGTGAAGCATCCAGCCAGGAAATGATGCAATGGCTCAGCCATGCTGCAAACCAGGTAGTGTGAAGTTCCTTGCAATTTCACTTTCTGTCTATGTTGTCTGTGCTGGCTGTTGGAGGTGTTTTGTGTGAGCTCTTGTGATCTGGTGTGTTATTTGGGCTTGTTGGTCTCTCTGCTGTCCCTGTTGTGTAAGTAAACTATCATTTGTGTTTTGTAATTGTATTTTGTAAAGTGTTGTCCACTGTATTGTTGAGTATTTATCCATTTAGGGGTTAGTAGTCTTAGGGGTGGGGGGATATAAACGACTACGTTTTAAGTCAGCCCACAAAAATGTTGCTAATGCAAAGCACACCAGTGGGTCGTCAAGCTGTTGGAAATAAAATTGTGCTGGTCAACACTGAATAAAATCACAATTGCGCAACAGAGGAATTAGATATTTTTGGGTTTAGGGTAGCTAGTGTGGGTAGGAAGATGTCAGGCAGGGCCAGATCCAAGAACCTGTTGGAGGAGGAGTTTGCTGGCCTGCTTTGGCAGTTGGTGCGATACTTGCCAGACATGATCAGCAGTGGAGGTAGGATGAGTCAAGGCAACCCTACACATGAGAGGTGGGAGCGTTGGGAGAAGGTGCGCTTCCAAATAAGTCAGATCTTCAATGTCCAGTGGAACATCCACCAAGTGAAGCACCAATGGGCCGATGTTGTCAGCTGAGAGACAGATCTCCTCGATCACCTGGGGAATGAAGTTGGTGGGCCTACTGGTAAGTCCTATATTCCATGAGCTTGTAGCTGTGTGGCTTTCACACACATCTTTAAATGAGCTTTATTCAGGCAGGCCCAGATATGTATATGGGTTACTAAGGCATGACTAACTCAGTTAAATAAACAGAACATGTCACAGGGGCCTGTTTAAAGGGGCAGTACAATAGCCAAAAAATACTATGCAGTGCAGGGGAGGCCCATAAATGCTGTGGGACCCATCCGGCAATGTGCAGGGAGTATTGTCACCAGGCCTGTTAGGCTGTTACTGACTGCAAATTATGTTGCAGGAGAGTGCACTCATATGTTTCAGGCCACAGGTTGCAGAGGGTATTTGGTTTACCCCCAAAATGGTCACACATACATATGTGTATATAACAAAAAATAGTAATAATTCCTCTATGAGCCTGTACAGGCCTTGAAAGATCATTGTTCATTTACAGTCCACTGGGCACACGTAAGGAGCTAAGTGAAGAAGACAAACAGGCATGGGTACTGTCTGATGTGTGTGTAGCATTGTAAAGAACGCATCGAATTGAGAAGGCCCCAGCATTATCACACTATGCAGAGTGTGGTCAGGAAAATTGGACTGTTCCAATACCCATCAAAGATAGCCACCCTTGAACCATGTAGCAAGCAATTAATATGTATTTATTTATTTGTAGCATTTGTAAAGTGCACTGTGACCAGACTAGCATCCTGGCACTAAAGTGTAAAGTTGATTAGAGGGTGGGGGGGACAAAGAATAGAATACTGCTGCAAGTATCTACTGCTTTGGAAAAAAATAAGTCTTCACAGTTTTCCTGAATCTCAACAGGTCCGTGTGTGCTCTTAGATTGGATGGAATCTTGTTCCACAACAGAGCAGCTTTTATTGAAAAGGCTCGGCCACCTAGTCAGGCTTTTCAGAACCTGTGTATCTGAATGAGATCTGTGGTGGCAGAACACAATGACCTCCTGGGGACATATCTTTTCAGTCTATATTGCAACAGCACAGAGCCCTTGTTCTGAAGGGCCCTGAACACAATGCACATAGACTTGAAGAAGATCCTCTGTTCCACAGGAAGCCAGTGGAGTTCTCTAAGGGCGGTCGATGCAGAGGATCTTCAGGGCCTATTTAATGTTCGTTTAGCAGCAGCTGTCTGAACTCTTTGCAATCTCCAAACCAGATACTCAGGTGTTCCAAGGAGAAGAGCATTACAGTAGTCAAGTTGACTCAGTATATTAGGGTTTTTGCCTGCACATGTAGCACCGGAACAGCTCTCTGAGGCCATGGAGCTTTGAAACACAAACCCCAGCCATTTAATTAACGTGCCTCTCAAAGGTGACTCCGAAATTGCAAACAGCCTCAAAGGGGCACTACTCTGTCGCTGTGGGTAGTGGCTAGAAGTTAAGGGTAGTAGCATCGGGACTTTATTTCCTGAACAACCGAGGAATTCTGCTTTATTCCCATTTAATTTGAGGGAATTAACATTCATCCACTTTACGATGTCTGCTGGACAGGTCTGAAATGAATGTGCTGCATCCTGCTGACTAATATTAAGAGACAGGCTCAACTGTGTATCATCAGCATAGTTAGTCAAGATAATATTATGCATTTTATCAAATTAGAGGCTTCATATAAATATTAAACAATACCGGACTGAGTTCCGATCCTTGTGGTGCTACCTGTTAAACACCTCTAAAGTCTGATCAATAGGGTAGTAAAGCAACAGTTGACAGTGGTCCAGCAGATAGGATTCTACCCACTCTAACATGGTACCACTGACACCAAAAGATGTTAGCCTTGCTAGCAGGGTGTGGTTGTTAACTGTGTCAAAGGCTACTAAAAAATCAATCAAAATTATTATTGTGGGCTGGCCACTGTCAACCCTCAGAATGCTGGTCTTCCACCTTGTCTGCACTCTGTGCACCTGATAAGTGATGTGCCTGGTATTATCTGAATACACCACAACATGGCTTGCATATGTTCATCATTAGGGCAATCCAACTTTGCTTGATGCTACAAGTGCAACCTGCAGACAGTACCAGGCATGTGTGAAGTCAATATACTGGGTACTGTGCTTCATATGTAAACAGTGCACATGTTCAGCATTCACAGAGCAATGTACCATCTTTTTGTCTTGTAGCTGGACCTAGCCCATACACCTGTGGTGAGGTAGAGAGCTTCAGAGATCCCAATGCTACCAGTGAGTGTCATCATCTTCAACAAACTTTATTTCGCATAATTTGTGATGCATAAAAGTACAAACATAATATTTAAAACATACGTATTAAAACAATTCCATAAAAAGTTCTCTATTAAAAACATTTAATATACAAATTCCTGCATAGAGTGCAAATTCATATGTAAACAATTTATCCCACAATTTGATCCCCCATTTGTTTCCCTACTAATAGTAAAGCAGCAAATAAGTCCTCCCCCTTCATACAGTCAAATTCAAAACTTTATATGCACATCATTATACTCCAGTACAACTCCGAGCTCTCCCAGTAACCTATTTTTATAAGTCAATATACAGCATAAGAGATTAGTAAATAGACATTCACAGTACGACAGCCAGCATAAGGGTAACTTTTCATCTTAAATACCGATATTGCAGGTCTGATATAAATGCCTACGTTTTAAGGTAGCCCACAAATATTTGGTTAACGCAGTGGGTCGTCAAGCTGTTGGAAATAAAATTGTGCTGATCAACATTGAATAAAATTACATTTGCTCAACAGAGGAATTCGATATTTTTGTTCATGTTCACAGGGAGGAATATAATGAATAGAAAAATAAAATATGCAAATTTGACTGAGTGGACGTATTGTCACAAGGACAAGGATGCAACTCATTTACACAATGGGAGTTAGCGAGAAAACCCAGCATGAGCGGGATATAATATAAGCGGAACCTTATCGGAATAAAATGGTGCTGGGGGTTCTGTACAAAAGCCAAATATGACTGCACGTTGTGCTTTAGAAGGGGGAACCATATGATATATATGAACCAACAGTACTTTTGTTTTTGTTTTGAGCCCACCTATCCGCCTCAGCCTTTCTTAAAAAAATCTCTTTGAGCCTAGCCTTGGGAAAGCTCGCTCATTTCGACAGAGTCGAATAAGTCTCACAGACCCACGGCTGTGAGAGTGGACTTTACATAATTCAGCCATGGAATCTCATTAGCAAGATCCAGTTTTAGACAACCCCTTAACACAGCTTGGTTTAATTTTTCATATGGAGTGCCATAATGGTGCCAGTTGGATCGTATCACAAATATATACGGTAGGCAGAGCTCAGTATGAGAAACATGATTTGCACAGCTATGCAACAGTGAGAGCACTCTTTTACGAAAACCGCTCTCCACACGTTGCAATGGTTCTATATTTACCATGCCCCCTATTGCTGCCCCATATGTGGCAATAACCTTGGCTTTTGCCAATAAATATTTAATATTCTGGGAACAGGCTTGAACTCCAATTCCTTTGAGAAGTTAAATATGGCTGCAATTCTTCTTTCCAGGATGGTTGGTCTATTTCTTTCCAAAATACCATCCATTGAATAAGATCCCAAGGTATGAGAATGTATCTACCATCTCTACCCTCCAATGAGCTATATAGAATGTGGGAAGTTTCTTTGGGTGCATCCCTGCAATAAGGGCATGCAATATTGCTTGGTTCACATGTAAATCCAGGCTGTAATAATAACCGGGTCAACTCCCATGCCTTCAATAATTGCCCGTAGTTTACTATGGACCACGCAGTCAAATGCAGCAGAGAGGTCCAAAAAGGCCATAAAAAGTTGACCTTTCTTAGCCACCGTGTACTTGGCGATCACCATACTCAAATTGAGGCTTTGATCAATGGTCCCTTGGCCCTCTCTAAAATCGTAGTGTGCTATGTTAATACTTTCTTTTCCTTTACCCATTCCTCCAATCTGTTCAATAATTAACCGTCCCATCAACTTGGCGGTGCTGTCAATTAGAGAGATTGTCCTGTAATTTATTAGGTTTGCCTTGTCCCCCTATTTAGGTCAGCATTCGAGACCTCTTGTTTATACTTTAGTATATACTTATATGTGTATGTACTTTGTGGTCTCTGAAGATCAGCCCTAGGACTTGTCTGCTTCCCCTTAGGGACTTTTTTTTCTGTTCAACTGCCTCTATTTGACTGTCTTGATAGAAAATGACCAGTAGAGGTCAGTAAAATACCAGAATTGCTTTCTGCTGAGGGACTTTCTTTTTTAAAAATTTTCTGGCAACTGCCTCTATTTAACTTTCTTGATAGAAAACAACCAGCAGAGGTCAGTAAAATACCAGAATCACTTTAGCATTCTCTAGATTCCAGTCCATAGAAATTGTCTTCCACGAGCACCCGTAGACAATAATATTTTTTTCAAATCTTGTATTTTCAGTGATATGTCCACCGAAGACCCTGATTTTATATTAAAAACAGAGCTTTGGTCTATACCATTTTCAGCTGAATGGCAATATTTCTCTCCATGTGTTCCCATACCTGGCGTGTCACGCAATTTGTTGCTTACTTTCCCTCCATGTTAAAGAACAGTAGATGCTTCAGCACCCAGGCTAATGTTCTGCGTAGCTAAATACATATAAGGTCCCAAAGGCGAGACTGATTGCATTGCAAATGCTTGTTGTATATGGAAATGATTATTGAGTGCTTCCACATTTTCAATGGGCCAGTTTTAACAATAGAATTAAAAATGTTAGTCAATAACAGAGCCCATAAGTCCTTAGTCTCCAGAAAAATATTTACACTGACCCCATCGGGGACAGGGGCCTTCAGGGAACTAGACTGAGCAATTGTGAAGTGATCACACCAAGCAGGTAGGTGTAAGAGCACATACTTTCTTGACTGTTCGTCTCCACAGCTTCCAGGAACTGACAAGATCCTGGGATTCAAACCATAGCATTCCATTACCATGACAGTGACATCATAAGGAGTACAAGGCAGAAGGACAGCATGCTAATAGAGAAACTACTACAACATCTCCTCTCTTTCCATTAATACAAAAGGAAAAGAGGTAAAGCAAAGGCAAAAGAAGAAAGGCAGAGAAGAGGAGAGATGAGAAAGATTTACCAAGAAGCAATGAGATATAAAAGGCAAAAGGTGTACCAAACAGCGATAACAAAAGGGCACTGAAGATAAAGATGGACACAACGTCCACACATAAATGTTCATAAATCGAAAAAGCAATAAAACAGACTACAGATTTAAATGATTTGGCTGGGCACTCGTCCTACTACTCCTTCGTGGAGGGACATATTTCAAAAAGGATTTCGCAACCTGGGAAGGTCTCTGTACACACTCTTTAACAGTAGGTTTTCTTTGAACTGATTGGGGCTGAACAATATTCCCCGATTCAAGACCCAGGTGAATCACAACCCTCATAAGAATCTTGTAAATTCTGGACAGATTCCACCAATTTTTGCCATTGACTCTTACAGCAAAGCGCGAAGTAGCATCAACTTTGATAGGAGGACCAAACTTTGACAGACCCTTGGGAACATTAAGAGGGGACTTAATTCTCACCCAATCCCCCACAGAAACCACAGACTTGGATTTGGTCTCATCCGAGACAGCAGGCTGTGGATGCGTGCCACAATCACTTTGTGTCGGGACAGTAGGAAGAGATTGTAAACCACTATCTCCCTGTGTCTCCCAGCATCTTGACAGCAAACCCCACTTCTTCATCCAAGTAGGACAAATGTGAAAGGAAGCTTGTCTACCTCTAAGTAGAGCGAAAGGACTAGACCCTGTGATGGCACTTGGAGTAGTGCGATGTGCCCACAACATACTCTGGACAGCCTCCTTGATATCAACTCTGGATGAAACAGCCCACTGAACACATTCAACAAGAATTCGGTTGGTGCGCTCAGTGAAACCATTGGCCTGTGGGTGATATAGAGCTACACGCCGGTGGGAGATGCCACACTGTAACAGAAAATCAGACATTTCTTTGGACGTAAACTGCACACCATTGTCGGATACAATCTCCTTTGGGAAACCTTCTCTGGCAAAAAGACTCTGAAGAAACCTAATGACCTCATGAGAGTTGGGATCTGTCATAAAATGGACCTCCCACCACTTGCTGAAGTAATCAGCAACTACCAGTGCAAACTTGTATTTATTGGGCAGAGCATTGAAAGGTCCCACGAAATCGATAGCCAACTTCAACCAAGGACCCTCGGGTACCTCCACCTGTTGAACAGGAGGCGAAACAATCTTAATAACCTTATCACTGGTACAACATGTCACACATCCTTCCACAGCATCATTGATTTGACCGTCCATTGAGGGCCACCAATAGACACAACAAATCCTTTTTTTAGTGTTCGTCTGCCCAAGATGTCCCTCGTGACCATAGTTGATGACGCAACCTCTAAGAGATTCAGGAGGGCCAAACTTATCCCCCCGCATGATCATCTCTCCACCCTCCAAAGTGAGCTCATCAGCGACCTTGGCGAAAGGATGAAGATCACTGTCCAGATGTTTTTCCTTAGGCCAACCCGATACAATAAAATCCTTCACCTTCTTAAGTACAGTATCGGACTCCATTCCACCAAACTAATCACGATCAGTGAAAGAACCCACACCACACGCATCAACTGCGGCAATAAGGCACTCTTCATCTGTATCGTCGTTACGATCATCTTTTCCTAAAGATAAAGGAGATCTTGAAAGATAATCGGCTCTTGTGTTTCTCCCACCCGGGATGTGTGCAACCCCAAAATTGTACTGCAGCAATTTCGAACTCAACCTAGCGATTCTGGGGGTATGGTCTTTGACAATTCTACCCTCAAGGATGGGAATGAGGGGCTTATGATCAGTAAGAAGAGTACACATCTTCCCCCACAAAAAGCATTTGAAACGCTCAACAGCCCAGCAACACGCCAGCAATTGTAGCTCAATAACTGAGTAGTTTTTTTCACTTGGGCGTAACGCATGGGAGGCGAAACCTACAGTGTACTCTTTACCCTGCTTGACCTGAGAAATCATGCCCCCAAGACCATCTAGACTGGCATCCACAGACACTGTACATTGAAAAAGGGGGTAAGAATGCTGCAAGACCCTAATTCTTTTTTAATCTGTGAAAACTCCTCCTGATAGGAAACATCCCAAACAAACGCAGTTTTCTTCTTGAGGAGATCTCTCATGTGGACTGTCTTGGCAGCAAAATTAGAAATGAATTTCATGTAGAATTTGCACAAACCCAAAAATGAGGAGACTTGTTCTTTGGAGGTGGGACATGGAGCGTTAGAAATGGCTTCGATGAGACCTTCTCTTGGCACAATACCGTCACCAGAAATGCTGTGTCCCAGGTATTCAATGGACTCAACACAAAAAACACACTTGAGCTTGTTAGCTACAATTCCCCTACCCTCCAATCTCTCCAAAACTTTCGCAAGGTTTTTGTCATGCGAATCCTTGCTCTTTCCAGACACCAGAATGTCATCTTGGAAGACAACCGTATCTGTGACACCCTCCAAAACCTTCTCAATGACACGCTGGAAAACTGAGGTTGCCAAAGCTAGCCCGAACTGCATCCTTCTGAACTGGAAGGTGCCGACAGGTGACACAAAAGCTGTCAGGTGCTTGCAGACCGGATCCAGCTCGACTTGATGGTATGCCGAGGCTAGATCGATCTTGGAGAAGTATTTCGCACCAGCAAATTTTGAGACAATGTCATCGATACGGGGAAGGGGGTGCGAGTCAACCCAAATCTCCCTATTCAGGCTGCGCAAGTCAACACATACCCTGAGAGTTCCATTCTTTTTGCGCGCCACCACCAAGGGAGATAACCAGAGAGAGGACTCTATAGGCTCAATGACACCAGATTCACACATTTTTTTAAGTTCTGAAGACAGGTCATCCCTGATACTGAAGGGCACATTACGCAATTTGTGTTTGATGGGAAGAGCCCCTTCCTTGATAAAATGTTTGAACCCTTTGATGCATCCAAGCTTGTCTCCAAAAACTCCCGGGAATTTCTTGGATCAAGAAACTAAACTCTCTCCTTCGGATTGTTCACCCATCACCGAAAATTGTTCAAGCGTGCCAGGCTTAAGAGTCATCCCGAACAACCCCTGGTGATACCAACCAAGAATGTTAAGACCCTTCTTTGCCACGTAAACCTTCCCTTGGATGCGCCTGTCCTTAAAAACTAGGGAGGTCACAAAGAAACCCCTTAATTCAATCCTCCTCCCTTCATAGGAGACAGGACTTCTGTCAGGGGGATCGAGAGGTCTATTTCCCCATGTACTTTCAAACAATTCCTCAGTAATCCTAGTCATGCGCGCCCCCGAATCCACCAGCAGTTGCACACATTTACCATCCACCAACACATCAACTACAGGTTCGACACAATCCTCAGAATCGTCCTTAACAACCACCACAAAGTTGGTAAGCGAGCTAACGACTTCACACACAGGATCATTCGTGGGTTCCTCAGAGTACACAACATTGACACTCCTTTGGAAACCACACATTTTGGCGAGATGCCCTTGTTTCCCACACTTGCGACATGATGCATTCCTTGCCGGGCACACCCTCGAGTTGGGGAAATGCGATGGAAACCCACACTTGGTACAGAGATTTTTAGAGTAAGAACCTTTTTTCTCTTTTTTTGTGGTAACAAACCTATTCCCCCTTTGCTCAGATAGCGGTTTGATTTTGTCTCCTTGTATTTTCACACTCAGATCCTTATGATCTTTAACAGCACCCACAACACTCTTCTCAGGTTTTAGCTCATTCAAGGCTTTTTGAGACAACTCGATACTCTTGACAATGGTAATCGTTTCCTCCAAAGAAGGGTTCTCTTGGACCTTCTTGTCCCTACAATGCACCACAATTTGATCTCGAATGAGTTGAGAAGTAAAATGTTCAAATTCACATTCTGAAGCGAGAATGCGCAAAGCCGCTACATAAGACACTATGCTTTCATCATTCTCCTGCTCTCTAGTAAAAAACTTGTGCCTAGCAACAACAAGACTGCTTTCCACATCAAACTGTTTCTCCAGCATGCCCGCGGCTTGATCATAAACATTTAATTCTTCTTCTCCCTCAACCACAACTAGAGGAGGTAGATGTTCCAAAACAGCTTGACCTTCGAACCCCAGATTATGCTCTAAGATGAAACGCTTCCTCTCAGCGCTAAATCTTGAGCCCACCATAGCGCCTAGGTATTTTACGAATGCTCTATACCAGACTTTCCACTTAACTGGTGGATCACCTGGAAGCTGTAAAAAAGGGGGGGGGGGGTTGCACATTCTGCATGGTAAGTACAAAACAGAAAACATATAATTTCTATAAGCAGTTGAAATAATAAAAGTTCATCAGAAAAATACCTGTAAAGAAAAGAAAATAACACCAATACAACTCTGTCAAAATTGGAATAGTCCACCTTTGAAAATAAATAAAAGATTACGTAATTAGACACCACCAAGTCAATGCTGGACCTCCACTTTGACTGCGTACTCTCAAAAATATGTATATGTTACTGTGCAGCACTGTCACTGTGCAGCACTGAAACAGACTGCTAAGCCACAAAAATGAAGATAAATTATGCCAAACTTCTGTTCAAAGTGTCGCTTGCGATGGAGGAGTTAATTGCATCACTTCGATTGCAGTACTTGAATAACAGAGTGACAGTCAATTATGTTTAAATAATGAGTGTAGCCAAATAATTGCTCCGCCCCTACTGCAGTGTCGGTCGCATACCTTAAATGAAATCTTGTGTCGGCCTTCGAAATGAACCAGAGTAAAATAACTTTCCGCTTTCCACAACAAGCTCGGCAGAAAATGTTTCCGTTTTCCATTAGTAGCTCCCCACTGAGAGAAGCGATGTCACCTGGACGACGAATGGAGAGGAACGCAACAGTGGACGTCTCCGTAAGGCTTGATTCCCGTAACCAGGGAAACACAAGGAGACGCTCAGAAAGAGACACGCTCGACACACTCCTCCAGCGTGAAGACACAGACTCAGTGATGCGCTCAGAAAGAGGCACGCTCGACGCACTCCTCAGCATGAAGATGCAGACTCAGTGACACGCTGTAGACCAATGCTTCCTGTTACAAAGCAACAAGGAACTGCTTGTGACGCGTAGATCGCTCCTAGTGATGCGTCGCCCGTCTCCGCCGACTCTTGCGGCAGGTTCTAACACGTCATCAGATGGGGAAAGCTGCAGTAGGTGAAGGAACTCTCCCCCAAGCGATTACAACAGCCAACGAACAACAGCGCAGGATCGAGTCTGCTACAAGCAGCAAATTCAATTCGAGAACAAGATTCAGCACAACCACGCCTGCATACCAGGAAATGTCAGTAAACCACAACACATTATCTTCACCAAATGCTTGTTCCGAACTTGAAGCGCGGTGGAAAATAGGGTAGAAATAAAAAAAAATGTCTCACCAAGAATGTAGAACAAGCAGAAATGGTGTGCTGAACCAAATGTGGCAAAGGCAAGGTGGGTATGAAGAGTCACTCTTGTCTGAAAATGTTGTTGAAGATGATCTTCCGCACTGAAGATAACGAGGAAGACTCAGAAGACTTGTAACGCAGGAATCCTTCGCTGCACACGTGGGTGGAGAGAGGAACAGTCAAACTCGTCGCCAAATTTGAAGTGATCACACCAAGCAGGTAGGTGTAAGAGCACATACTTTATTGACTGTTCGTCTCCACAGCTTCCAGGAACTGACAAGATCCTGGGATTCAAACCATAGCATTCCATTACCATGACAGTGACATCATAAGGAGTACAAGGCAGAAGGACAGCATGCTCATAGAGAAACTACTACAAATTGCTTGCTCTATTTCTGTCACCTCAAAGACTATATAAACATTATTACTCCCCTCACAATAATTCAGTCTATTATTTATGTTCCTTTCATTATTTTGGATTTGTTTTTTTAAATGAGCCACCCAGCCATCTTTTTCAACATGCACTTCCAATGAGGGATCCTCAGCCTCTTTTAAATAGGGAGCATTAACCATCTTCCAAAACCCTCTACTATCCTACATCTCAATTTCTTGCCTGAGGTCCACCCAGACTTCCTCCCTTAAAGTATTTATCCATGTCCTTCTCATCTTCCTATACCTAGTGCGCAGTCCTCGAACAAGGGAAGCATCTCTGGGAACCATGCACAAAGCATGGTGCAGATTTGCTAAACCCTTAGTGCAATCTGAATAAAACCATCGCTCTGATGGGCTCTTTCTTTATTTTTTATTTTTTATTTTGAGAGTTTTATATAGCGCTGGCTAGACCCGGAGGTATCAGAGCGCTTTACATAAGGTTCCACAGAAATTACAAAATTACATCAGTTACACGTTACATCAGTTACTAGAAAAACATTTCAAGAGAGTAGAAGACGAAATAAATGGAGCTTAGAAGGGTAAGGGGGTGAGGTAAAGGGGTAGGAGGTAGATAGGATGGAGAGACGAAGGAGAGTCTGCCCAAAGTCCAGCTGGGTAGGTGACGGCCGAGGAGGAAGTCTACCGGCCATCTCCTCTTTAGCTATCGGGTAGCTCAAATGGACGGATCAAGTGTACTCTAAACTCATGCAGTACCTTCTCAAACACAGTGGTAATCTGCTCAGGAGTAGCATTATCGTCCAACCAAGTCAGAATCTCAGTATATTTACTTGCAAGCACCATTGGCAAAACAATTTACTTTGTCCCATTTCAATACATATCTATTGTTTCTGGCTAGTACTGGTTTAGGAACTTTCCCCACATTCTTTCTGCTATAATTCTTCCATTTTAGATCACAGGCAAGAGAAGTGTGATCACTAAAGCCCAAGAAGCTTACCTGTTTGTTAACTAACTATCATTCAGAGTTTCTGAAGCTAATATATAGTCAGTTATGGGACCTTTCTCTGCACTTTCGAAGGTCCCAACTATGAATCCTGTAAGTGGATTTATTCTGTTTACTATCCACAGGTTTCATGCAATCAGCAATCTATTTAGGGCGCTCCCATAATTACTATGGTCAAAGTTTGGTGATAGTATCCCTTTCGTAGTCCATTATCCCATAAACTGACCTCCCTAGCTTTTGGCAACTTCTGGCATTAAAATCTCCCATCCAAATATACTTCAGGGGCTTGAGGTGATGGAAGCTCACATCATTAATTTCTTTCTCTAATTCGCCTGCCACTTGTGACGTATATCACCATCAAAATTGTTATTATAGTAGTTTATTGTTATCAGGTCCCAGTCTCATGGCCCCAGACATATCAAATAATGAATATAGGGGAATCATTAAAAAACGTAAGGATTCTGACATTGAGAGTATTGGCTATCAGCGTCAGAATTCCACCCTTTGCTCTATCGGCCCTGGATGGTATTGCCAGGGTTTGAGCGAAGCCCATCCATAAAGATGGAACCCACTTCCCACGTTTCCTGGAGGAAAATGATGTTGTGTTTTCTTATCTCTCCTATCCAGTCCCTGTTGTCCTTCTTTCTTCTATACCCAGCTATAATCTAGAATAATATCTTAATTACTTCTGTTCTCCCCACCATCATATCCTTCACTCCTTTTAATGCATCTCTAGAACCTCCGCCATTAGCTGACTTATTCCTACTATTAGCCAGTCAATCACATTCGTCCAAGATCTCCAATGGAGCAAACCTGTTTCTGGTTAGGATGTCAGCCCTTTCCGTAAATGCATTACAAGTACAGCGGGGAACTAAGCTGTTGGCTCTCCCTCCCTCTATCCTAAGACTATCTTGAGGTTTATAAAGAAACCTAAAGGGAGTGCATATATCTGAGAGCCTAGAGATGGTGCAATAGGGAGCTGATGTAGCAAATCCCCCACTAATCCAGGGCTATTGAAATTAATTACAATGCAATCACCAGAAATACGTTTTGAGGCTGGGCCAATCCGCACTGTTCTTCTGGCTACAAGGATATGCCAAATTACGTGAGGGTCTGCTCTTGCGAACTTTGACAGCCAGTGCAGCGCCTTCCCCATAAGTTGTTCTGTCAACTCAAGCTGTGACGGCCTTAATTCTGGAACATTCACTATGATAAGGACATATGGGACACTGCAGGTGGGAGACACAATGCCTGGCCCCTGTGGATCCCCCTACCCCCACAAAGATCTCGTTCCTCTCTACCTGTCATATCCCTAGTCTTTACACTTCTTTTACTTCCAGGGGTTATAGAAGAGTTTGCTGTTGGGTGGGTGGATGTGCCTACAGGATCCACATTCGGAATAGGCACTGGAGTGGACAGGGGATGAGGCTGAGTTAAGTGCAAACAATGCGGGACTGTATTTATATTGCTGGCACCCCTCCCACTAACGCCTCCAGACTGTGCTGAATTGACTATTCATTGTTATTGCACCGATTGTTGACACTCCCCAGTCCCTTCACCAACTTTGGGCTTGTGACCATTAAACAGAGTTGGCACATATGCTTTTGAGAGCGGGTTCAACATATTGGAAGAGGCAGGGTCCGTGGTAATCTGTAATACCCCACTATGTTCAGTTAGGTATGCTAAGCGTTATTCTATAGTCTCAAGCCTATTTAATAAAGGTTACGCATACATTGACAGGACACAATCCAATCTATGACAAAGTTAGTCTGTGTCTATAGATTGCACTGTCTGTGGCTGGGAGTGTGTTAGACCTGGCATCCTTGGCGTGGGTCTCCCTTCCATTTTTTTCATAATGCCTCCACTGTTGTCGATATGTTTTTGCTGGACTAGATGCTCATGGGCACTTTGCCACTGCTAATCAGTGCCAAAGTGCAAGTGCTCCCTATTGTAAAGTGTGATGTGAATTAGTGACTCCATGTTTGGCTTATTTGAATTACTGTCAGACCCTAGTACAGTGCACTGAGTGTGCCCAGGGCTTGTGAATCAAATGCTGCTGGTGGGCTTGCAGCACTGGTTGTGCCACCCACAGAAGCAGCTTGTAAAGTGTGTCTCAGGCCTGCCATTGCAGAGCCTGTGTGCAGTCTGTGACTGCCATGTCAACTTGGTAAGTGCACCCACCTACCAGTCCCCAAACCTTCCCTTTTCTTCATATCAGACACCCCTATGGTAGGCCTATGGGCAGGGTGCATTGTAAGGATAAGGTGGGACATGCCTGGTGTGTGTGGCATGTCCTAATAGTGAATTACAGCCATTTTCGTTTTTCACTATTGCAAGGCTACCTGTTCCCCATAGGCCAGAATGGGCAGTTTGATTATAACCTCTTATAATCCTAAACTGACTCAGGGAACTAGGTAGAAATTCGAGTTTAGTATGCCTGAACTCAGAATGATAAAATACATCTTTTAGTGAAGTTGGTTTTAACATTCTGTGTTTGAAAATACCACTTTTAGAAAGTGGGTATTTTCTTGCCTAACTATCCAGCCTGCCTCTGCCAGCTTGTGTATTGTGTGTCTGGTTTGTGCCTGACAGGGTCTGGGGGTGGCTACAGGAGATAGGGTGAGGCAGCACAGGGCTGAATAGAGAGATCTGCATCCAGAGTGGAGGGAGGAGTTGCATCTGGGTCTGAATAGGGCTGTGCCTGCCTTCCACAATGCTGACTCCACCCCCTGCCGGGCGTCTGAGTACCCTGCCCCACATTCTGAAAGGAAAAGAAGGAGACATGTACACAGAGTGCTCCAAAGCTGCACAGAACTGGTTTAACCTAGGCAAAGGCCTCTCTGCCTTCAGAGAACAAAGAGAAAAGGAGTATAAGTACTGGGGCCCAAACCCAGGAACTTTAGATCACTTTTGGGAACAAGAAGAAACCCTTTGCTGAGGAGCGGAACCAAGAAGAAACTGAGGAGAGACTATCCCTAAGCCTGAAGTGCTGCTTGGGGGATTGGCCTGCAGTGGTTTGCCTGACTGCCAAAGAAAGGAGAAAGGAACTTTTGCTTTGCTGTGACTTTCATCAACTTGTGAAGGATCTCCAAGGGCTTGGAAGAGAGCTTGCCCCCTGATCAAAGTCCCAGGACCATTGGACTTCACCCCCTTTGTGAATTGCTGCTGGAAACTCTGTTTCAGTGGCTACAGAGGTAGGGAGCTGTGACCGACTCTCCCGACCGGCTCGGTGTCCTGTTGGCACCGCATCGAGCAACGCCTGCATCTTGCAACGCACGGCCTTGGTCTCACCGACTCCGTCAACGAGCCGCTGCCTGCACCGTAACCTGTGAGCACCGCACCTTGCAACGCCTCGCTACACCGAATCCATCTGGTCCGACCGACACGGTCACTGTTGCTGAGTTCGAGTCCTGTGACCGCACCGGAGTTGGGCACCGCTCGCCTGCTTCGGAACGCACCGCCTGACTCGCACCGCCGTCCGGACTGATCGACGCCAGCTCCTGAATCCGGCTCCGTCGTCGCACCGCAACCTGCCAGCACCGCATCGAAGCACCGTCTCGCCCTGCAACGCACGGCCCTGGTCTCACCGACTCCGTCTCGACGACGTCAAAGAGCCGCTGCCTGCACCGCATCGAGGGACAACGCGTCCTGCAACGCTTCCATTTTGCATCGCGACCGCGACGTACAGCCATCCGGCTCGCACGCCCGTGCCTGCCGCTTCAAGTAAAAGTACTGTGACCGAGTCCGTCTACGCTGTGTTGGCCCGTATCGACGCGGTCAGCTGGATTTGATAGACTCTGTTTGTTCTTTACATCGCAGTAGCCGGAGAAGGCTACCGACTCGCACAGAACCTTGAATTAAGCCTTTTTGATAAGAACTAAGTATTCTTGACAGTATTGTGGATTATTTTTGTCGTTTATGGTCTTGTGGTAATTCTATATAAAATATTCTTATTTTTATAAATATACAACCTGTGTGGTGTCCATTTGTAGTGTTGTCACTTGATTACTGTATGTGTTCACAAATGCTTTACACACTGCCTCTGAACTAAGCCTGTCTGCTCGTGCCAAGCTACCAAGAGGGTGAGCAGGGGTTATTTCAGGAGTGTACCTACTTTCCCTGACTAGACTCAAGGGTCCCTATTTGGACAAAGGTACCTACCTCTGCCAACTAGAGACCCCCAAATCTAACATTGGTGGTCAGCGGTGAGGATTTTGGACTTGCATTTGTGACTCATGTACAGTAATTGGTGAACACTACTTAGTGAGTGCAGACCAAAACGCAACCACATACTCTTTGATAGCATTTTTTCTGGGATTTTCTATTTTTGCAACTGCCAAGTTTAATCACCATGGAGAAACCAGCATCAGTAGCCTCTGTTGAGTGTGATTGGGAAGAGGAGAGGCTAGAATGCTACACCCTCAAGCAGCTCAAGCATTTCTTTAAAAGTTTAAAGTGTCCATGACCGGGCTCTCCAGGAAGGAGGACCTCCAAAAGGCGCTGAGGGCCTGGGTCGAATCAAGGAGTGCCCCTGTGGAGGGGGCTGAGAATGCAGAAGGGCAGCTGGAGGGGCTATTGGGTCTAGGGGCTGGAAGACCACCTTCCCCAGTAGGTAGCAGTGTTTCTGCCAGAGGTCTGTCTCCAGAAGAGTTGGAGGACAGGAAAGAGAGTAGGATGCACGAAATGGAGCTGACAAAGCTCAAGCTGAATGGGCAGTTAGAATTTGAAATGCAAACTAGGAAATTAGCCCTAGAAGAAAAGAAAATGCAGTTTGAACATGAGAAGGTTTTGAGGGAGTTGGAATTGAAGGCCAAAAGCTTAGAGATTACGCCCTCTGGTGGCAGTGTACCGCCTGTGCCTGTTGAAGCTAGGGTGTATATTCCCAAAGATGTGGTGAAGGAGTTTTTTAAAAATGATGACATTGGGCAGTGGTTCAAAGCCTATGAGGTAGCCATGTCTTCCCACCGGGTCCCTGAGAAGGATTGGGGAGCGGGGTTGTGGGGGCGGTTCCTGAGTGAAGGGCGGGATACCTTGTTGTATTTGCCCTCTGAAGTCTATAATTCATACAGCCACATGAAGGATGCTTTAATGACTAGGTATGGTTTGACCCCTGAGCTTTATAGGCAGAGGTTCAGGAACTGTAAGAAGATTGAAGGCAGTACCTGGGTTGAATATGTGACCTTTTTTTGCAGAGCCTTGGATGGTTGGGTAAAGGGTAGCAAAGCGACTGATTTTCAGGCGCTCTTTGATTTGATTGCATGGGAGCACTTGTCCAGTAATTGTTTTCCTGAGCTACGCCAGCACCTGATTGATAGTAAGCTGACTAACCCTAGGCAGCTTGCTGAGGAGGTGGACCGCTGGGTGAGTACCCGGGTACACAAGGGTCACGTGGGAGACTCCGCCAAGGGTGGGCAGGGTCCCCAGGAGAAGAGTGGGGGACAAGGGTAAACAGAGGGAGTTCCATAAAGGGCCCCAAAGTAGACCCCAAGGGAACCAAGGGAAAGGTTCCCAGCCTCCCCCTGAGAAGAAGCCAGTGGCCCTGACAGGCCCCCCTGTTCACCAGGGACCACTGGTGTGTTACAAGTGTGGCGCCCCTGGCCACAAGGCAAACGATCCTCGTTGCCCTTTGCATGGAAAACCAGCACCCACTGGTGCAGTCCCCGGCAGTTGGCTAGTGTAGCCCTGGGGGAGGAGTGGGGTGCCCAAGGTGGGGGATCCCACAGTGTTTTCCCTTGTCTCATTAGGAGACTCTGAGATGGTCCCTAGGACCCAGCTGCCTGATAACACTAAAAAATACAGGCAGTGGGTGACCATCAATGGCCATAGGGTGGAGGCTCTGAGAGACACAGGAGCCAGTGTGACAGCTGTCAAGTGTCACCTGGTGTCTAAAGAGCAGGTTGTCCCTGATGCATTCTATCCGGTTGTTGCCGCTGACAACACAGAGAGTCACTGCAAGGTGGCTCAGGTTCCCTTTGAGTGGGGGGTCTCGGGTACTCTTCAAGTAGCTGTGAGGCCAGCCATGCCTGTTGACTGTTTGTTAGGGAACGATTTGGAGAGCTCACCTTGGGCTAAGGTGGAGCGGAGTGCACATTTAGAAATGTTGGGCTTGCCTGATTGGGCATGTGTGACCACCTGGTCAATGGCAGCTAAAGGTGTTTAAGAGGACCTGGAGCCTGAGAGGGAGGCCCAGGTGCCTGCCAGAGAGAGAGGAGGCAGAGGGCGCGGGAAACCGGCCCCCGAAGTTCCCACGGTCCAGGAGGAGGCAGACCCTGAGGGGGATGCCCTGGAGCCTACAGGGGAACAGGTAGCTGAACTGGGGGACCTACCTGAGCTGACCCATTGGCAGCAAGAAGGAGGACCCTCCAGGGAGGAGTTCTGCGAGGAGCAGAACACATGCCCTTCTCTCGTGGGTCTGAGGCAACAGGCCACAGACCAGGCAGCAGGTGATCAGTCTGGATCACATTGGATTTACTGGGAGAATGGTCTCCTGTATTCAGAGCCTAAGGTTGCTGAGCCTGGGTCAGCCCGTGTGCTGGTGGTACCCCAGCGCTTCAGAGCCTTCCTACTGGGGTTGGCTCATGATGTACCGTTAGCAGGACATCTGGGGCAGGACAAGACCTTTGAAAGGCTTGTCACCCATTTCTATTGGCCCCAGATGCGCAGGAGTGCCGCCACTCACTGCAGGACATGCCAGACTTGCCAGGCAAGTGGAAAGAGTGGGAGGAAGCAGAAGGCTCCTCTCCAGCCATTCCCTGTGGTCAGCACCCCCTTTGAACGGGTGGGTATTGACATTGTGGGGCCACTGGACCCCAAGACAGCCATGGGCAACAGGTTTATCCTGGTCTTGGTGGACCATGCCACCCGGTACCCTGAAGCCATCCCTCTGAGGACAGTGACGGCCCCCGTGGTGGGACGGGCACTGATGGGAATTTTCTCACGTGTGGGATTCCCTCAAGAGGTGGTGTCTGACAGAGGTACCAACTTCGTGTCCAAGTACATGAAGTCCCTGTGGCAGGAGTGCGGTGTAACTTACAAGTTCACCACTCCTTACCACCCTCAAGGAAATGGGCTGGTTGAGAGATTCAACCGGACCCTCAAGGGCATGATTATGGGTCTGGAAGAACCCATGAGGCGTAAATGGGACGTCCTCTTACCTTGCCTGTTGTTTGCATACCGGGAGGTGCCACAGAAGTCTCTAGGGTTCAGCCCCTTTGAGCTCCTCTATGGACACCCGGTGCGAGGACCTCTGAGTTTGGTCAAGGAAGGCTGGGAGCAATCTCCCAGGAAACCGCCCCAGGATGTATACAGTTACATGCTGGCCTTCAGGAACCAGACTAGGCGTTTCAGAGAGCTTGCTGAGGCAAATCTGGAAGCCAGCCAGGAGGAGATGAAGCGGTGGTACGACCAGAATGCCACTCTGGTAGAGCTTCAGCCTGGTCAGAAAGTGTGGGTCATGGCCCCAGTGGAGCCTTGTGCGCTCCAGGATAGGTGGACCGGCCCTTTTACGGTGGTGGAGCGCAAGAGTCCAGTTACCTATTTGGTGGACTTGCAGTCTCCCAGGAACCCCTTGCGGGTCCTGCATGTGAACCGCCTGAAGCCCCACTTGGAGAGGTCCCAAGTGGGCATGCTCTTAGCCACAGATGATGGGATGGAGGAGGAGACCGAGCCTCTTCCTGACCTCCTGTCAGCCCAAGAGCAAGATGGATCAGTGGAGGGAGTAAACCTCTCTACCTCCCTGACACCTGAGCAGCAGGGTGACTGTCGCCAGCTGTTGGGACAGTTCCCTGACCTGTTCTCCCTGGTTCCCAGTGTCACTCATTGGTGCGTCCATGATGTGGACACTGGGGACAGTCTTCCTGTGAAGCACAAGGCTTACAGGGTGACTGACAGGGTCAGAGCCTGCATCAAGGAGGAGGTCTCCAAGATGTTTGCGCTAGGGGTGATTGAGTCCTCTAACAGCCCTTGGGCCAGCCCAGTGGTCTTGGTTCCAAAGGCTGCCGCGCCTGGTGCCACACCAGAACTCCGGTTCTGTGTGGACTACAGGGGACTCAATTCCGTCACCAGGACTGACGCACACCCCATCCCCAGAGCTGATGAGCTCATAGATCGGTTAGGGGCTGCGCGGTACCTCAGCACGTTTGACTTAACGTCTGGGTACTGGCAGATCGCCTTGACTGATGGGGCAAAGAGAGGTCAGCATTCTCCACACCAGATGGGCACTACCAGTTCCGGGTGATGCCCTTTGGGATGAAGAATGCCCCTGCCACCTTTCAGAGGTTGGTCAACCAGGTGTTGGTTGGACTGGAGGATTTCAGTGCCGCCTACCTGGATGACATCGCAGTGTTCAGTGCCAGTTGGGAAGAACATCTGCGCCACCTCTGGGAAGTGTTGATGGCGCTGCGGAGGGCAGGCCTCACAATCAAGGCAAGTAAGTGCCAGATTGGGCAGGGCTCTGTGGTGTACTTGGGACACCAGGTTGGGAGCAGCCAGGTGGCACCCTCCAACCGAAAATTGATACCATTCTGGCTTGGGAGCCCCCAAGACCCAGACAGAGGTGAGAGCCTTCCTAGGACTCACCGGGTATTACAGGAGATTCGTCAAGGGGTATGGCAGCATTGTTGCCCTCTTGACAGAGCTGACTTCGAAGAAGCAGCCCAGGAAAGTGATTTGGACTGACGCCTGTCAAAAAGCTTTTGACACCTTGAAGACTGCCATGTGCACGGCGCCTGTGCTCCAGGCACCCAACTTCTCCAATGAGTTCATTGTTCAGACGGACGCTTCAGAGCATGGTGTAGGGGCTGTTCTATCACAGATCAATGAGGAGAGCCTAGACCAACCTGTAGCCTTCATCAGTAGGAGGTTACTTCCCCGGGAACAGAGATGGAGTGCTATTGAGCGTGAGGCATTTGCTGTGGTCTGGGCACTGAAGAAGCTGAGACCATACCTGTTTGGGACTCACTTCCGGGTTCAGACAGACCACAGGCCCCTCCGATGGTTGATGCAGATGAGGGGTGAGAATCCAAAGCTGTTGAGGTGGTCCATTTCCCTACAGGGGATGGACTTTACGGTGGAACACCGCCCTGGTACAGAACACGCCAATGCTGATGGTCTGTCCAGATTTTTCCGCCTTAGTGATGAGAACTCCCTAGAGGTAGGATAGTTCTCCCCACATTTCAGCTGGAGGGGACACGTGTTAGACCTGGCATCCTTGGCGTGGGTCTCCCTTCCATTTTTTCATAATGCCTCCACTGTTGTCGATATGTTTTTGCTGGAATAGATGCTCATGGGCACTTTGCCACTGCTAATCAGTGCCAAAGTGCAAGTGCTCCCTATTGTAAATTGTGATGTGAATTAGTGACTCCATGTTTGGCTTATTTGAATTACTGTCAGACCCTAGTACAGTGCACTGATTGTGCCCAGGGTTTGTAAATTAAATGCTGCTGGTGGGCTTGCAGCACTGGTTGTTGTGCCACCCACAGAAGTAGCTTGTAAAGTGTGTCTCAGGCCTGCCATTGCAGAGCCTGTGTGCAGTCTGTGACTGCCATGTCGACTTGGTAAGTGCACCCACCTACCAGTCCCCAAACCTTCCCTTTTCTTCATATCAGACACCCCTATGGTAGGCCTACGGGCAGGGTGCATTGTAAGGATAAGGTGGGACATGCCTGGTGTGTGTGGCATGTCCTAATAGTGAATTACAGCCATTTTTGTTTTTCACTATTGCAAGGCTACCTGTTCCCCATAGGCCAGAATGGGCAGTTTGATTATAACCTCTTATAATCCTAAACTGACTCAGGGAACTAGGTAGAAATTCGAGTTTAGTATGCCTGAACTCAGAATGATAAAATACATCTTATAGTGAAGTTGGTTTTAACATTCTGTGTTTGAAAATACCACTTTTAGAAAGTGGGTATTTTCTTGCCTAACTATCCAGCCTGCCTCTGCCAGCTTGTGTATTGTGTGTCTGGTTTGTGCCTGACAGGGGCTGGGGGTGGCTACAGGAGACAGGGTGAGGCAGCACAGGGCTGAATAGAGAGATCTGCATCCAGAGTGGAGGGAGGAGTTGCATCTGGGTCTGAATAGGGCTGTGCCTGCCTTCCACAATGCTGACTCCACCCCCTGCCGGGCGTCTGAGTACCCTGCCCCACATTCTGAAAGGAAAAGAAGGAGACATGTACACAGAGTGCTCCAGAGCTGCACAGAACTGGTTTAACCTAGGCAAAGGCCTCTCTGCCTTCAGAGAACAAAGAGAAAAGGAGTATAAGTACTGGGTCCCAAACCCAGGAACTTTAGATCACTTTTGGGAACAAGAAGAAACCTTTGCTGAGGAGTGAAACCAAGAAGAAACTGAGGAGAGACTATCCCTAAGCCTGAAGTGCTGCTTGGGGGATTGGCCTGCAGTGGTTTGCCTGACTGCCAAAGAAAGGAGAAAGGAACTTTTGCTTTGCTGTGACTTTCATCAACTTGTGAAGGATCTCCAAGGGCTTGGAAGAGAGCTTGCCCCCTGATCGAAGTCCCAGGACCATTGGACTTCACCCCCTTTGTGAATTGCTGCTGGAAACTCTGTTTCAGTGGCTACAGAGGTGGGGAGCTGTGACCGACTCTCCCGACCGGCTCGGTGTCCTGTTGGCACCGCATCGAGCAACGCCTGCATCTTGCAACGCACGGCCTTGGTCTCACCGACTCCGTCAACGAGCCGCTGCCTGCACCGTAACCTGTGAGCACCGCACCTTGCAACGCCTCGCTACACCGAATCCATCTGGTCCGACCGACACGGTCACTGTTGCTGAGTTCGAGTCCTGTGACCGCACCGGAGTTGGGCACCGCTCGCATGCTTCGCGACGCACCGCCCGACTCGCACCGCCGTCCGGACTGATCGACGCCAGCTCCTGAATCCGGCTCCGTCGCCGCACCGCAACCTGCCAGCACCGCATCGAAGCACCGTCTCGCCCTGCAACGCACGGCCCTGGTCTCACCGACTCCGTCTCGACGACGTCAACGAGCCGCTGCCTACACCGCATCGAGGGACAACGCGTCCTGCAACGCTTCCATTTTTGCATCGCGACCGCGACGGACAGCCATCCGGCTCGCACGCCCGTGCCTGCCGCTTCAAGTAAAAAGTACTGTGACCGAGTCCGTCTACGCTGTGTTGGCCCGTATCGACACGGTCAGCTGGATTTGATAGACTCTGTTTGTTCTTTACATCGCAGTAGCCGGAGAAGGCTACCGACTCGCACAGAACCTTGAATTAAGCCTTTTTGATAAGAACTAGGGGGCATATTAACAACGGCCAGCGATAATTATCGCTGGCCGTGCTTAGCGTGAGCAATCCTATCGCCGGCTATCGCTGGAAATTATCGCCATGCTAGCGCTGTATTAACAACGCTTAGCGCAAAGGCGATAATTTCCCAGTGATAGCGATGTTTTCCATGGAACATCGCTGGTTTTCCAGTGATGTCCCATGGAAAACGAGCGATATACTTGGCGATAGGGCCTGTGGTCTTAGCCACACAATCCACCCCCATGTTAGGTATGCCTTAGTCAGGAATTTAGCAGACGTTAAATTCCTGCGTTAAAGCATACTTAACGTAATTTAATATATCGCTAACCCACGTTGCTAATATGGCGATACCTGGGTTAGCGATATTTCCCCTGTTGTATTCACAGGCACGCCCCCTTTGCATCTCATTAGCGATGCGATGGGAGGCGTGCAGGAAACGGACGCTAGGTCAGGAATCACGCGCTAGCGTGTCCTTGTAGTTCGGCGATAAGATTATCGCCGCTTTTCGTCCGAAAACGGACGCTAAAGCGGCGATAATTCATTAACGCCGCCTTGTTAATATGCCCCTAGGTATTCTTGACAGTATTGTGGATTATTTTTGTCGTTTGTGGTCTTGTGGTAATTCTATATAAAATATTCTTATTTTTATAAATATACAACCTGTGTGGTGTCCATTTGTAGTGTTGTCACTTGATTACTGTATGTGTTCACAAATGCTTTACACACTGCCTCTGAACTAAGCCTGTCTGCTCGTGCCAAGCTACCAAGAGGGTGAGCAGGGGTTATTTCAGGAGTGTACCTACTTTCCCTGACTAGACTCAAGGGTCCCTATTTGGACAAAGGTACCTACCTCTGCCAACTAGAGACCCCCAAATCTAACATAGTGGGTCAAAGTTTCTATTCCCGACACTTTCTTCAATTTCTTCCCTTTGGGGACCAATTGCTGTCTTGTCCCTCCCCTTCTCCTTTTTACAGGTGGCTCCATAGGGGATGTTACAGCAAGAAAACTTGAGCTCGAGTCCCTCGCTGGCCCTAACCCTGGTGAGTCACTGTTCTCCATTACCACAGGGCTTTCAATGATGGCCTGTCCACTTCTTAACTCTTCCAGGGAGAGCCCGCGTTCTGTGAGCTCAATTTCCTTTATTAGAACGTTAGCTGCCATTACCTGAAATAAACAAAGGATGGTGATGATCTCTCCACCTGCCTCCGCCTGTTTTATCTTCCTTTTCCCCATGGGACTTATATCGTCGTCTGCCAGGACAAAAGGCGTTAGAATAGAGAAAATATATACTTGTTTAAGTTTTAATGTTTAGGTAGTTTGTGTATAGGTGTAGTTTATGTTTGTCTCAGGCACAAATATGTATTAAAGTGGGTGAGAGGTTGATGTTTAACCTGTCTGTTATGGTATATGTGTAGAGTAGGATAAGTTAATGTTAGGTAGGTGAGGTTAGTTTTATGTTAGTATAGTGTAGGTAGTTTAGCACAGGTTAGTTTAGACATAGTTTAGATAGAAATAGTTAAGGTAGGTTATTACATTTTAGATGTTAAGAATTCTAAAATGTGTTAAATATATATTAATTTCACTTTTCCAACTGATTACTTATCAACTGTGTGGCAGTTGTCATATCTGCTTAGGTTGGGTTAAGTACATGCTGTAGGAATTCCTGCCAGTGTTTGTATATGTGTGTGACTAGATGGAGCACCTAAGGAGCAGATCATGTCAAGTTTGCAATGGAGTCATTTAAGGGATCTTCAAACGAGATTGTGCACTTTAAGTGGCACTGTTGCTGTGAATGGACACACAGCCCAAACAGGTATTAACCTACTGTTTCACTTGTCTGTTAGTGATGCTACATGTTTTGCATGGATGATTAAGTCAAACCATTGTGACTAATCAAGGATGTGTCATGGAAGTATCTACCATCTGGACAGAAACTTCATTCAGTCTTACCATTGAATCATTGCTAATTGTAGCACTTCATGCATGTGACCAAGGGTAACTACTTGCTAGTTTAGATGCACATAGGGATCACATAAACTATTTCGCTTGGCCTGTGCAGATTTACCCCATGGCATATGAAACATAATTCCTTTTAGATAATAGGTAGGGTCTTTAGTGTCAGCTCATCCACCATGGTCTACTTAATCCAATCATGAACAGATACACAATACGCTTGTTCCAGTGAGTGATTTTATTGACACATGAACCAAGAAGTAAGTGGCAGTTCTTGCGGCAACAACCCCAATGTAGTTTGTGAGCCATCAGATTTCCAGAGTCCATGGGGGATATGTGTCATGGGACATGTGTAGTAGAGTGCTCCAGTGAGGAGCAGGACCGAATTGGCATTAGGGAAGATAGGCCACATCTGCAGTCCACAAATGGGTGGGATCAAAAGTTGGGAAAGCAAATAGAAGACAGTACCAGTTGAGAAGTACACTGGCATGGCCATAAGCGCAGTTCAAAAGAGAAAATTGCCATGTGGCACAGAGAAATGCTACCGGACAGTTATTCAGTGGAAAGAGGTGAAGTCCACATCCTCTTCCTATGATGTGTGTAGTGCCTCCCATGAGGAGGGTGTAGTTGGTGCCAGAGGCAACAGAGGCACACACACACATCAGGGGCTGAAGATGTGGATCCCCTGTCACTAGCAGCATTTCTCAGTGCCAACAAGTAAGGTAGCACAGCACTAAGAAGGGCCTGCCGGTTTGCCAGCACAGCAGCAAAGTTGCGGTTTAAGGCAACCATTGTTGCTATGTAGGAGTTCTGCTTCCGCTCCATGGACTTCAGGATGTTTTGGATTGCCCCAGCTGGTTGGCAACCTCACTGGTGCCACTTCAGCAGGGCAGTTGTTCGTGCCTCTACCTCATGACAACAGTGATGTCAGCCAGAGACTGATCCAAGCCATGAAGCAGGGGGTAGGTGCCTCTTATAGCCTCCCTGGTGTCCTGCTTTGGACTGAGGCACCTACGAACTCCCTCTAGGGTGCCCGCCTTTGTCTCCATCCCCGCCTGCACTGCATCTGCCTGCTCCAGCTGGACTCCTACTGCACAACGTTGGAATTCAACTTTGGGGACCTCAGAGTCCAGCACTGGGGGTAGGCTGGCTGGTGGGGTTTGTTTGGTAATAGGTGGATCCTCTGGAGACCGTGCAAACGCTGTTCTTGCAACCAGAGATGGTGTCTGGTTTGAATACAGGATTTGCTGGAGGGTGTCTTGGAAGAGGGTTGGAAGGCTGTCATCATCAGCAGGATCCACATCCAGGACAGGCAGCTGGTCAGAAGTTGTTGGTATATCCTCTGCAATGAAATAGATACATTTTGATAGTGATCTATGTTAGATGGTGACATGAGTAATCTGCTAGACAATCAGACTTCCTTTCTAATTCACTTTCAGGTCAACATTGATACTTGGGACATCTGTTCCTCATAGGTTTTGAAGCCAAGCTGCACTGTAGTTACCTTTCAGATTGCAGTATCTCTGCATTGTTCACACAACCACTGTGTGACCAGGCTTACTTGTTGTGTTATGACACATATTGAATCACGGTTGCACAGCTTGTGGGCCTGCTATTCCTGCATGTGTGATATGAGGTAAGGTCCACATCTGCCTTGGTGATTTGCTTTGTTTTTCTTGATGCCTATACTGATTGAGTTTTAATGTATTGACACCACTACTGTGAATACTGCACCTAGTCCCAAGGTGCCTGCATTCCCTCTGAACCAGTATTCAGCCCACAGCTCCTGTAAAGGTGATGTGGGTTTGGTTATGAATTAGTTATGATCCTGCAGTCTACCTTTCATGCAGTTCACCACGGCACTCTGCCTTGTTGTGCTGTCTTGCATACACATTGTGCTCTCATGTGGCCAAACGTTCAGTTTTTCACACATATACTGCACACCTCTACACAGTTTCAAACTTTGCTACACTGCAGGAATCTGTGAGGGCATTTACTTACCATGGGTTTCAGGTTTGTGCATATTCATGTGATTTGATTACACACACTATTGGCTCAATATTTGTGGACATTAGACACTGTGTACCAACTCTGAGGGGATGGGCCCAGTCAAACTAGGTAGATTGTTAGCACTGACGCTCAGTCCATTTCATCATTAGCAGAGTTGGTTATATGCAGAGTATCACACACTTGTATATGTATATGCCTTCTTTGGCAATGCTGATTTTGGGGGAGGGACTCAACTTACTGCCACACACTGATGGAACCCAGATAATACAGTGATTCTCATTTGCCTACAACATAAACAATATGCATGACCATATCCAATGGACTGGCATGACTGTCTGTTTGTGAGGGCTATTGGTCAAGCTGTAGCCCACATGGTAGTAGTGCTAGAATTGGTGACATGTACCCTCCCAGGTTTTTCACACAACTGGGCCCATCCACTCAGCCTCCAAGCATCCCAGACTCCTGACCTTTGTGGTGGCAAACTAGTTAATCCTATACCTTGACATATCCCTGTTTCACATACTCCGACTTTGACATATGTGGCATGGCTTCAGACGCCATCCTTCCAAGTGCTACATCTTCACCCAGGGCCACATCACATGTAGGATGTAGTTCCACAATGGTGACTTCTCTGTCATCCCTTCCCAGCTGTGACACTGTCAGACACAGCAGTGCATATGTCTTTGTCAGGCTACCTTGCAGTAGGCATACCCCTTCTCGCCACCTTGTATGCAATATCTCCCCATTCAGATCAGTGGCAGTTCAACGTGTTCAGCCAGCACCTACAATGCACTGCACTACCAGGGGCCCACCAGAGGTACACATCATCTTTTGTTTCAAACACATGGTCCTCTGGTGTGCATCACTTGCATTCACCCCCATACCCAGTCTGATGTAGTTCATGACAGGACTTCGGCTGCCCCCTACCATGGCAGCTGACAACTGTGTGCTCTTGCCCCGCACGTCGGGACGGCTGCATGCTATACAGTTTACTATACACTTGTCTCTTGATTTGTTCCTTTTTGTTGATCTTTCATATGCCCCACACCTGATACCCCTCTCAGCTGTGCAGTTTCTCCTCTGACAACCCAATTCCATTCCATTGCTTTAAAGTCCCGATTTGTAAGCATGGACCCAAGTTAGACACAGTGGCCTCTTGGTGCAAGGGGGCCTGCATTGTAACAGTCATGTTGGACAGGGTTAATGTGTCCATGCATGATGTGTTGTTCCAGTCCATTTTTTTTGCTGTGTATTCTGGGACTTGTAGTTCTGGTGACTCATGTTGTACATTCCACTACAAGTGTCAGTATACAAAGGTGAACCTGATCTGGTACCCAGATTGGTATACAGAGGCAAAGGGCAATGATACTAATGCTCTATTTGTGGGAGTGTAGGCAAGGAGTTAGGCTTATCAGAGGGTGGTGCTAAGTATTTGTTGTACCCACAGAGGCAATAAAATGATACACACTCAAGAATAAATTTGAGATAAATTTACAAAACGCCAATTTTTATATAATTTTTCAGACCAAGAACTTCATTCTACAGTAAGTACTTTTCGAGATATGAATTTTTCAAGTCCGCAAAATAAACCACTTTTGTGTGCAATTACGCACCCTTGAAATCAATGGGAGAAAATAGAATAATGCATATTGTGAGAAGTTGGCCTGGCATATGCTGTCCACTAATTATAGTGGGCACCTTGCACCAGTCCAAATCGACTCTTATGGTAGGTAGGTTAAAGACAACCTTATTGAAAGCTATCCTAGTGGTAGCTATGGAGAGCAGCCTTCAGGCTAAGTCTTGAAGGAATGTAAAGCAGCTTGTTTTACCAGTCTATAATCTCTTGAGTGACCAAATGAAAGAGCACCACACCAGGTATATATTCAAAATATATGTATTTATTACTAAACACACCCCTCTAGTCTCTTTATGAGGCTAGAGTTCGAAATACATAGGTTATAAGATCTTAAATCACAGTAATAGCACAAATACACGTTTGGGCCCTAGGGGCGTACCAAACCATATACCAATAAAGTGGTATGCGAACCACGACTGAACTAGACACTAGGCCTAGAGCCTCTAGAAGTGCTTGGACCCCAAGGAACCACCCAAGGTAGTGACACAGGGGACCCACGGGAGACGCGTGCAGTGTAAATACACAACCGCGATACGCCGTTAACTTCTATGGAGAAAGTCGGGATCGGGAAAATAGAGGAAAGGGACACTTAAAAGAGGACTAGGACAAAACCCTTTGAGATCTAGGACTTTGAAGAGTCTCTACCCACGGGAGCACCGGAGTACTCGTGTTACCTCACCCAGGGAAGCCGGGTGCATAGGTGCCTTTCGGGGTCGGGTTTCGTCGTCGTTTCTTATGGCGATCTGCTGCAAAGTGCTGCTGGCGACCAGGAGAAAAGTGTCCGGGCGGATCCAAGAGTGGATCGGAGTTCTGAAGAACCTGAAAGCAGAGGGGACAGAGTCTGGGTCACTAGCCAGTGACCAGGGAAGCGATGGACAGATGCCCACCGATGTTGAGTGCTTCAGGTTCATTGACGGTCGTCTTGACTCTTCAGCCACGAGGTCCGGGAGGCGTTGTCGGTGACCAGGAGCAGGATTCGGGCTGTTGCTCAATGTCTGTCGAGTGCAGAGGTGTCGGCGACCAGATTGGACCCAACAAGCCTTGGCAACGGCAAGTCTCGAGTAAGATGTAGATCGTCGATGATGCAGACCAGCAAGGTCTGGGGAACTCACCCAGCGAGGGTAAGTGAGGGCAGGCCTGGAGCAACCAGACTGCCAAGTAAAGAAAAGATTGGCCTTCGTTGAGGGCTACTAGCCAACGGGCTAGCGACCGCGAAGGAGCCTCGTGACGCCGCACGTGGAGCTGGCTTACAGGACACTCGTGGAGTGGGGGCCAGTGATCTTCGGTGCAGGTGGTGCTGGAGGCTAGGGCTACTCGGAGCCCAAAGCACGACTTCTTGGGAGACCCAGAAGATGGTGCACTTGCAAGTGTGCTCGGTGTCCAGGGGTCACGGTCTCAAGTCACCCACGATAGCCACGGGCCTCAGCTTTGCTGGGGACTCAGGGTAGCCTCGGGGAAGTCTGAGAATCCACCTCTGGTGATGCGATGACTTCGGCGTCCGACGGGAGCTTCAGTGATGCGAACCGGACAGATGCTTCTTTGGTGCCTGCCAAGCAGGGGAGTCACTCCTTGACCCCAAGGGAGATTCTTCAGTCCTCTAATCGTGAGTAGAGCGTCGAAGGTCCAGGATTCCGTTTCAGAGTTTCGTCCAGGTATAATCTAAAGTCCTAAGGACTGGGTTCCTACCTTTATTCTAAAAATAGGGGATGGACTACTCTGTGGCCCCACCTATGGGTGGGTCAGGGCAGAGGGGTGGCTACACCCCTTTCCCTTTGTCCAGTTCGCGCCAAAGCAGGGGCTGCAAGCCCCTGATCCGGTTTGAACTGGGGTATGCACAGGGACACCAAATGTGCCCCCAGTGCAGGACTTCAAAGCACCCGAAAGTGCTCCCGCCCAGCCCCAATACACATTGTCCTGTCTGGGGAGGTGGTCACACCTCCCTGGGACAGGAAACCTATTGTCCAGGCCTCCCCTGCCGGAGTTTCGTCCAGCAGCAGGAGGCCAGACTCGTGTCTGTGGCAGCAGCATCCATTTTGTGATGCCAGGGCTCTGGAAAGAAGTTACCGGACTCGTCAGAGTTAACATGCCTTTCCCTCTAGAAGGGTGGAATGCTACCCCCGCCGCCAGGATTGGCGGGGGGTAGTATTCCAAGATGTTTGACACCAAACACGACATGTTTAGGTGCAGCCATTCCATAGTTAGCATTTTACCGCGAGGATATAATGCGTTTAAGAGTATATGGTCAGGCTGCACTACAAACAGCATCAGAGATGGTCTCCGAACGCTGCAGAGGGGCCCTGCTCATGCAGGGGCACCCTCTCACATAGGAACCATGCACTCTGCCTTTAGGATTGATAAGGCCTGCCTTAGGAGTGACTTATAGGTTTATATGTGTGTATGCATTTAGTGATATAGGTAACCTATACCACAGTAAGGGGTGCATGCACCACCTTACCCAGGCTGCAGTAGCAGACCTGTGGTGTCAGTTTGGATGGCCTTCCAGGGGTGGCATAATACATGCTGCAGCCCCTGGCAGGCCTCTGAGGTACCTATGCCCTTGGTACATAGTATACCATATACTAGGGACTTACAAGGGCACTCCAGATCCCAATCAGTGATGTGCCTAAGGCACATGGAGACCCTTTTAAAGAGGAAACAGCTAGGCTGGGGTTCTGAATAGCAGGGCCCCAGCCAGACTAATGTCGAAAACCAGTGAAGCATCAGCAAAAAGTGGGGGTACCCATGTGAAGCAGATCCTACTCTCCTACACAACCCCCCCAAACGTAGGGACATTAAACTAACCTTGCCCAGTTAAGTCTTCATGTTCTAAGTGGAAATACCTAGAGAGTCCATCTGCATTCGCATGGTTACTCCCAGGCCTATGTTCCACTGTAAAGTCCATCCCCTGTAGGGAAATGGACCACCTAAGCAGTTTGGGGTTTTCACCCTTCATTTGTTTTAGCCATAAGAGGGGCTTATGGTCTGTCTGAACCAGGAAGTGTGTACCAAACAAGTATGGCCTCAACTTCTTCAGAGCCCAGACCACAGCAAAGGCCTCCCTCTCTATGGCTGACCAACGTTTCTCTCTAGGGGTCAGCCTTCTGCTAATAAAAGCTACTGGCTGATCCTGACCTTCTTCATTCAATTGTGACAGCACAGCCCCTACCCCCAATTCAGATGCATCTGTTTGAACAATGAACTTCTTGGAGTAATCAGGACTCTGCAGAATTGGAGCAGTGCACATGGCCTGCTTGAGGTCATCAAATGCCTTTTGACAGCTAGCTGTCCACTGAACCTTTTTGGGCATTTTCTTAGAAGTTAAGTCATTCAAGGGTGTCACTATTGATCCATACCCCTTGACAAATCTCCTATAGTACCCAGTCAGGCCTAAGAAGGCTCTCACCTGAGTCTGGGTAGTGGGAGCAGTCCAGTCCATGATGGTCTGGATCTTGCTCTGCAAAGGTTGAACCTGGCCTCCACCCACAAGGTGGCCCAGGTACACAACCTGACTCTGCCCTATCTGGCACTTAGTGGCCTTGATAGTCAGGCCTGCCTTTTGCAGGGCCTGTAAAACATTCCTGAGGTGGACCAGGTGATCCTCCCAGGTGGAGCTAAAGACAGCAATATCATCTAGATAAGCTGCACTATAGGCTTCCAGTCCTGTGAGAACTGTGTTCACCAACCTCTGGAAAGTGGCAGGTGCATTTTTCAGACCAAAGGGCATTACCACAAATTGATAATGCCCACTAGGGGTTGAAAATGCTGTTTTGGGCTTTGCAGTATCATCTAGTCTGATCTGCCAGTAGCCAGCTGTTAGGTCAAATGTGCTGAGATATTTGGCAGATGCCAAAGTATCTATGAGCTCATCTGCCCGGGGTATTGGATGGGCATCAGTCCTAGTGACTGCATTGAGACCCCTGTAGTCTACACAAAACCTCATCTCTCTTTTCCCACCACTGGTGTGAGGTTTAGGTACTAGGACTACTGGACTAGCCCAAGGGCTATCTGAGGGCTCAATCACTCCCAATTCCAACATCTTCTGGACTTCAGTCCTGATACAGTCCCTGACATGGTCAGGTTGCCTATAAATCTTGTTTTTAATAGGCAGACTGTCCCCAGTGTCCACTTCATGAGTGCACCAGGTGGTCTGACTGGGTGTCAGTGAAAACATATGTCTAAACTGATTGAGGACTTGCCTGCAATCAGTTTGTTGCTGGGTAGTGAGGCTGCCTGCCAAGGCTGCACCATCAACTGACCCATCGTCAGGGTTCTGTGAGAGCAGGTCAGGGAGTGGGTCACT
The DNA here is from genome assembly GCA_963921515.1 of Calotriton arnoldi. Taxonomy (NCBI): domain Eukaryota; kingdom Metazoa; phylum Chordata; class Amphibia; order Caudata; family Salamandridae; genus Calotriton; species Calotriton arnoldi. The sequence continues at coordinate 894,636 of CAWUFW010007103.1, forward strand.
CTCTTCCTCCTGCCCTTCATCAGTAGCCATGAGCAAGCCCATGTCTGCCCTGTCCACATATGGCTTAAGTCTGTTGACATGGAGAACCCTTTGGGGACTCCTGGGTGTTCCCAGGTCCACTAAGTAAGTGACCTCACCCTTCTGCTCAACAATAGTGTGGGGTCCACTCCATTTGTCTTGGAGAGCTGCTGGGGCCACTGGCTCCAACACCCACACCTTCTGTCCTGGCTGGTAAACAGTCAGAACAGCCTTTTGGTCATGCCAGGCCTTCTGAAGTTCCTGGCTAGCCTCAAGGTTTTTGGTTGCCTTTTTCATGTACTCAGCCATCCTGGAGCGGAGACCAAGTACATAGTCCACTATATCTTGCTTTGGGGGCTTGAGAGGTAACTCCCATCCTTCCTTCACCAAGCACAGTGGACCCCTCACAGGGTGGCCAAACAGAAGTTCAAAAGGGCTGTAACCAACCCCCTTCTGAGGCACCTCCCTATATGCGAATAAAAGGCAGGGCAAGAGTATGTCCCATCTACGCCTAAGCTTTTCTGGGAGCCCTTTAATCATGCCCTTCAAGGTTTTGTTGAATCTCTCAACTAAACCATTGCATTGTGGGTGATAGGGTGTGGTGAACTTATAAGTAACTCCACACTCCTTCCACATTGCTTTTAAGTACCCAGACATGAAGTTAGCACCCCTGTCTGATACTACCTCCTTAGGAAAGCCCACTCTTGAGAAGATTCCCAGGAGGGCCCTTGCCACTACAGGTGCTGTAGTGGTCCTGAGGGGAATAGCTTCTGGGTACCTGGTGGCATGATCCACTACCACCAGGATAAACCTGTGCCCAGAGGCTGTTTGGGGATCCATGGGACCAACAATGTCAATCCCTACCCTTTCAAAGGGCACCCCCACCACAGGTAGTGGTATCAGGGGGCCTTTGTAGTGCCACCTGCTTTGCCACTGGCTTGGCAGGTTACACAGGAGCGACAAAACTCCTTACTGTCTTCAGACATGTGGGGCCAGTGAAAGTGAGGGACAATTCTGTCCCAAGTCTTGTTCTGGCCCAGGTGTCCTGCTAAGGGAATATCATGGGCTAGGGTCAATAGGAAGCCCCTGAACTTCAAAGGTATTACCAACCTCCTGGTAGCACCAGGCTTGGGGTCTCTACTCTCTGAGTACAGGAGTCCATCATCCCAATACACTGTATGGGGACCACTAGCTTTCCCAGCAGCCTCAGCAGCAGCTTGCTGTCTGAGGGGTTCAAGGGAGGGGCAGCTCTGCTGCTCCTGGCTCAGATCTGCCCTAGAAGGTCCCCCTGTCCCCAAGAACTCAACCTGGTCAGGTTCAAGTTCCTCTGGGACAGTTCCTTCTTCAGGGCTGAGATCATCCCCCTCAAGGGACTGATCTTCCTCCTGAGCCAAGGGGAAGGCACTGCCTTAACCCTACTACTCCTCCTCTTGGAAGGCACTTGGTCCATTCTTCCAGAATCCAAGGCCTGTTCAGTGCTAGACATTTTGGCTTGTGACCTGGTCACAGCAAACACATCTGCAGGGATCCCCAGCATTTCTGCATGGGTCCTGAGCTCCACTTCTGCCCAAGCAGAAGTCTCTAAGTCATTGCCAAGCAAGCATTCGACTGGTAGGTTTGCACTTACCACAACCTTCTTAAGGCCAGTTACCCCTCCCCAGGAGAAGTTAACAACTGCCAGAGTATGGTCTGTTCTGACATTGCTAGCATTGGTCACTTGGTACATTTCACCAAGCATAACTTGCCCAGGTAGCACAAGGTCTTGTGTCACCATTGTGACACTTGCCCCTGTGTCCCTAAATGCCAAAGCCTCTCGTCCATTGATTAAAGGCTGTTGTCTGTACTTGCCCAGATTACTGGGACTCATAGAGGAGGGCACATCCATGCCTCCATCACAGACTAACACAGCCTGAGTCAGTTCTCTAACTAGGTCAGAGCCCAACTCAGTTCCCAGGGTGAACCCTACTAAACCCTTTGCTGGAGCACTTCCACCAACTGTACTAGGGGGAACAGGTGCCTTAGGGGCATTGGTGGGTGCTGGACTGGAGTCTTTGGACTTGGTGCAATCACTGGTCCAGTGGGTCTTTTGCTTACAGACCTTGCACCATGGTTTTCTTTGGCCTTTACCCTTGGTAGACTGGGAATCCCCACCAGAAGAAGATTTTTGGGGGCCTGATGAAGACTTTTGATCTTTACCCTTCTCCCCACCCTTGTCAGAGTTCTTAGCATCTTGCTTCTTGGTTTCCCCACCTTGGTTCTGTACCTTCTGCTTCACCCTGGTTCTGACCCATTTGTCTGCCTTCTTTCCCAATTCTTGGGGAGAGGTCAGATCAGAGTCAACCAGGTACTGATGCAACAGCTGATTTTGACAGTTATTAAGAATCTGCTCCCTCATTATCAGATTATACAATCCTGAGAAGTCACACACCTTACTGCCCATCAACCAGCCTTCCAGAGCCTTGGCAGAACAATCCACATAGTCTACCCAGTCTTGAGTCTGTGCTTTTTGGGTGTCTCTGAACTTCAACCTGTACTGTTCAGTGGTTAGGCCAAACCCATCAATAAGAGCACTCTTCAAGACCTTGTAATTGTCAGCATCCTCCTCTCTAACAGTGAGGAGCTTGTCTCTACCTTTGTCAGCAAAGGAGAGCCACAAGATTGCTGCCCACTGCTCCTGAGGGACCTTCTGTACTTTACAGGCCCTCTCTAAAGCAGTTATCCATTTGTGGATATCATCCCCACTCTGGTAGGGAGGGACAATCTTGCTCAGGTTCCTATGGTCATAGGACCTTTCCCTATCTCTAGGGACATGGCTGCCACCATGGGACTCTAGTCCCAACTTTCTTCTCTCTCTAAGGAGATCTAGGGATTCTCTATCTAAAGCCAATTGCTTCTTCCTGATCTCTAGTTGAGTTTCCTCATACTGGACCAGTCTCTTTCTTCTCTCATGAGAGGATTCCCTCCTGTGAGAAGAAACAGAGCTCCCTATTGAGGTGCCAGAGTGGTTAGACTCCTGAGAAGGAGACCTAGACTTTCTGAGCACACTCATAATCCTTCCTGGGGGGACAAAGGTGTGGTTCTCTAGATCCTCATCTTCATCTTCCCCAGAAGGGATTGGGTTCTCCAGGTCAGGGTCATTGTCACCCTCCTGGTCAGTTTCAGAGGGGGGCTGGGGGTAGTGGTACCCCTGGCCCCTTCCTCATCTGCTGGCCCACCCTCTGCTCCTACCCCTTCAGTCTCTGAGGACTTACTAAGATCATAAGCCACCAACAACTCCTGGAGGTGTTGGGTGGTGGGACTTTGGCCTGTCCTTAATTTCCTCACGTTACACAAAGCTCTCAATTCCAAGAATGGGAGTGTGTCATACTTGGAGGGTGGAAGCTCAATGGCTTCCTGCAAGGCATCTTTGGATCCTGCTTTTAAGGACATTACTAGTGTGGTGTGGTGTATGCACTACCTACTCTAGTGTGGCCTACTAAACTCTCTTGAGTTGTAGAAAGGGTTGTGCTATCCCTTAACACACAACTCTAAGTTCAGTAGAACTTACTGATATTCTAAGCTTAAATTATATGTACCTTAGGTACCTTTAGTGGTTTTCAGTTGATCAATTCAATTGAGATTATCTGGTAAAACAATAGCAAGCTGGAATCCCACACGCTGCACACCAATGTGAGAAGTTGGCCTGGCATATGCTGTCCACTAATTATAGTGGGCACCTTGCACCAGTCCAAATCGACTCTTATGGTAGGTAGGTTAAAGACAACCTTATTGAAAGCTATCCTAGTGGTAGCTATGGAGAGCAGCCTTCAGGCTAAGTCTTGAAGGAATGTAAAGCAGCTTGTTTTACCAGTCTATAATCTCTTGAGTGACCAAATGAAAGAGCACCACACCAGGTATATATTCAAAATATATGTATTTATTACTAAACACACCCCTCTAGTCTCTTTATGAGGCTAGAGTTCGAAATACATAGGTTATAAGATCTTAAATCACAGTAATAGCACAAATACACGTTTGGGCCCTAGGGGCGTACCAAACCATATACCAATAAAGTGGTATGCGAACCACGACTGAACTAGACACTAGGCCTAGAGCCTCTAGAAGTGCTTGGACCCCAAGGAACCACCCAAGGTAGTGACACAGGGGACCCACGGGAGACGCGTGCAGTGTAAATACACAACCGCGATACGCCGTTAACTTCTATGGAGAAAGTCGGGATCGGGAAAATAGAGGAAAGGGACACTTAAAAGAGGACTAGGACAAAACCCTTTGAGATCTAGGACTTTGAAGAGTCTCTACCCACGGGAGCACCGGAGTACTCGTGTTACCTCACCCAGGGAAGCCGGGTGCATAGGTGCCTTTCGGGGTCGGGTTTCGTCGTCGTTTCTTATGGCGATCTGCTGCAAAGTGCTGCTGGCGACCAGGAGAAAAGTGTCCGGGTGGATCCAAGAGTGGATCGGAGTTCTGAAGAACCTGAAAGCAGAGGGGACAGAGTCTGGGTCACTAGCCAGTGACCAGGGAAGCGATGGACAGATGCCCACCGATGTCGAGTGCTTCAGGTTCGTTGACGGTCGTCTTGACTCTTCAGCCACGAGGTCCGGGAGGCGTTGTCGGCGACCAGGAGCAGGATTCGGGCTGTTGCTCGATGTCTGTCGAGTGCAGAGGTGTCGGCGACCAGATTGGACCCAACAAGCCTTGGCAACGGCAAGTCTCGAGTAAGATGTAGATCGTCGATGATGCAGACCAGCAAGGTCTGGGGAACTCACCCAGCGAGGGTAAGTGAGGGCAGGCCTGGAGCAACCAGACTGCCAAGTAAAGAAAAGATTGGCCTTCGTTAAGGGCTACTAGCCAACGGGCTAGCGACCGCGAAGGAGCCTCGTGACGCCGCACGTGGAGCTGGCTTACAGGACACTCGTGGAGTGGGGGCCAGTGATCTTCGGTGCAGGTGGTGCTGGAGGCTAGGGCTACTCGGAGCCCAAAGCACGACTTCTTGGGAGACCCAGAAGATGGTGCACTTGCAAGTGTGCTCGGTGTCCAGGGGTCACGGTCTCAAGTCACCCACGATAGCCACGGGCCTCAGCTTTGCTGGGGACTCAGGGTAGCCTCGGGGAAGTCTGAGAATCCACCTCTGGTGATGCGATGACTTCGGCGTCCGACGGGAGCTTCAGTGATGCGAACCGGACAGATGCTTCTTTGGTGCCTGCCAAGCAGGGGAGTCACTCCTTGACCCCAAGGGAGATTCTTCAGTCCTCTAATCGTGAGTAGAGCGTCGAAGGTCCAGGATTCCGTTTCAGAGTTTCGTCCAGGTATAATCTAAAGTCCTAAGGACTGGGTTCCTACCTTTATTCTAAAAATAGGGGATGGACTACTCTGTGGCCCCACCTATGGGTGGGTCAGGGCAGAGGGGTGGCTACACCCCTTTCCCTTTGTCCAGTTCGCGCCAAAGCAGGGGCTGCAAGCCCCTGATCCGGTTTGAACTGGGGTATGCACAGGGACACCAAATGTGCCCCCAGTGCAGGACTTCAAAGCACCCGAAAGTGCTCCCGCCCAGCCCCAATACACATTGTCCTGTCTGGGGAGGTGGTCACACCTCCCTGGGACAGGAAACCTATTGTCCAGGCCTCCCCTGCCGGAGTTTCGTCCAGCAGCAGGAGGCCAGACTCGTGTCTGTGGCAGCAGCATCCATTTTGTGATGCCAGGGCTCTGGAAAGAAGTTACCGGACTCGTCAGAGTTAACATGCCTTTCCCTCTAGAAGGGTGGAATGCTACCCCCGCCGCCAGGATTGGCGGGGGGTAGTATTCCAAGATGTTTGACACCAAACACGACATGTTTAGGTGCAGCCATTCCATAGTTAGCATTTTACCGCGAGGATATAATGCGTTTAAGAGTATATGGTCAGGCTGCACTACAAACAGCATCAGAGATGGTCTCCGAACGCTGCAGAGGGGCCCTGCTCATGCAGGGGCACCCTCTCACATAGGAACCATGCACTCTGCCTTTAGGATTGATAAGGCCTGCCTTAGGAGTGACTTATAGGTTTATATGTGTGTATGCATTTAGTGATATAGGTAACCTATACCACAGTAAGGGGTGCATGCACCACCTTACCCAGGCTGCAGTAGCAGACCTGTGGTGTCCGTTTGGATGGCCTTCCAGGGGTGGCATAATACATGCTGCAGCCCCTGGCAGGCCTCTGAGGTACCTATGCCCTTGGTACATAGTATACCATATACTAGGGACTTACAAGGGCACTCCAGATCCCAATCAGTGATGTGCCTAAGGCACATGGAGACCCTTTTAAAGAGGAAACAGCTAGGCTGGGGTTCTGAATAGCAGGGCCCCAGCCAGACTAATGTCGAAAACCAGTGAAGCATCAGCAAAAAGTGGGGGTACCCATGTGAAGCAGATCCTACTCTCCTACACTAGAGTCCCATGGTGGCAGCCATGTCCCTAGAGACAGGGAAAGGTCGTATGACCATAGGAACCTGAGCAAGATTGTCCCTCCCTACCAGAGTGGGGATGACATCCACAAATGGATAACTGCACTGGAGAGGGCCTGTAAAGTTCAGAAGGTCCCCCAGAGGCAGTGGGCAGCAATCTTGTGGCTCTCCTTTGCAGACAAAGGTAGAGACAAGCTCCTCACTGTAAGAGAAGAGGATGCTGACAATTACACCGTCTTGAAGAGTGCTCTGATAGATGGGTTTGGCCTAACCACTGAACAGTATAGGTTGAAGTTCAGAGACACCCAAAAAGCTCAGACTCAAGACTGGGTTGATTTTGTAGATTGTGCTACAAAGGCTCTGGAAGGTTGGATACATGGCAACAAAGTGCATGACTTTTTAGGATTGTACAATTTGATTATGAGGGAGCAGATCCTTAATAATTGTCAAAACCAGCTTTTGCACCAGTATCTGGTGGACTCTGATCTGACCTCTCCCCAAGAATTGGGAAAGAAGGCAGACAAATGGGTCAGAACCAGAGTAAAAACTAGAAATCAGGGTGGTGACCAGAAGAAAGATTCTACTAAGTCCCAAGAGAAAGGTGGGGATAAATCTAAGGATGAAGTCTCCCAAAGGGCCCCAAAATTCCTCTTCTGGGGGTGGGTCCCAAACTCCTTCCTCTCCTGAAAAGAAACCATATTGCCATGTCTGTAAAATGCCTGGGCACTGGAAAACTGATCCCAGTTGCCCCAGGATTGGCAATAAAGAAAATGTTCCTCCCACAACTACTACCACCCCTCCTGGTACTACCAGTAGTAATCCTCCAGTTGGGAGTAGTGCACCCAAAAAGTTGGGTGCTTTTGCAAGAGGAACAGAGGTGAGCCCTAGTTTAGACAGGGACCCCTCAACAGACTCCTCTGACTCTGATGGTGGTATAGGATTTGCCACCTTTACCATGGGTCCCACAGCATTGGGCAGGTACAGATTGGAGCCAATAATTAATGGTCAGAAAGCTGTGGCATTTAGGGACACAGGGGCTAGTGTCACCATGGTGGCAGGGAAACTAGTCCCCCCTCACCAGTTTTTACCTGAGTTTAAGTACCAGGTGACCAACATTGATGGTGTCAGAACAGATCACCCCATGGCCGCAGCTGGGAGGGGGTCACAGGCCCAAAGAGAGTGGCAGTGTCCCCCACCTTACCTGTAGATTGCCTGATGGGCAATGATTTGGAAATTTCAGCCTGGGCTGAAGTTGAACACCAAACCCATCTTAGGATGTTGGGCGTCCCTGTAAAGGTTAGTGGGGCTGTGATGGCCACAGCCCCAGCCCAAGAATTTTGAGAGATGGAGCCTGAAAGAATGGCCCACTCTCCCCCAAAAGAGAGCACAAGGGTTGAAGAAAAGTCTTCTTCCCCCCAGACAGTAGGTAAGGGTCAGCCTCCTCAGGGAGCTGACCCTACCCCTAGTGAAGGAACTGCCACAGAGGTAGTCAGGCCTGGCCTGGCCACCCCCTGATGGCAGAGGACCCTTCCAAGGTGGTACCCAGTCTGGAGCAGGTAACCTGCCCCTCTCTACCCTGCCTCAGTCAGCCCAGGGCTGCAGAGGTCAGGGAGGTCAGTGGACCCCCAGGGCCCCCTGTCCAGAGGAAGCCCCCCATCAGCAGATTAGGGGCACCCAGTCTAGTAGCCCTAGCCAGGTGAAAATTCCTCTACACACTGAGGGATCCCCCATACTTTTATGTAGGGACCTCCCCAGAAGGACTCTGGTAGGCAAGGGCAAACCTGGGACCAGAAGGTTCCAAACCTGCCATGTCCCTCCAGTAGTCCATCCAAAGGGACCCAACCCCCAGCTGTAGGCAGCCAAAGGTTGACCCTTAGAGCAAAGTGCAACTCAGTCATGGAAAGACAGGCATACATGGTGACCAGTGATCTGAGGAAGCCGAGGCAACATTCCTAGGGCCTCACTTCTCTACTCAGACACCTCACCAGCCTTGTACTTTACCTAAGCACACCACAGGCAGTGATTCCCCATGGTGGAGACCCTCTCATACCCTTAGGGTGAGGGATTGCTTAGTGGACCATAAGACAGGGGGCAACCATGCTAGTGCAGGTGCTTCCTTATATGACCACTTAGTCAATGAAGGCTCAACTGGCCAAGGTTAGCCTTATCTCCTTTCGTTTGGGGGGGTTATGTAGGAAGGTGGAATCTGACTATATGGTTGCCCCCACTTTTTTTATGGTGTTTTGCTGGTTTATGACTTAGCTGGACTGGGATCCTGCTATTCAGGGCCCCAGTCTATCTGCTTTCTCTGTAAAAAGGTTTCCATGTACCTTAGGCACATCTCTGATTGGAATCTGAGTGCCCTTATAAGTCCCTAGTATATGGTATACTATGTACCAAGGGCATAGGTACCTCAGAGGCCTACCAAGGGCTGCAGCATGTATTATGCCACCCCTGGAAGGCCATCCAAACTGACACCACAGGTCTGCTACTGCAGCCTGGGTAAGGTGGTGCATGCACCCCTTACTGTGATATAGGTTACCTATATCACTAAATGCATACACACATATAAACCTATAAGTCACTCCTAAGGCAGGCCTTATCAATCCTAAAGGCAGAGTGCATGGTTCCTATGTGAGAGGGTGCCCCTGCATGAGCAGGGCCCCTCTGCAGCGTTCAGAGACCATCTCTGATGCTGTTTGTAGTGCAGCCTGACCATATACTCTTAAGCTCATTATAACCTCGCGGTAAAATGCTAACTTTGGAATGGCTGCACCTAAACATGTTGTGTTTGGTGTCAAACATCTTGGAATACTACCCCCCGCCAATCCTGGAGGCGGGGGTAGCATTCCACCCTTCTAGAGGGAAAGCATGTTAACTCTGACTAGTCCGGTAACTTCTTTCCAGAGCCTTGGCATCACAAAATGGATGCTGCTGCCACAGACACGAGTCTGGCCTCCTGCTGCTGGACGAAACTCCGGCAGGGGAGGCCTGGACAATAGGTTTCCTGTCCCAGGGAGGTGCGACCACCTCCCCAGACAGGATAATGTGTATTGGGGCTGGGCGGGAGCACTTTCGGGTGCTTTGAAGTCCTGCACTGGGGGCACATTTGGTGTCCCTAGTGCATACCCCAGTTCAAACCGGATCAGGGGCTTGCAGCCCCTGCTTTGGCGCGAACTGGACAAAGGGAAAGGGGTGTAGCCACCCCTCTGCCCTGACCCACCCATAGGTGGGGCCACAGAGTAGTCCAACCCCTATCTTTAGTATAAAGGTAGGAACCCAGTCCTTAGGACTTTAGATTATCCCTGGACGAAACTCTGAAACTGAATCCTGGACCTTCAACGCTCTACTCATGATTAGAGGACAGAAGAATCTCCCTTGGGGTCAAGGAGTGACTCCCTGCTTGGCAGGCACCAAAGAAGCATCTGTCCGGTTCGCATTTCTGAAGCTCCCGTCGGATGCCGAAGTTATCGCATCACCAGAGGTGGATTCTCAGACTTCCCGAGGCTACCCTGAGTCTCCAGCAAAGCTGAGGCCCGTGGCTATCGTGGGTGACTTGGAGACCGTGACCCCTGGACACCGAGCACATTTGCAAGTGCATCCTCTTCTGGGTCTTCCAAGAAGTTGTGCTTTGGGCTCCGAGTAGCCCTAGCCTCCAGCACCACCTGCACCGAAGATCACTGGCCCTCACTCCACGAGTGTCCTGTAAGCCAGATCCACGTGTGGCGTCACGAGGCTCCTTCGCAGTCGCTAGCCCGTTGGCTAGTAGCCCTTAACGAAGGCCAATCCTTTTCTTACTTGGCATCCTGGTTGCTCCAGGCCTGCCCTCACTTACTCTCGCTGGGTGAGTTCCACAGACCTTGCTGGTCTGCACCATCGACGATCTACATCTTCACCGAGACTTGCCGTTGCCAAGGCTTGTTGGGTCCAATCCAGTCACCGACACCTCAGCACTCGACAGACATCGTGTACCAGCCCGAATCCTGCACCTGGTCGCCGATAACGCCTCCTGGACCTCGTGGCTGAAGAGTCAAGATGACCGTCAACACACCTGAAGCACTCAACATCGGTGGGCATCTGTCCATCGCCTTCCTGGTCACTGGCTAGTGACCCAGACTCTGTCCCCTCTGCTTTCAGGTTCTTCAGAACTCCGATCCACTCTTGGATCCACCCGGACACTTTTCTCTTGGCCGCCAGCAGCACTTTGCAGCAGATCGCCATTCGAATCGACGACGAAACCCGACCCCGAAAGGCACCTATGCACCCGGCTTCCCTGGGTGAGGTAACACGAGTACTCCGGTGCTCCCGTGGGTAGAGACTCTTCAAAGTCCTAGATCTCAAAGGGTTTTGTCCTAGTCCTCTTTTAAGTGTCCCTTTTCTCTAATTTCCCGATCCCGACTTTCTCCATAGAAGTCAACGGCGTATCGCGGTTGTGTATTTACACTGCACGCGTCTCCCGTAGGTCCCCTGTGTCACTACCTTGGGTGGTTCCTTGTGGTCCAAGCACTTCTAGAGGCTCTAGGCCTAGTGTCTAGTTCAGTCGTGGTTCGCATACCACTTTATTGGTATATGGTTTGGTACGCCCCTAGGGCCCAAACGTGTATTTGTGCTATTACTGTGAATTAATAACTTATAACTTATGTACTTCGAACTCTAGCCTCATAAAGAGACTAGAGGGGTGTGTTTAGCAATAAATAAATATATTTTGAATATATACCTGGTGTGGTGCTCTTTCATTTGGTCACTCAAGAGATTATAGACTGGTAAAACAAGCTGCTTAACATTCCTTCAAGACTTAGCCTGAAGGCTGCTCTCCATAGCTACCACTAGGATAGCTTTCAATAAGGTTGTCTTTAACCTATCTCCAATAAGGGGTTGTTTGGACTGGTGCAAGGTGCCCACTATAATTAGTGGACAGCATATACCAGGCCAACTTCTCACACTGCTCATACCTCTGACTAGGTCCAGAAGTGCTCCTCAGTGATTCCTTCTTTTTCTTGCTCATTGATTTAATAATTTAGCTTCTGTGGAAATGAGGAAGACTAAACCTGAGGTTTCCACTCCACAACACAGACTACCATACCACATAATTACTCTCTATAACACATAATCCCACTCTACATAATTCCTATACACTAAATACCACATACTTTCTATCCACATAATTTCACTGCACAACATACCACATAATTCCACTACACACAAAGTACATCCACTCCACTCCAAAAAACATTACTAAAAAACTTTTAGATTTACAACGCCAATAGCTCTAACTCTTGCAAATGCGAGACCTATTACATTACAAATGCTTCTTTAACTGCTAGTCGCGTTTGCAGAGTGGTGGAGAAAGGGGGCTGGGCCTCCAACCAGCGCTCAGGAATTCTGCTGTGTAGGACTTAGAGGAGGTACCAGGAGGGCTTCTTGGCCCCCAAAGTCCCTCAGGAGTAAAGTGGACTTCATCCTCAACCAGTACTGTGCCAGGAGGCGCATTTGCAGAGTGGTGGAGAAATGGGGGGCATGGCCTCCGAAGACCTCTTAGCAATCCCACTGTGTGGGACTTAGTGGAGGTAACAGGAGAGGTAGTTGGCCCCCAAGGACAACCATAGGGGCCAACTACCCCTCCTATTACCTCCAGTAAGTCCCACACAGCAGCACTACTAAGTTCTCATAGCAGGCCATGCCCCCTTTCCCCACCACTCTGCAAACACGCTCCCTGGCGTTCTCTTGCATGGGGATTAAAGTCCACTTCGCTGCTGGGGGTCCTTGGGGGCCAACCTGCCTACCTGTTACCTCCAGTAAGCCCCACACAGTGGGATTGCTAAGAGGTGGACACAGGCCATGCCCTCTTTGTCCACCACTCTGCAAATGCGCCTCCTGGCACACTCTTGGTTGGGGGGTGAAGTCCCCTTGCCTCTTGAGGGTCCCTGGGGGCCAACTAGCCCTCCTGTTATCTCCAGTAAGCCCCACACAGCTGGATTGCTGAGAGTGGTCCGAGGCCACGCCCCCTTTTTACACCACTCTGCAAAAGCGCCGCCTGGCTCACTGCTGCTCGGTGGATAAAGTCCACTTCAGTCCTGAGGTCCTCAGGACACAAGGGGACCTCATTACCCCACCAGCAGTGCGCCAAGAGGTGCGTTCGCAGAGTGGTGTAAAAAGGGGCGTGGCCTTGTATCACCTCTCCACTGTGTGGGGCTTGCCAGAGGTTCCTGGTGGCCTAGTTGGGCCCCAGGAACCCTCACTAGCAACGGGGACTTAATCCCCCAACGCAGAGCACGCCAGGAGGTGCGTTTGCAGAGTCATGCAGGGAGGGGGCGGAGCATCCAGAGAGTTGCCGTTTTTTTATTTTTTTTATTTTAAGAAGTGGGGCTGTGTGGCCCCCCTTCTCTTGAGCTTTTTGGGCCCCGGGGACCCCATCCCCCAGGACCTGAGCCATTATATTAATTATTCAAAAGGAGGGGATGCGAGGCCCCCCTCCTGAGGCCACTTTTGGCCCTGGGGACCCCATCCCCCAGGGCCTGGCCTCCTTTATGGGGACCGCGGGGGGAGCCCTAATGCCCCCGCGGTCCCTGCCGGCTCCCCGCCTCCTGCGAGAGCCGGCATTGCTTTTGGACAAGGGGTGCTGCTGACATGCAACTCCCCTTGTCCAAAAGCAATCTACTTTGCTTCTTGGAAGCGAGAGCAGGTTTCCTGCTCTCGCTTCCAAGAAGCAAAGCAGTGTTTGCTATGGCAGGGCTGGAGCATCTTGGCGGGAGCACCTTGGCATATATATATATAAAACACATTTAAACTTTATAAAAACACACAGTCACTGGATGATGTAATCAGTGATGTCATCAGTGATGTCATTTGAGATGTCATCAGTGATGTCATGAATGATGTAATATGTGATGTTATCAGCAGTGCATTGCGGGGCGCGAGTTATAGTTAGCTCAACTAACTATAACGGCCGAATCTCTCTGGTTTTGCACGAGTGAAATGTCCAACTAACTATAACGTCCCTGAAACCTGTGTTTTTTTCAGTGAATTTCTAAGGTTTTTTAAATGCTAATTACTAACTATAACGTCCCTGAATCCTATGGTTTTTTCAGTGAATTTCAAAGGTTTTTTAAATGCTAATTTCTAATTGTAATGTCCAAAAATTGCTTTTTCCAAATTTTTAAACTTTTATAAAAAATAATGTGATGTCTTCTCCTTTCTAAAATATGCATTTACCTTTTTTTTTTTTTTTAAAAAGTGGATTTGCGTACCGATCACGTACCTGTCACGTTGGGTGCGCGAATCCAAGAATTTTGCCACCATACTGGTTAAGTCGTGTATGGTGCGTATGCACAGGGTGAGCGGTTCTTGACCCCGTGCAACATCACGTACATATTTCCGGGGGGTCGCGCCGGGTGCGCGAATCCATCGCAAATCTTTAAGTTTCAAAAGTATATGTATATAACTTTATTATATATATTATACCAAGAGATTACTTAATATAAGTGTAAATATCATATATTTGTAATTGTAATAAAGATATATTATTGTTAAATATATTTTTCGGGTTTCGCGCGGGGTGCGCGCAAGGTGCGCGAATCCCATGTGACTTAAAAAAAAACGATTTTATTGGTTTAGAAGCTTTCTATTCTAGAACTGGAAGGACCCCACCCATTTTTTTCATTCTTCCAGGAGCATCTTTTCAAGAAACACCTCTTGTGTTTTCTATGCCTCTTTATATGATTTTTTGGATGTTTTTTCCAAAAGAGGAAATGGCATCTCAAAATTCACCACAGGATAAGATGAAGAGGAGCTGGAAGAACCCATTAAGAAAAGGAAAGAGAACATTATGTGGGATTTCTTCTCTATCCCAGAAGGAGAGAAGAAGGTGAATGCTCGCAAAGTCACCTGCACTGTTTGCAAGAACCTCTCATCTCGTGGATCAGAAAAGAAGTGTTCCTGCAGGACTTCATTAATGCTCAAACACCTTCAGACCATGCACCCAAACTGTCTTGCGTGTGAACAACATCGGCGCCAAAAGCAAGAGTCTCAGCAAGATGATAAGGTCGCAGGACCTAGTACTTCTGCGGGATCCACTACATCCACACAAATTGTTCCAGAGAACAGCACTGCATAAAGTGCAAGAAATGTCTTTGTGCAGGCGAGCAATCTGTTGCAGCTATTGTTGTTGCTGCAAAGAATCATCAGTTATTTTTTTTTTTTTTGCAATGAGTTTCTAATTGCAAAATGTTTTGAAAAGTTTTTTTAGTTCGTTTCCTTGTTTTTTTCAATGTTTTGTTTAAAAAAACACCCCAAAAATTAATAAAGGAGTTCACAAAACACAAAAAAAATTAAAAGCAAAAAAGAAAAAAATGGTTCTTTTTAGAACCGCCTAATTGGTTAAAAATAGACAAACTTGTATGTGTTCTATGAATGACTGCAAGTGTAATGTCTGAGTCAATGTATGAGTGAATAAGTACTGTCTGAGTGAATGAATGAGTGCAGCAGTATTGCCTGAGTCATTGGATGAGTGCATGGATAGTGTTTGAGGGAATGAATGAGTGCAGCAGTAGTGCCTGAGTGATTGCATGAGTGCATGGGTAGTGCCTGGCTTATTGCATGAGTGCTCGGGTAGTGCCTGGGTGATTCAAAGAGTGCATCGGTAGTGCCTGAGTGCATGGATAAGTACATGAGTAGTGTTTGAGGGAATGGATGAGTGCAAGAGTAGTGTCTGAGTGATTAAATGAGTGCATGGGTAAAGTCTGAGTGCATAGAAGAGTGCATGGGTTTTTCCTAAGGGAATGGATGAGTGCAAAAAGATTGCCTGAGTGATTGGATGACTGCAGGCATAGTGCCTGGGTAATTGGAGGAGTGCATAGCTTGTGACTGGCTGATTGCATGACTGCAGGGGTAATGTCTGGGTGATTGGAGGAGTGCATGGGTAATGCTTGGGTGCATGGAAGAGTGCATGGATAGTGCTTGGGTGCATGTAGGACTGCATGGGTAGTTCCTGGGTGATTGTAGGAGTGCATGAGTAGTGCTTGGGTGATTGCATGAGTGCCACAGAAGTGCCTGAGTGCATGTATGAGTGCATGGGTAATGCCTGGGTGATTGCATAAGTGCAGGGGTAATGTCTGGGTGAATGAGGAGTGCATGGGCACTGCCTGAGTGATTTAAGGAGTGCATGGGTAATGCCTGGGTGATTGCATGAATGCAGGGGTAATGTCTGGGTGAATGGAGGAGTGCATGGGTAGTGCCTGGGTGATTAGATGAGTGTATAGGTAGTGCCTGGGTGATTTTATAAGTGCATGGGTAGTGATTGGGTGATTGGAGGAGTATATGGATAGTGCCTGGATGACTGGAGGAGTGCAAGAGTAGTGCATGGGTTATTCCATTAGTGCATAGGTAGTGCCTGTGTGATTGCATGACTGCAGGGGTAGTACCTGAGTGATTGTAGTAGTGCATGGGTAATGCCTGTGTGATTGCATGAGTGCAGGAGTAATGTCTGGGTGATTGAAGGAGTGCATGGGTAATGCCTGGGTGCATGGAAGAGTGCATGCGTAGTGCATGGGTGCATGTAGGACTGCATGGGTAGTTCCTGGGTGATTGGAGGAGAGCATGACTAGTACCTGGGTAATTGCATGAGTGCAGGGGTAGTGCCTGGATGATTGGAAGACTGCATGGGTAGTTGTTGGATGATTGCATGAGTGCTGCAGAAGTGCCTGAGTGCATGTATGAGTACATGGGTAGTGCCTGACTGATTGCATGCGTGCATGGGTAGTGCCTTGGTGATTGGAGGAGTGCATGGGTAGTGTCTGGGTTATTGCATGAGCGCATTGGTAGTGCATGGGTGATTGCATGAATGCGGGCATAGTGTCTGGGTGATTGGAGGAGTGCATACGTAGTGCCTGAGTGATTGAAGGAGTGCATGAGTAGTGCCTGGGTGATTGCATAAGTGCAGGGGTAATGTGTGGGTGATTGGAGGAGTGGATAGGTAATGCCTAAGTGATTGCATGAGTGCAGGGGTAATGTCTGGGTCATTGAAAGAGTGGATAGGTAATGCCTAAGTGATTGCATGACTGCAGGAGTAATGTGTAGGTAATTGAAGGAGTGCATGACAAATGTGTGACTGATTGCATGAGTGCAAGAGTAATGTCTGTGTCGTTGCATGACTGTACTGGTAGTGTCTGGGTGATTTTCTAAGTGTATGAGTACTGGCTGGATGATTGGAAGAGTGCATGGGTAATGCCTAGGTGCAACAAGGAGTGCATCAGTAGTGCCTGTGTGATTGCATGAGTGCATAGGTAGTGTCTGTATGTTTTTATAGGTGTATGAGTACTGCCTGGGTAATTATATGAGTACAGCGATAGTGCCTGGATTATTGGAAGACTGCAAGGGTAGTGACTGGGTGACTAAAGGAGTACATGGATAGTGCATGGCTGATTGGAGGAGTGCTTGGGTAATGCCTAGATGCATTTAGGAGTGCATCAGTAGTGCATGTGTGATTGCATGAGTGCATAGGTAGTGTCTGCATGTTTTTATAAGTGTATGAGTAGTGCCTGGGTAATTATATGAGTACAGCGCTACTGCCTGGGTTATTGGAAGACTGCGAGGTTAGTGACTGGGTGATTGAAGGAGTACATGGATAGTGCATTGCTGATTGGAGGAGTGCTTGGGTAATGCCTAGATGCATTTAGGAGTGCATCAGTAGTGCATGTGTGATTGCATGAGTGCATAGGTAGTGTCTGTATGTTTTAGTGCATGAGTACTGCCTTGGTAATTATATGAGTACAGCGCTACTGCCTGCGTTATTGGAAGACTGTAAGGGTAGTGCCCTGGGTGATTGAAGGAGTACATGGATAGTGCATAACTGATTGGAGGAGTGCATGGGTAATGCCTAGGTGCTTTGAGGAGTGCATTAGTAGTGCCTGTGTGATTGCATGAGTGCATAGGTAGTCCCTGGAGTATTTTATAAATGCACAGGTACTGCCTGAGTGATTGAAGGAGTGCTTGGGTAATGCGTGGGTGATTGCATGAGTGCAGGGGAAATGTCAGGGTCATTGGAGGAGTGCATGTGTAATACCTAAGTGATTGCATGAGTGCAGGGTAATGTCTGTGGCATTGCAGGAGTGCATGGCTAATACCTAAGTGATTGCATTTGCGTAGGCATAATATCTGGGGGATTAGAGGAATGCATAGTTAATACCTCGGTAATTGCATGAGTGTAGGGGTAATGTCTTGCTGATTGCAAGAGTGTAGGGGTAGGGCCTAGGTGAATGGAGGAGTGCATAGGTAGTGCCTGAGTTATTTTAAAACTTGAAGGGTTCTGGCTGGGTGATTGGAGGAGTACAGGAGTAGTACCTGGGTGATTGGAGGTCTGAATAAATAGACCTTGGGTGATTTTATAAGTGTATGTGTACTGCCTGAATGAATAGAGCATTGTATAGATACTGCCTGGATAATGCCTGGGTGCATGGAAGAGTGCATGGATAGTGCTTGGGTGCATGTAGGACTGCATGGGTAGTTCCTGGGTGATTGTAGGAGTGCATGAGTAGTGCTTGGGTGATTGCATGAGTGCCACAGAAGTGCCTGAGTGCATGTATAAGTGCATGGGTAATGCCTGGGTGATTGCGTAAGTGCAGGGGTAATGTCTGGGTGAATGGAGGAGTGCATGGGCACTGCCTGAGTGATTGAAGGAGTGCATGGGTAATGCCTGGGTGATTGCATGAATGCAGGGGTAATGTCTGGGTGAATGGAGGAGTGCATGGGTAGTGCCTGGGTGATTAGATGAGTGTATAGGTAGTGCCTGGGTGATTTTATAAGTGCATGGGTAGTGATTGGGTGATTGGAGGAGTAGATGGATAGTGCCTGGATGACTGGAGGAGTGCAAGAGTAGTGCCTGGTTATTCCATTAGTGCATAGGTAGTGCCTGGGTGATTGCATGACTGCAGGGGTAGTACCTGAGTGATTGTAGTAGTGCATGGGTAATGCCTGTGTGATTGCATGAGTGCAGGAGTAATGTATGGGTGATTGAAGGAGTGCATGGGTAATCCCTGGGTGCATGGAAGAGTGCATGCATAGTGCCTGGGTGCATGTAGGACTGCATGGGTAGTTCCTGGGTGATTGGAGGAGAGCATGACTAGTACCTGGGTAATTGCATGAGTGCAGGGGTAGTGCCTGGATGATTGGAAGACTGCATGGGTAGTGGTTGGATGATTGCATGAGTGCCTCAGAAGTGCCTGAGTGCATGTATGAGTACATGGGTAGTGCCTGACTGATTGCATGCGTGCATGGGTAGTGCCTTGGTGATTGGAGGAGTGCATGGGTAGTGTCTGGGTTATTGCATGAGCGCATTGGTAGTGCCTGGGTGATTGCATGAGTGCAGGCATAGTGCCTGGGTGAGTGGAGGAGTGCATACATAGTGCCTGAGTGATTGAAGGAGTGCATGAGTAGTGCCTGGGTGATTGCATAAGTGCAGGGGTAATGTGTGTGTCATTGGAGGAGTGGATAGGTAATGCCTAAGTGATTGCATGAGTGCAGGGGTAATGTCTGGGTCATTGAAAGAGTGGATAGGTAATGCCTAAGTGATTGCATGACTGCAGGAGTAATGTGTAGGTAATTGAAGGAGTGCATGACAAATGTGTGACTGATTGCATGAGTGCAAGAGTAATGTCTGTGTCGTTGCATGACTGTACTGGTAGTGTCTGGGTGATTGTAAAAGTGTATAAGTAGTGCCTGGGTGATTTTCTAAGTGTATGAGTACTGGCTGGATGATTGGAAGAGTGCATGGGTAATGCCTAGGTGCAACAAGGAGTGCATCTGTAGTGCCTGTGTGATTGCATGAGTGCATAGGTAGTGTCTGTATGTTTTTATAGGTGTATGAGTACTGCCTGGGTAATTATATGAGTACAGCGATAGTGCCTGGATTATTGGAAGACTGCAAGGGTAGTGACTGGGTGACTAAAGGAGTACATGGATAGTGCATGGCTGATTGGAGGAGTGTATGTATAATGCCTAGTTGCATCGAGGAGTGCATCAGTAGTGCCTGTGTGATTGTATGAGTGCATAGGTAGTGTCTGCATGTTTTTATAAGTGTATGAGTAGTGCCTGGGTAATTATATGAGTACAGCGCTACTGCCTGGGTTATTGGAAGACTGCAAGGTTAGTGACTGGGTGATTGAAGGAGTACATGGATAGTGCATTGCTGATTGGAGGAGTGCATGGGTAATGCCTAGATGCATTTAGGAGTGCATCAGTAGTGCCTGTGTGATTGCATGAGTGCATAGGTAGTGTCTGTATGTTTTAGTGCATGAGTACTGCCTTGGTAATTATATGAGTACAGCGCTACTGCCTGCGTTATTGGAAGACTGTAAGGGTAGTGCCTGGGTGATTAAAGGAGTACATGGATAGTGCATAACTGATTGGAGGAGTGCATGGGTAATGCCTAGGTGCTTTGAGGAGTGCATTAGTAGTGCCTGTGTGATTGCATGAGTGCATAGGTAGTCCCTGGAGTATTTTATAAATGCACAGGTACTGCCTGAGTGATTGAAGGAGTGCTTGGGTAATGCGTGGGTGATTGCATGAGTGCAGGGGAAATGTCAGGGTCATTGGAGGAGTGCATGTGTAATACCTAAGTGATTGCATGAGTGCAGGGGTAATGTCTGTGGCATTGCAGGAGTGCATGGCTAATACCTAAGTGATTGCATTTGCGCAGGCATAATATCTGGGGGATTAGAGGAATGCATAGTTAATACCTCGGTAATTGCATGAGTGTAGGGGTAATGTCTTGCTGATTGCAAGAGTGTAGGGGTAGGGCCTAGGTGAATGGAGGAGTGCATAGCTAGTGCCTGAGTTATTTTAAAACTTGAAGGGTTCTGGCTGGGTGATTGGAGGAGTACAGGAGTAGTACCTGGGTGATTGGAGGTCTGAATAAATAGACCTTGGGTGATTTTATAAGTGTATGTGTACTGCCTGAATGAATAGAGCATTGTATAGATACTGCCTGGATAATGCCTGGGTGCATGGAAGAGTGCATGGATAGTGCTTGGGTGCATGTAGGACTGCATGGGTAGTTCCTGGGTGATTGTAGGAGTGCATGAGTAGTGCTTGGGTGATTGCATGAGTGCCACAGAAGTGCCTGAGTGCATGTATAAGTGCATGGGTAATGCCTGGGTGATTGCGTAAGTGCAGGGGTAATGTCTGGGTGAATGGAGGAGTGCATGGGCACTGCCTGAGTGATTGAAGGAGTGCATGGGTAATGCCTGGGTGATTGCATGAATGCAGGGGTAATGTCTGGGTGAATGGAGGAGTGCATGGGTAGTGCCTGGGTGATTAGATGAGTGTATAGGTAGTGCCTGGGTGATTTTATAAGTGCATGGGTAGTGATTGGGTGATTGGAGGAGTAGATGGATAGTGCCTGGATGACTGGAGGAGTGCAAGAGTAGTGCCTGGTTATTCCATTAGTGCATAGGTAGTGCCTGGGTGATTGCATGACTGCAGGGGTAGTACCTGAGTGATTGTAGTAGTGCATGGGTAATGCCTGTGTGATTGCATGAGTGCAGGAGTAATGTATGGGTGATTGAAGGAGTGCATGGGTAATCCCTGGGTGCATGGAAGAGTGCATGCATAGTGCCTGGGTGCATGTAGGACTGCATGGGTAGTTCCTGGGTGATTGGAGGAGAGCATGACTAGTACCTGGGTAATTGCATGAGTGCAGGGGTAGTGCCTGGATGATTGGAAGACTGCATGGGTAGTGGTTGGATGATTGCATGAGTGCCTCAGAAGTGCCTGAGTGCATGTATGAGTACATGGGTAGTGCCTGACTGATTGCATGCGTGCATGGGTAGTGCCTTGGTGATTGGAGGAGTGCATGGGTAGTGTCTGGGTTATTGCATGAGCGCATTGGTAGTGCCTGGGTGATTGCATGAGTGCAGGCATAGTGCCTGGGTGAGTGGAGGAGTGCATACATAGTGCCTGAGTGATTGAAGGAGTGCATGAGTAGTGCCTGGGTGATTGCATAAGTGCAGGGGTAATGTGTGTGTCATTGGAGGAGTGGATAGGTAATGCCTAAGTGATTGCATGAGTGCAGGGGTAATGTCTGGGTCATTGAAAGAGTGGATAGGTAATGCCTAAGTGATTGCATGACTGCAGGAGTAATGTGTAGGTAATTGAAGGAGTGCATGACAAATGTGTGACTGATTGCATGAGTGCAAGAGTAATGTCTGTGTCGTTGCATGACTGTACTGGTAGTGTCTGGGTGATTGTAAAAGTGTATAAGTAGTGCCTGGGTGATTTTCTAAGTGTATGAGTACTGGCTGGATGATTGGAAGAGTGCATGGGTAATGCCTAGGTGCAACAAGGAGTGCATCTGTAGTGCCTGTGTGATTGCATGAGTGCATAGGTAGTGTCTGTATGTTTTTATAGGTGTATGAGTACTGCCTGGGTAATTATATGAGTACAGCGATAGTGCCTGGATTATTGGAAGACTGCAAGGGTAGTGACTGGGTGACTAAAGGAGTACATGGATAGTGCATGGCTGATTGGAGGAGTGTATGTATAATGCCTAGTTGCATCGAGGAGTGCATCAGTAGTGCCTGTGTGATTGTATGAGTGCATAGGTAGTGTCTGCATGTTTTTATAAGTGTATGAGTAGTGCCTGGGTAATTATATGAGTACAGCGCTACTGCCTGGGTTATTGGAAGACTGCAAGGTTAGTGACTGGGTGATTGAAGGAGTACATGGATAGTGCATTGCTGATTGGAGGAGTGCATGGGTAATGCCTAGATGCATTTAGGAGTGCATCAGTAGTGCCTGTGTGATTGCATGAGTGCATAGGTAGTGTCTGTATGTTTTAGTGCATGAGTACTGCCTTGGTAATTATATGAGTACAGCGCTACTGCCTGCGTTATTGGAAGACTGTAAGGGTAGTGCCTGGGTGATTAAAGGAGTACATGGATAGTGCATAACTGATTGGAGGAGTGCATGGGTAATGCCTAGGTGCTTTGAGGAGTGCATTAGTAGTGCCTGTGTGATTGCATGAGTGCATAGGTAGTCCCTGGAGTATTTTATAAATGCACAGGTACTGCCTGAGTGATTGAAGGAGTGCTTGGGTAATGCGTGGGTGATTGCATGAGTGCAGGGGAAATGTCAGGGTCATTGGAGGAGTGCATGTGTAATACCTAAGTGATTGCATGAGTGCAGGGGTAATGTCTGTGGCATTGCAGGAGTGCATGGCTAATACCTAAGTGATTGCATTTGCGCAGGCATAATATCTGGGGGATTAGAGGAATGCATAGTTAATACCTCGGTAATTGCATGAGTGTAGGGGTAATGTCTTGCTGATTGCAAGAGTGTAGGGGTAGGGCCTAGGTGAATGGAGGAGTGCATAGCTAGTGCCAGAGTTATTTTAAAACTTGAAGGGTTCTGGCTGGGTGATTGGAGGAGTACAGGAGTAGTACCTGGGTGATTGGAGGTCTGAATAAATAGACCTTGGGTGATTTTATAAGTGTATGTGTACTGCCTGAATGAATAGAGCATTGTATAGATACTGCCTGGATAATGCCTGGGTGCATGGAAGAGTGCATGGATAGTGCTTGGGTGCATGTAGGACTGCATGGGTAGTTCCTGGGTGATTGTAGGAGTGCATGAGTAGTGCTTGGGTGATTGCATGAGTGCCACAGAAGTGCCTGAGTGCATGTATGAGTGCATGGGTAATGCCTGGGTGATTGCGTAAGTGCAGGGGTAATGTCTGGGTGAATGGAGGAGTGCATGGGCACTGCCTGAGTGATTGAAGGAGTGCATGGGTAATGCCTGGGTGATTGCATGAATGCAGGGGTAATGTCTAGGTGAATGGAGGAGTGCATGGGTAGTGCCTGGGTGATTAGATGAGTGTATAGGTAGTGCCTGGGTGATTTTATAAGTGCATGGGTAGTGATTGGGTGATTGGAGGAGTATATGGATAGTGCCTGGATGACTGGAGGAGTGCAAGAGTAGTGCCTGGGTTATTCCATTAGTGCATAGGTAGTGCCTGGGTGATTGCATGACTGCAGGGGTAGTACCTGAGTGATTGTAGTAGTGCATGGGTAATGCCTGTGTGATTGCATGAGTGCAGGAGTAATGTATGGGTGATTGAAGGAGTGCATGGGTAATCCCTGGGTGCATGGAAGAGTGCATGCATAGTGCCTGGGTGCATGTAGGACTGCATGGGTAGTTCCTGGGTGATTGGAGGAGAGCATGACTAGTACCTGGGTAATTGCATGAGTGCAGGGGTAGTGCCTGGATGATTGGAAGACTGCATGGGTAGTGGTTGGATGATTGCATGAGTGCCTCAGAAGTGCCTGAGTGCATGTATGAGTACATGGGTAGTGCCTGACTGATTGCATGTGTGCATGGGTAGTGCCTTGGTGATTGGAGGAGTGCATGGGTAGTGTCTGGGTTATTGCATGAGCGCATTGGTAGTGCCTGGGTGATTGCATGAGTGCAGGCATTTTGCCTGGGTGAGTGGAGGAGTGCATACATAGTGCCTGAGTGATTGAAGGAGTGCATGAGTAGTGCCTGGGTGATTGCATAAGTGCAGGGGTAATGTGTGTGTCATTGGAGGAGTGGATAGGTAATGCCTAAGTGATTGCATGAGTGCAGGGGTAATGTCTGGGTCATTGAAAGAGTGGATAGGTAATGCCTAAGTGATTGCATGACTGCAGGAGTAATGTGTAGGTAATTGAAGGAGTGCATGACAAATGTGTGACTGATTGCATGAGTGCAAGAGTAATGTCTGTGTCGTTGCATGACTGTACTGGTAGTGTCTGGGTGATTGTAAAAGTGTATAAGTAGTGCCTGGGTGATTTTCTAAGTGTATGAGTACTGGCTGGATGATTGGAAGAGTGCATGGGTAATGCCTAGGTGCAACAAGGAGTGCATCTGTAGTGCCTGTGTGATTGCATGAGTGCATAGGTAGTGTCTAAATGTTTTTATAGGTGTATGAGTACTGCCTGGGTAATTATATGAGTACAGCGATAGTGCCTGGATTATTGGAAGACTGCAAGGGTAGTGACTGGGTGACTAAAGGAGTACATGGATAGTGCATGGCTGATTGGAGGAGTGTATGTCTAATGCCTGGTTGCATCGAGGAGTGCATCAGTAGCGCCTGTGTGATTGTATGAGTGCATAGGTAGTGTCTGCATGTTTTTATAAGTGTATGAGTACTGCCTGGGTAATTATATGAGTACAGCGCTACTGCCTGGGTTATTGGAAGACTGCAAGGGTAGTGACTGGGTGATTGAAGGAGTACATGAATAGTGCATTGCAGATTGGACGAGTGCATGGGTAATGCCTAGATGCATTTAGGAGTGCATCAGTAGTGCCTGTGTGATTGCATGAGTGCATAGGTAGTGTCTGTATGTTTTAGTGCATGAGTACTGCCTGGGTAATTATATGAGTACAGCACTACTGCCTGCGTTATTGGAAGACTGTAAGGGTAGTGCCTGGGTGATTGAAGGAGTACATGGATAGTGCATAACTGATTGGAGGAGTGCATGGGTAATGCCTAGGTGCTTTGAGGAGTGCATTAGTAGTGCCTGTGTGATTGCATGAGTGCATAGGTAATCCCTGGAGTATTATATAAATGCACAGGTACTGCCTGAGTGATTGAAGGAGTGCTTGGGTAATGCGTGGGTGATTGCATGAGTGCAGGGGTAATGTCAGGGTCATTGGAGGAGTGCATGTGTAATACCTAAGTGATTGCATGAGTGCAGGGGTAATGTCTGTGGCATTGCAGGAGTGCATGGCTAATACCTAAGTGATTGCATTTGCGCAGGCATAATATCTGGGGGATTAGAGGAATGCATAGTTAATACCTCGGTAATTGCATGAGTGTAGGGGTAATATTTTGCTGATTGCAAGAGTGTAGGGGTAGGGCCTGGGTGAATGGAGGAGTGCATAGGTAGTGCCTGAGTTATTTTAAAACTTGAAGGGTTCTGGCTGGGTGATTGGAGGAGTACAGGAGTAGTACCTGGGTGATTGGAGGTCTGTTTAAATAGACCGTGGGTGATTTTATAAGTGTATGTGTACTGCCTGAATGAATAGAGCATTGTATAGATACTGCCTGGATGATTGAAAGAGTGCAAGGGTAGTGTCAGGGAGATTGCATCAGTGCAGGGATAATGTTTAGGTGATTGGAGAAGTGTATAGGTACTACCTGGGTGATTGGAAGAGTGTACGGGTAATGTCTAGCTGATTGCATGAGTGTAGCGATAGTGCCTGGGTGATTGGAAGAGTACATAGGTAGTGTCTGGGTGATATTATTACTGTATGGATACAGGCTAGGTGATTGGAGAAATGCATGGATAGTGCATGGGTGATGGGAGTGTGGGAATAGTGCCTAACTATATAGATCAGTGCATGGGTAGTGTTTGAAAAAATGGATGAGTGCACTAAAAGTGACTGTAAACATTACTTTATATTATTATGCTTATTACATTATTTCATCTTACCTTCTTTATTAAAGTAGATATAAAACTCAGTGAAACTATTTTACAGTAGTTTTGTTGTAAACTGAATTAAAAATCTTTTCAAGCTTTAGTATTACTTTCTGTAATAAAAAGAAGAAAAACTGTTATTACATATAATATTATAGTTTTAAGAACACAACACAATTTTAGAATTACATAACATATTCAGTTTCCCTTTTTTGCTGTTTTCAGATTCTACTGAATTCCACCATACACAGTGATTTCAATGTAGATCATCATATAACAGCGGGGCAAAAAATACAATCAATGAGATTGTAAAAAAAACAAATCTGCGTTGAAAATATTTACAACAAGTACTACTATCTGTTTACGTATCTACAGTTTCTAAATTACATTCTTCAACTACATTAAATCATTTATTTCTCTGAAGTGCATTTTCTAAAATATACACTCATTTACATTGTGTATAATATAAAGATCAAATATATAAACTACTTCTTTCAAACACAATTTTGCAAATGCAATAAGAATTAGCACAAACAATAATCCAAACAGTAATTATTCACATCTTCCCAATAGGCTGAATAATGTTTCCAAATCCATTTGCATTGAAAATATCCAAAATAAACTCGTTAATTTGAGTTCACATCTTCCCAATAGGCTGAATGATGTTTTCAAAACTTTGGCATCAAAAATATCAGATTTGAATTTGGTAATTCGGAAGGAAACCTACATCTGACTTCCAAATGGGCATCATTACAATATGTCCATCCTTTATTGCACTTTAAATACACAGTATAGTGTCCAGATGTTGTAGTAGGTCCATCATGAAAATAATAGCCACTGCTTTAAAAGTTCTTCCTGAAATTGATACTTGACTTGCCACAAACTTTTTAATTTTGGTTTCCAATTTTCTTCCATCTGCTCTACAACGTTGTAGCATTAAAATTACATATTGTCCAAATCTTTCTATAAATAATGTTGACAACATTTCTGATTTAGAATGAGAACATTTCATATCTTGTTTAGCTATTTTTAGTAACTTGTTAAAAGACACTGATTTGCAATCTGGTATTGTCAAATATATGAATCGTTCAGTGTCTATTTCAGTGGTTGAAGAAAATGAACACTCTTCACATTTGTGATCCCATCTGTAACCTACTCCAAACAAATTTTCAATTTCTATTCCTTCATCTTCCAATACTCAAAGCATAAACATAAGAAATTCATGTACATCTTGTTGTATATTCAGTGTAAATTTCAATGAACCAGTACATATATCCAAAAGATGTTGAATGCCTGAAGCAGTATGGATTACTTCTATCAGTTACCAACTTTTGAAAAGTATAATGTAGTAAAGAACAGAATCTTTTTCTCGATTTTCCATAATTTCATGATGAAGATCCTCTAGATAAAACACAACATTTACTATTACATTAGCATAGCAGTTGATACCTGAACTATTTTCTAACTGGTATCCTACAATATCATCAACTGTGTCCATTTTCATTTTATTTGCAGCTTCATCATTCTCTTGAATTGTTTTCTTTTTTTGAATCACACTAGAATGTTTCTCATATTTCCATTTTGGACATACTACACATTTCTCATATATGGGATATTCACCTAAGTTAGGAGCATAAAGTCTTCTTAACCGATTATACTCTCTTACACAATTTGCATTAGTACTAATCTTATTCTCGTCAAAATCAATCAAATACAAACCAGATAATGTTCTTACTTGAGACAATGCAATGTATGCCATGCCCTCTTTAAACACAGTGCTTCCAATATTTACCAAAGCACTGTCTACACTTAAACCTTGAGATTTATGAATGGTCACAGCGTATGCTAAAGAAAGAGGAAACTGTTTTCTACGAACATACAAGTCTCTTACAAGCAAAAAACGAACAGCACAGCGTCCAATATGATTTACCTCTTCAAGCTGATCAAATTTAATCTTTAAATGTTAAATTCCATCTCTGTTCTGATAATTAACAAAATCAACAACTTTTCCCATTGCTCTATTTACTAAACCTTTTTCTACATCCAAATTACGCCATAAAATTACCCGACAATTCACACATACATATAAAGGGGCAGATATATAAGAACTGGAGCATCTCTGCATATTTGCAGAGATGCGCCAGTTCACTTGCGTGATGGAAAAATATCCTTGCGCCACCATGGATGCGCCGCATTTACAATGCGGCGCACCGTGGTGCAAGGACAGACAGATGCGTGACGCATCTTTTGTCGGAAAGGCAATGCATTGCTGGAGTCGTGTCGTAAGCACTACGCAACTCCAGCAATAGTCAGGAATGCCTATTCTGACCATGCTGCGTCACTCCTTACGCCTGCTTCAAGAAGGCGCAAGGTTTTGATGCAGTGGCATTGTAAAAGTCACTCAGTGAAATCTTGTAGATTTCACTGAGTCACTTTTACGAGGCTTCCTTGCGACGGAATGCCCACCCTGCATACATTATACCTGACGCAGGTATAATGTAGCGCAGGGCTTTACAACGTGACGCATCTCCCTAGATGCATCACGTTGTAAATATGTTGCATTGTGGCGCATTGTTTACGACGCCACTGCGTCACAGAAGTGACGCAACGGCTGTATAAAGTTGGCGCAAGGGGCTTGTAAATCTGCCCCAAAGTCTTTTCTAAACCTGCAGTCCTAGACACCGACTTTTCCAAAGAATTCAATTTTGACTGTAATTTCTCTGAGAGAAGAATAGTAACTCCTTTGTGCTCTATTTTATCAATCAGTAAACAACAAGGGGTTGTGGCTCCAATCAGCAAGGCTAAGCCAGAATTAGCCAAGAGAACAAACAATTGCCAATGCTGATATACAGATCACACTTTTTATCCAAGCGCATTGACATAAAACAATGTCGCCAAACACCTCTTTTTCCGTATGATTTAATCAGAATTTAATCAAAAAATTCACATATAAAAATTAGAAGCACAAAAGTTTTTTGTATTTTCAATCAGTAAACAAAACTACTTACTCATACACCATACCACATACAAAATGTTCAAAATTTACAAAAGAATCTCTCTTGTCTCACACACCTCACTTCACCTTCAAACTCTCTACCATTCTCATCAAACAGACATACCGACATCCAACTCACAATTCAGCAATCTACCAAACAACCCAACATACAATTATTCAAAAATGAATCTAAACAATTGAGAAATGAATTGAGAAATGAAAAATGAGGCCAAACATAAATACATCTCAACATTGTACAACAAATTTT
This sequence comes from Calotriton arnoldi, assembly GCA_963921515.1. Taxonomy (NCBI): domain Eukaryota; kingdom Metazoa; phylum Chordata; class Amphibia; order Caudata; family Salamandridae; genus Calotriton; species Calotriton arnoldi. The sequence continues at coordinate 923,806 of CAWUFW010007103.1, forward strand.
CAATTTCTACAAGTGTAATTTGTGCACTTGGTTTGGCCACCACAAGGTCGACGCGTTTCAAACCCCCAAATTCCGGGGTTCTCCTCAGGACCAGAAAGCTGGAAAACAAGAAAACTAGATCTTAATTTTGTGCCAAAATGGCAACTAGGCCCCCTAACCCCTATAAGCCCTCCTCTTTAGGAGTGTGCTTACCTTAGTTTCTGTTGCGAGATCAGCCGATCTCTGTTGAACTATGTACAACCAATTCATCCGAATAATCTGTGAGTAAAAACGAAACTGCTATCAACAAACTCGGTCCCAAACTTTCATTAGATAGTCTCAGTCTGAAAGTCACACACTGAAAAAGTGAGAGTCTTACATTTTCAGTGATGGTAGGATCCCCACTCGGGAGCTGTTGTATCTCAATTAAGTAGGGGAGTGACAGGCTACAGTCCTACAGAAAATCAGAGGGGAGGGAAACAAGAAAGAACCTCATCAATTGGGAGAAAAAGATGAGACTGATAATTTTACGAAGTGCAGGAGGGAAATTACCTACTTCTGAAGGGTTTGACAGGTCGTAAAGATCCAACTCGATGTATTCAATGTGTCTCGGTCGAATTGTTCTGTGAGGGACAAGAATTAAAACTTTTTAGTCTAAAAATGAAACTTTAGTCTAAAAAATGAGAATAAAACGCTCACTGTATTCTGCTCTGAAATAAATTGGACCTACAAACAGGGTCCCATATTGCAGGTCCGAACAAAAAGTGCTGCCACAATGTTGAAAAACCGTCCTCAAGTTAAGAGAAGCGTGACCTGATTACATTGGTTATAGTTGGGTACACTCTTCTATTGAAACCATTTAGTGACAGAGCGTTCTTATTTAGCACATGCTTCACATCCTACAATATTCACGGTGCTCTTACCTAAACGCACGAGGCTTCTGGGGGTTCGAAACGCGTCGACCTTGTGGTGGCCAAACCAAGTGCACAAATTACACTTGTAGAAATTGAAAATTTGTTGTACAATGTTGAGATGTATTTATGTTTGGCCTCATTTTTCATTTCTCAATTCATTTCTCAATTGTTTAGATTCATTTTTGAATAATTGTATGTTGGGTTGTTTGGTAGATTGCTGAATTGTGAGTTGGATGTCGGTATGTCTGTTTGATGAGAATGGTAGAGAGTTTGAAGGTGAAGTGAGGTGTGTGAGACAAGAGAGATTCTTTTGTAAATTTTGGACATTTTGTATGTGGTATGGTGTATGAGTAAGTAGTTTTGTTTACTGATTGAAAATCAAAAAAACTTTTGTGCTTCTAATTTTTATATGTGAATTTTTTGATTAAATTCTGATTAAATCATACAGAAAAAGAGGTGTTTGACGACATTGTTTTATGTCAATGCACCTGGATAAAAGTGTGATCTGTATATCAGCATTGGCAATTGTTTGTTCTCTTGGCTATTTTATCAATGGCTTCCATTTTCACTATTGGTTGTTTTTCCAGTTTCAAAAGTTTTTTATTGAATGTAGAACACTCTTGCAGTGTTGGCATTAGGCAAACTATAGACTTCTTTTCTCCAATTTGTTTGTACATTATTTCAGGTGCAATGATTTCATTTGGAAACAAGTTCATTAGTAGCCGACTTTGTAAAGCTTCTTTACCATGTTTTGTCAAAACATCAATTCTTATAGCTTGAAGAATGTTTCCATAATGTTCATCACTTGCTTGCCGCATATTCTTAATAGGTTCTTTATATTCAAAATGAGACCAAGGGGCATATTCTCAAGGACTTACCGCCGAGTTAGCAGCACTTTATCGCAGCCAAAGTGGCGATAGATTTATCGCCCCATTCACAATCTGGTGCTAACAGCCGATATCGCCAGTTTTCCTGCGATAGCAGCCACAAAAAACATCGCCACGGATGACACCGGCAATTAACGCTAATGAGATGCAGAGCAGGTGTTCCTGTGCAAAAAGCAGCAAGAACACCACTTCGCAATATTCTCTACGACCAGCCAGATCGGCGATAAGATCCCAAAACAGGCGATAAGGCGCATTAGCAGCAGGGATTTAACACCTGCTCTTACCTGGTGTTAAGTCGGACGACAACCTGCACCACAAAACGGAGCCCAGACCAGAGCCACACCTGAAGAACAACAGATGCAATGGAGCTACTGATCATGCAGCTCGGAGCCCCAAGAGGGCCACAACACCCACCGCCACCCCCCCCCCCATGACCCCCCTCGGGGCCCTTACCCGGACAAAGATATTTTACATCAACTTCACGAAATCATGAACAAAACAATTCGCCAGATGTCGCACAAGTACAACAATTAACATTCATGTCTGGTCAGAAAAATGAGAATCATTCATTCATCTTTGAATTTCCAAACACATTTTTTTATTCAAATTGAACTCAAAACAACTATTCGGAAGAGTCATGGCGGGTCTTCTCTGGACAATCTGTAAGACACAGCCTGCAACACAAAATTCAAGATAAGAAGGTGTGTCATGCACTCATCAAAGGACAGAGAGAGAGAGAGAAAGAGAGAGAGAAAGAAAGGGGGAGAGAGAGAGTGAAAGAGAGGGAGAGACAGAAAGAGAGAGAGAGAAAGGGGGAGAGAGGGAGAAGGAGAGAGAGAGAGAAACAGAGGAAGATAGAGAGAGACAGTGAAAGGAAGAGAGGGAGAAGGAGAGAGAGAGTAACAGAGGAAGAGAGAGAGACAATGAAAGGAAGAGAGGGAGAGGGAGAGAGAGTGCCGACACTGCGGACCCAGGCCTCACTGCTCACCTGCTGCCACTGGTGTGTCTCCAACCACGTGCCAGTATACACTGCAGCCCACCAGGTCCCTTATCTGAAACAGAGTCCAGATTTATGAATGGCAGAGTTCATATCATTGCACACGCCATCATCGCGTGGCCGCCCCTGCACACACAGGCTGCTGCACCCCAGCCCCTCCCGCCGCCCAGCGGTGTTTGCCCGCCCCTGCGCACCCAGGCCTCACTACTCACCTTCCGCCACCAGCGTGTCTCCAAGAGGGCCCACCACGTGCCGGTGCAAGCTCCAAGCCCGGGGCCCGCGACCTTGGCAGCCTCCACATCATGCAGCCCCGCCCCGCGTGCCACCAGGTCACACACGTGATTCTGGGTCTTGATTTGGCAATGGCAGAGATCATATCAGTGCACACGGCATCATCGCAGACTGCACACCCGCTCAGCTCTATAGGTGCCACTAACTCTGTGAACCGCGAGGCAACGCCACGTGGTGGTAGGCCCGCGCTGCCCGCTGGCTCAGGCCTACACTGCGGTCCAGCAGGGCTCACACAAATCCTTACCAGTCCGGACCGCCAGGACGACGCATCATCGCAGGCTGCACACCCGCTCAGCACTTAAGGTGCCCCTACCTCAGTGCACCGAAAGTCACCGTCTCGTGGCGGTAGGCCCGTGCCAGCCGCAGTGTATCCAGTGCCACCAACTCTGTGCAACGCAAGTCATGGACCCTTTATGATTGAGTCTCGTGATATGCCAGGCGGACGCAGCCATGTCACCTCCGGCAGTGGGGAAGAACTGGGACATGTAGCGTCGTCGTCGTCCCCTTTATACGTAAGCCGAGTGGGCTGGGTCGGCGTACGCCAGGCCAGAGTAGGGGTGTGAATAATCATCCCTGGGCTCTGGACATGGTTCATTTCTGGGCTGGACAGGAATCCAACTGATGCGTGTGTCTCTGTTGCAGTGTCTGCGCCACACGGCCCGCAATCGACAATGTTGCATTGTTGCATGCACCCGGAGGGTGGCCGCGCACGAAGGGATTGTACAAGGAGCGCAAGGCCGCTCGGGCTCTTGGCTCATGCATGCCAACTGTTGTGTGTGTATCACTATTGGTGCACCATAAGCCTAAGGCCTAGCCTCAATTGCAGCGCGACAGCCACATCACATTCCCAGAATGTAAGCAGTAGTCAGACTAACATTAGGGATGAAAGCTCCTTTGTCTCAATACATAAGACGGAAGGACATCTGCACCTCCGACCTTGGTCTTGCATGCGGCACGCACCCCCTGAGAGAGATACCATAGCAGATGATGACGACTCCCACACTACGCACAACGCTAATGAAAGACCAACGTATCCACACCCCACACACAGAAGTTCTTGCTCGAGGTACTCTAGCATGGAATGCCCTTGACACTTACGTACACAACAACCCATACGTCCAAACATTTCACACACACGACTCATTGCTCCGAGCTGTGGCATATCATCCACGTAACTGCCGCAGGTCAGAAGAGTGCCGGTTCTACGAGAGCCACCAACGCAATGGCAGAACATCCCGGCCGCATGCACAACGCCTGTCAAGTGGAACTGTACTGTGACCGAATGCTGCCTGTTAGTGTCTGATGCATTGGTCTGCATGTTGTGTCCCTTGTCTTGCCCGTACTGACACGCACATGCTAATAGAGTCTACGCAACTCCACTAGTGTTCAACTGTGATGAGTGTTGATTAGAATGACAAATCGTATGCCTCAATGAGCATTATCCGTACACAGGGAGGGACTGACTGACGCATTTCACTTAGGGGTGAGTCCCTATTGCCAGCTCCACCTCTGTGAGCCAGACATAGTGGTTGGGATAGTTGCTGATAGACCTGTGCCCTTACGTGTCTTCAGCAATGTGAGTATGGTGTCCATATTCTTGCCATGTGGATCAATGTGATCCATTACTACAGGCTGTGTCCACCCAGTTGAGTGTGAGTAGGTATGTGAAGAGATGTTCTGTTGTCAAATGTGATGGGGGACACTACTTTAGGCCTGCCAACGACTTTGACATTTCATACTCAGCCCTATTTTTAACATTGCGTGGGGCAAAGTTGAGAAATTGCGCGATTGTTGTTTCAGAGCAATGAGGCCACAGCTAGTGCACACATTCCCAGTCATCTCACTTCCTATGTGTGTCACGGTCAAACATGCGCATTGCTTTCATTTCCCAGGGTGTACCTTTTTGGGCAATCAATGTCCTTACATTCATCCATACTTTCATACTTGATCGATTATGGACATGACACATCTGTGTGAATTTGAATGATTTATTCACATTCGGTGGAGTGTCGGAGCTTGAGCAGTACATGGTCATGCAAACCCCACATTACATTGTAGCCCAGTGGAGGGCCAGCCAGAGTCATTTAGGGATTGACAAGTACATCAGTAGAGGAAGAGTACAGTCTGCAGTCTGATTGCTTTGTCATTGGTAAGCAAACAAAATATGGCAGTCCATGTCGAGGTCCAAGGTGAGTGTCGCAGAGTGTTTCGGGGGACAGTGGGAGGTGTTGTTACAGGGCATGATGCAGAGGGCAGAACCAAGCTGAAACAGGGCATGTGGCGGAGAAGAATGCTACTGGCTCCTTCTTACTACAAAGGTGGAATCACCCGCATCTTCGTCCTCTATGTCATCTGTCTGACATGTGGATGCTGATGTTTGGTCTGCAGCACTGTGTGCCACTGACACATCAGGGGCCGGAGATGTGTGTGTAGAAGTACCAGCAGCATTCATCAGCGACTGCCTTAGTGGCAGCAATGTGATGATGAGGATCTGCAGGGCATGGAAGATCCCAACAACTTTTCGCTGGTGTGCATCCGTGGCAGCCATTCTTTCCGCATGCATCCGCTCCATGTTCTCCATTATCCTCAGCATCTGTGCCAACTCTCAGCTGACATCGCTGAGGCCACTCTGATTAGACAGTTGTTCTCCTCTCAGAGTCATGACTCCAGCGATGTCGGGCATGGATTGTTGGACATCATGGAGCGAACTGTGGGTGTCCGTTAGGGAGTGTAAGTGGTCCCTGATGGGACTTAGACACCCACGTATGTCATCTAGTTTGGCTGCCATGAGGTCGAACCCCACCCGCACCTGTTCAGTCACCTCCTTCTGGCAGTCTAACACATGGCCTTGGAATGCGATGTGTTCTTCGGTGAGGTGCTGGGAGCCAGCCGTGGTGGTGGGTGCTTCCTGCTGTGGGGTCTGTGCAGGGGGTGGGGTCTCCTCGAAGCAGCTGGGCTGCCCTGCTCCTGGAGGTGGGTTGCTGTAGCTGTCCATGAGCTGTTGTAGGGTGTCAGTGTCGAAGGTGTGGAGGTCCTCTTCATCATCACTGATGAGTTGTCTGGTCTGCTCTGCAGTAGGTGTTGATTGTCACTCTGCAATGTGAAGGGGAGATGCATTTTAACATTGTGTTGACATGTATGTTGACGCATTGTTCAAGTTTACATACAGACTGCATGACAATGTACATTGTGACTGTTTGGGAGGAGCTGACTATTTGATGCGGGACAGTGGACATTTGAACTACATCACGGATGTGAGGTTGTACACGTGCATTATCATCTCACAGTTTCCTGCTATGCCAGGTGTGATTGGCCAGTTTCTACGCACAAGCGGAACCAGTTGTGTCCTCTGTTCTGTAGTGAGAGTGTTGCACTTTGTACCACATTGTCGACAATGATGATGTGCTGTTATTGCTATGTGTGTGTGCTGCATTGTGGGAGAGTCGCCCCTGCAGCTGTGATTTTGCTGCCCCTTATCCCTTTTCAGGCGGTGTGCCTTTGACTTCTGTGCTTCTACAATGCTGAGATGTTGCAGACTTGGCTAATTTTGGCTCTAGTTCGGATTTTGGACTCTTGGGCATGGTTTATCCGCAGATGTGTTGTTGACGTCAGGGGTTGTTTGTGCACGTGGATGTGTCTGAGTGTGACCTGCTCCTTTACGGATGTGTTCCACACTCAGCCACCTCAGTGTCGTGGCGTGCACCATGTCATGATAATTGGACTACAGCCATGCTGTTCGTCATGCAGTGTCACTTGCATTGTCAGTATGGCTCACAGACACGCAGCTTTGCTGGTTTTAACACGTGTGCATGGGTTGGTTGTGAGATTGGTGCTGTGTGGGGAGGGACCCCTTTGTGCCCATAGTGAAAGGGGGCCTAATTGCTATTTGTATGTGTGCTGCAGTGTGCTGCAGTGGATCAGGGACATGATCCGGAGTCATTGTGGGTGTGCAGTGTGCTCTACTTAATTGTGCATGTGTGCCATTGTGCCCATCTCCCCCCATCCCCCCAGTCCCTGTTCGGTACTCACCCTGGTGCTGTTGTGTCAGGTCATGTCGAGCAGTGTCCGGACCCCCAACTCCTGCCACCGTCTCCCCACTGATGACTGTGGCCACCATTTCCTCCATCTCATCCAGCTCCTGGTGTTCCGCTGGACTGCCACCTCCAGTCTGCATTGCTGCCTGATGGTTGTCAGTGAGTTTCTTCTTGGTTTTGCGCTTCGCATCATTCCAGCGCCTCTTGACCTCTCCAATTGTCCTCCTCACTCCGACTGCCTTCACCTTGTCCAGGATGGACTGCCATATTGCATTTGTATTTGCCAATGACACGGTGGAGGTGACGAACAGTTGTTGGTGGTGTTCTATCACCTCCGTGATGATGATCCTGTTTTCCTGCGGACTGAACCTCGTCTTCCTCGTCTTCTTCTCCTTGCCCTTCCGTGACCCCGAGGTCCCAGGCTGGTCCTCCTGGGGGCTTGTGGGGTTCTGGTCATCCTCTGTACTTGCTCCGACTTCCTCCATGGTGCTACGCAGTTTGAATTATTTTGTTTGGGGTTTTCGGTGCTTTTATAGTGCATTTTCCCGCATGACGCGTGGGAATTGCAGGCCTGTCGCTGGTTATCGCAGATTTTTTTATCGCGGTTGGCCACATCGCAACTTTTTTCGGCATTGCGTTAATTTTAACGCGGTCATTTGGCGCGTTGTCGTGAGACTATCGCATGGTGCCGACGGGTTGAGAATACAACGTTAACATGGTGTTATTTTCTCGCAATGGACTGCGATGTGCAAAGTTGCGTTAAGCTAATTTTGCGATAATTATCACATGTTCTTGAGAATATCCCCCCAAATGTTTACATTTCCAATACTTTCCTAGTATCTTTATGGACAAGTGTTTTAAAAACTGGTTGACCTTTCACAGGAGGAAGTTGTAGTAGATCGCCAAATGCAATTACATGTTTTCCTCCAAATAAAACATCATAATCTGTTTTTAAAATCTGTTTCATTCTTAAATCCTCTCACCACTCTTGACCGGGGGGCGAGATGGAGGACGTTGCGGACGGCGCTGCCCAGTAACACCAGGACCGGTATTTTTCATTGGAACTATGACGAGGCCTACTGGGCGGATACCATAACTGTTTTTTACTTACTACGGAGCCCGAGCAACCTTGGCCGATGCCCGGTGGAGCTGTCCTATGCAGCTATAGAGGAGTCTGGCTCTGGTTCACCCCCTCAGCCGTCACCTATCCAGCCGGACATCTGACATTGTTTTTCTGCGTCTCCCTGCTGTGTTCCCTTCCCTCCCCCGCCTCCTCCCAGCTCCACCAGCCCATCTCTGGACTCTAGACTTTTGGTCCCTCCTAATTCTCATCTTTATCTGGCGGAGTCCGAAATGTATGACCGTTTCCCGGTGGAGCTGCCCCGACAGCTATAGGGGAGACAGGCTCTGGCACACCGCTATGGCCGTCACCTACCCAGCCGGACCTCGGACTTATGTCTCGTCTCTTTCTCCGCTGCTGACCTTTGGTCCCTTCCCGATTCTCATTTTTATCCGGCGGAGTCCGAAATGTACGACCAATTCCCGGTGGAGCTACCCCGACAGCTATAGGGGAGACAGGCTCTGGCACACCGCTATGGCCGTCACCTACCCAGCCGGACCTCGGACTTATGTCTCGTCTCTTTCTCTGCTGCTGACTCACTCCCGTGGACTCCCTGCTCTCCCTGGCCTTTTTTTTTTCTTCTTTTTTTCTTTTTTTTCCCCTCTTTTTTCTGTGGATCTTGTTTTTCATGGTCGCTAATAACTCCTGTATTGAATTTGTAACCTCTCTGTAATTAATGTGATTGTTTTTGTAACTCGTAACATGATGTTTCCTTATGTTAGCGCTAGACCTAGTTTTTTGGCCGATGCCCAGTGGAGCTACCTGATAGCAATAGAGGAGATGGCCCCCTTGGCCGTCACCTACCCAGCCGGTCTTTGGGCAGACTTTCCTTTGTCTCGCCTTCGCATTCTCCCTCCCACCCCTTTACCCTACCCCCTTTCCCCGTCTATGTTCCATTTTTTTGTCCCCTTCTTAATGTTTTTCCGTTGAGACCTAGCTATTTGGCCGATGCCTGGTGGAGCTACCTGATAGCTATAGAGGAGATGGGCTGTGGACTTCCCCCTCGGCCATCACCTACCCAGCCGGACTTTGGGCAGACTCTCCCTCGTCTCTCCATCCTATTTCCCTCCTACCCCTTTACCTTACCCCCCTCTCCCTTCTAAGCTCCATTTATCTCGTCTTTACTCTCTTGAAATGTTTTTCTAGTAACTGATGTAACTGGTAACTGATGTAATTTTGTAACTTTGTGGAACCTTATGTAAAGCGCTCTGATACCTCCGGGTCTAGCCAGCGCTATATAAAACTCAAATAATAATAATAATAAAAAAATGTACAAAGGCAAGCATTAAGTTTGAAACCATGCTCACCTTATCCATGATCAGACGTTTCATTTTCTTTAGTGCTCTTGAGACTTCATAACAAGCTTCTCTAGATAGCTTGTGATAGTCCAACTTATTTTCATGTTCAACTTGTAGCATGAGCAATCAATGTAATGTAATCCCTTTCATGTTGTGTGCTGCTAACCCAGTTGGAGCGGTTACAACACAAGATAAATGTGATTCAGTGGTTTTGTGTAGATAACTGGTCAAAACTTTAATTAAGAAACTTTTTCCTGTTCCAGCTTGCCCACTGATATACATTCGAATAGGTTTAAATGATGTGCATTTGCATTCTTTTTTATGCAGTAAACCATGCTATATCTGATGTATCACTTGCTGATATATTTCTTTTTGTTCAATATTTAGTTGTTCTTCCAAGTTTCCCATCTCAATAATATCCTGCTGTGCTTGTTGCATTGCCATTTCTACTTCATTCATGGTTATTGCTGCTTCATTTTCAAGAATTGGTTGTCCTAATGGATCTTGACTTAGTGGAGCAGAACTTTGACTATCTTGAGAACTGTCTCTAGCTATTTCAGCTGCAATAGTAGTTTCTTGTCCAATCTCTTCATTGTACATTTGTAGATAAGTTGGAAAAATTGTGCATTGAATGGTATCTTTACATGCATTAAAAGAATCTTCATAGGAGTCAAAATCTCCAAGTAATTCCATTTCACTACGTCAAGGCTTGAAGAGTTGCAGAAGTGCTAAATAGAAAAATTCCCTTTTATCTGGAGTTTTGCAACTGAGTTTCCTGTGGTTAATAAGATTTCCTTTGGCATGTTTTACCAAACATCCTTCACATCCAATTACTGCATATTTTTCTTCATTTATATTTTCTGTAACATTTCTCTTAAAACTGTAATGTTGCAGTATTTCAAAGAGACATATGTTTTCCAGATGTGGACTTCTTTTAGGATAGTACGTATCCAACATATTAGTTTTAACAATATCTGTACTTTCTGGTTCATTCAATGCTAAGTATTCAATTTCTTGTACAGATTTCAATACTCTATTTCGTGTTGCAGCAAGACCTAGACTTACCCAAATGATTCCTCTTGACTTTGAATATAAACTTGCAGAGGTCAACCGATCCGAACATTCGTAGGATCTAATCTCTAAATGGGAAAGCATCTTCAAACTAAAGCTGTACAATTTGTTACTAAGAGCCTTCTCTTGTGAAATTTCTTCCCACATTTCTTTCAACTCCGTCTTTTCAGATTTGATTATATATGACGTAAGGTAGCGAGCAACAGCAATCGAATTATCTGCAACATACTGGATATCCATGTTTGCATTCCACATTGTCAAAATCACTGGATTGTAGTCATTAATATACTTTGAATCTTCAGTTCTTTTTATGTTGTAAGTATTCTTCGGAGATTTTTGAGTTATAGTATGCCTTACTGCTGACATGAAACTGTTGACTCTTCCTTTTGAATTTACTGGACGTGGGAATCCAAAACGACATTATGTATAAAATTTTCCCTTTGATTTATATTTCCGTAGACAATATTTTTCACATTGATGACTTTGAAACCGTAAAACTTGTTGTCTCAAGTTGTTTTCTCCTCCTTCTTTTGGAATGGCACAGGTAACATACTCTTCAATGAAAGACAAAACACTTTCATCAGTATCAGTTCCAAATTTTGGTGCATTCTTGATCCATAACAGCATGTGTTTATGAGGTGCACCTCTGGCTTGGTATTCCTTTCTCCAAAAGAAATCAATAACTTCTCCAAGAGGTGGATTATTTTTATTGCAGATAAAAGACATCATAGCTTGAAACCTATGATTAAAATATCTGCACACAATTACAATTAATTAACTGAGATTCTAAATGATCGTCTCTTTGTTGAACTTTGTCCAAAAATTCCTTTGCAGAAACATGTGTAAGATGAACTCCCATTTTTAATATGTGGTTCACTGCGTATGAAAGTCCAGACAAGTCACTTTCACACAGAAGATGAAATAAATATGGAATACACTGTTGAAATCTTGGATCTTCTGAGTACAATATTGTTGTACGATATTCTTAAGCTGGAATTTGTACTGGTTGTTCATCATATCGTCCACCTTTTCCAGTGGGGAAGAGCTGTGGAAAACAACGAGCTTCTAAACTTTTTTCCCACACACTCATGGGAGTTCCCTTCGCTTTCTTCATTTGGAATAATTCAATAGTGTTTCCTATCACTTCTTTTGAATGTAGAGGATGTATACTATAATGTTCATAAATTTCTTCACTCCTGGAGTTGTCCACTTTTTATATTGGGCCAGTTGAAATTTCTCTTTCATCTTCAAAAGATATATCTTGTTCTTCCACATATACATGTTTATAAGAAATATTGTTTTGTACAAGCTATAATGTAGCCTTTTGAAGTTTGGTGACATCTACTAACTCTTGCCATATTTTCTGACTCTTTGTTGGTACACCATTAACTAGAATAACTACGTGTTCACTTTCCTCTCTCTCTACACCAACAGTTTTAATATTTTTCTTAAAATCTAAAGGTAAATACACAACTCTTTCTTTTAAACCTCTTTGTAAATTTGTTGGCAGCAGCTTACCTGTTTTAGGCTCCATACGAACTATAGCCTGACACGGGTGCACAGAGGAATAGCTGAAAACTCTAGGTTATTATGTACAGCTCTAGCTGGCATTTTGTTCTCTTCTAATTCGCTGTAACAATATTTACAAATACGTTGATCACTACCCAACTCAAAACGACCTTCCACCAACAAATAAGCACCAAATTGCTCCCACTTATCACTGTTTTCCTTTTCACTTTTTAAATACACATCAACGTTCCTAGTTTGACTTCTATAGTGAGTACGTCGACAACAAATACAAACATAGTTTGGTTTTTCACAAGAAAGTACCTTAAACTTTGTAATTTCTTCTGCAAACTTCTCAGTAGTACTATCTTCTACCTCTTCTTCAACACCTATACTTATCAAACTCTCACTTTCTCTACACTCCCTTTCAGGACCAAAGAAATGAAACTGTATATCATCAGAATTGTTTTTACATCCAATACTGAACCATGCAAAAGAGCAGTGTTTATTTCACTTAAAGATAATGCAGGACTTTTACATAATACAATCTTCTTACTAATTTCCGCATTTCTGAGTGATGTACTGCTAACATTCTTAAATGATGAAAAGTACTTCAACACACTTTTCTAGAAAGACAAGCCAGAGAATGACCCTGCAAGTTAGTATATTTTCTCACTTTACAAGGATCTAGTCCTTGCAACATCTTAATCTTTTGTTTAACACTTTTTTACCATATTCTCGTAAGACATTTCGTAATATATCAATAGATTCCTGTCGTATACTACAAATACTACTACAATCCCACTTATACACTGGAGCTTGTGTACGTCTCCCTTGAACTTCTTCAGCTATTACTTCTTCCACATTTCTAGGAACCATCTTTTCTTTTTCAATTGGACAACCGTTTTTAACCTCATAACAACGACCCCTGGTATCAACTGCATGAACTAATGTACTTTGTTGAAAATAGCTTTCTTCATTAAAAAAGGTTCAGTACTAGAAGTGTGCTTCCATTCACCCAAAATTTTTATGCAAAAGTTAGTTCTATTAACCAGTCTTTTCTTTTACTTTTCTCCTTCATAAAATGCATTGTTTTATTCAATGATTTCATTCTCTTCAATACTAATATAAACAATTTTCTTTTCAATTCAAAAGCCTTTTCGACTACACTTTCAATCTGTTTTTTCTTCTTGTAAAATGCTGATCTTCTTTTATATTTTTTGCAATCTTTCATTAAATTTTGTAGTACTCTACTTCTATACATTCTCTTCCTAATGTCTTTATATTCTTTCATCCTTTTTTCAACATGGATTGTTTACTATAACCTGATTTTGCATTAATTTCTCCTTTTTTCTTTTCCTTCTGATTGCTTGTAGTACTTTTCTTTATCTTTTTCCCATTTTGAAAATCGATTACATTTTTTAAAAGGCGTTTAACAAATTCTTTTGTTCTCGTACCAAAAGACTTTTTCTTTAACGTCACATGTTGTACTTCATCTACTTTATGCTTTTCTCTATCCTTTAAATAGTTCTGTTTTCTTTGTTGTCTTTTCTTTTGAACTTTTCTTGTCATACTGAGTATTTCTTAATTATGGAAAATTTCTACAAAAAAAAGAAAAGTTTATTATCTTTCTAAAACATATTTAATATTATTAAAATAATTATATAGAAATATTGTCATCTATAAATAATGAAATACATTGAGTAGTGCCTAGGTGAATAGATAAGTGCAACAGTAGGACCTGGATGATTCTACAACTGCAAGGGTAGCACATAACTAGTGCCTGGGTGATTGCATGACTAAAGGGGTAATATCTGGAGGATTACCGGAGTACATAGCAAATCAGTGTGTGATTTTATAACTGCATGAGTACTGCTTGGGTGATTGCAGGTGTACTGAGGGGAATACCTGAGTGATTGGAGGAGTGCAAAGGTAGTGCCTGGGTGATTTTATAAGTGCATGAGTACTGGCTGAGTGATTAGATAAGTACAAGGGTAATACCTGCATGATTGAAGGAGTACAAGGGTAGTGCCTGAGAGATTATATAAGTTCATAGATCGTGGCTGGGTGATTGAAAGAGTGCATGGGTAATACCTGGGTGATTGCATGAGTGCATAGGTAGTGCCTGGGTGATTTCATGAGTGCAGGGGTAATAACCTGGGTATTTGCAGCAGTGCATATGTAGTGCCTGGATCATTGGAAAACTACATAGGTAGTACTTGGGTGTTTTTATAATGCATGAGTGTTGGGCCTAGCCAAATTCAAAGCAGCACACTATTACATGACTCAACCATAAGTCTCTGCATATTGTTAAAAGCATGCATACATACGTCTCTACCTTTTCAAATCATCATCATATCTAAAAGAAATATGTATACAATATATCTGAAATATAGTGAAACCTAGAAACTGAGACATGTAATAGATCTGCCTGAGTGATTGCATAACTCCATGCGTAGTGCTTCGATGATTGTATGACTCCAAAGGTAGTCGCTAGGTAATTGCAGGAGAAGATGGATAGTGACTGGCTAATTCATCAGTGCACACATAAAGCATGCATACATACGTCTCTACCTTTTCAAATCATCATCATATCTAAAAGAAATATGTATACAATATATCTGAAATATAGTGAAACCTAGAAACTGAGACATGTAATAGATCTGCCTGAGTGATTGCATAACTCCATGTGTAGTGCTTCGATGATTGTATGACTCCAAAGGTAGTCGCTAGGTAATTGCAGGAGAAGATGGATAGTGACTGGCTAATTCATCAGTGCACACATAAAGGATGAGTGCATGGATAAGTGTATTAATAGCACCTGAAGGCATAGATGAGTCATGGAGTAGTGCCTAGGTGAATAGATGAGTGCAACAGTAGGACCTGGGTGATTCTATGACTGCAAGGGTAGTGTGTGGGTTATTACATGACTGCATAGGTAGACACTGCATGATTCTATGATTGCAAAGGTACTACATAAGTAGTGCCTGGGTGATTCCATGACTACAGGGGTAATATCTGGGGGATTATTGGAGTACATAGCAAGTGAGTGAGTGATATTATAAGTGCATGAGTACTGCTTCAGTGATTGCAGGAGTAATGAGGTAGTGCCTGAGTGAATAAAGGAGTGCAAAGGTAGTGCCTGGGTGATTTCATAACAGCATGACTACTGGCTAAGTGATTACATAAGAACAAGGGTAGTGTCTACGTGATTGAAGGAGTACAACATTAGTGCCTGACTGATTATATAAGTGCATGAGTAGTGGCTACATGATTCAAAGAGTGCATGGGTAATACCTTGGTGAGTGCATGAGTGTATAGGTAGTGCCTGGATTTTTGCATTGGTGCAGGACTAATGCCTGAGTGATTACAGCAGTGTATATGTAGTGACTGGATCATTGGAAGACTGCATGGGTAGTACTTGGGTGTTTTTATAACTGCATGAGTGTTGGGCCTAGCCAAATATAAAGCAGAAGACTATTACATGACTCAACTATAAGTCTCTCCATATTGTTAAAAGCATGCATACATATGTCCCTACATTTTTAAATCATCATCATATCTAAAAGAAATATGCATACAATATTTCTGGAATATAGTAAAACTTACAACTGAAATATGTAATAGATCTGCATGAGTGATTGCATAACTTCATGGGTAGTGCTTGGGTGATTGTATGCGTGCAAGGGTAGTCACTGGGTAATTGTAGGAGAAGATGGATAGTGACTGGCTAATTGCATGAGTGCATACATAAACATTGAGTGCATGGATACGTTTATGAATAGCACCTTAAGGTACAGATGACTCATTGAGTAGTGCCTAGGTGAATAGATTAGTGCTACAGTAGGACCTGGATGATTCTACAACTGCAAGGGTAGTGCCTGGGTTATTACATGAGGGCATAGGTACAGCCTGCATGATTGGATGACTGTAGGAGTAGTACATAAGTATCAATCAATCAATCAATCATGTCACTTATAAAGCGCACTACATACCCGCGAGGGTCTCAAGGCGCTGGGGGAAGAGGGGGTGGTGCTGCTACTGATCGAAGAGCCAGGTCTTGAGGAGTCTTCTGAAGGCCAGTAGGTCTTGGGTCTGTCGGAGGTTGGTGGGGAGGGTGTTCCAGGTCTTGGCGGCGAGGTGGGAGAAGGATCTGCCGCCGGCGGTCGTTTTCCGGATGCGGGGGACTGTGGCGAGGGCGAGGCTGGTCGAGCGGAGCTGGGGGTGGGGGTGTAGAATCTGAGTCGTCTGTTGAGGTAGGCTGGTCCGGAGTTGTGGAGTGCTTTGTGTGCGTGGGTGAGGAGCTTGAAGGTTATCCTCTTGTTGACAGGGAGCCAGTGCAGGTCTCTCAGGTGGGGTGTGATGTGGCTGCGTCGGGGGATGTCGAGGATAAGACGTGCAGAGGCGTTCTGGATGCGTTGCAGCCGTCTCAGGAGCTTAGCCATCGTTCCTGCGTAGAGGGCGTTTCCGTAGTCCAGCCTGCTGGTGACGAGGGCCTGGGTGACTGTTTTTCTTGTTTCGGTGGGGATCCACTTGAAGATCCTGTGGAGCATTCGGAGGATGTTGAAGCAGGATGAGGAAACGGCGTTGACCTGCTTAGTCATGGAGAGGGTGGGGTCGAGGATGACCCCTAGGTTGCGTACGTGGTCGGTGGGTGGCGGGGCTGTTCCCAGTGATGTTGGCCACCAGGAGTCGTCCCAGGCTGAAGGGTTGGAACCAAGGATGAGGACCTCCGTCTTGTCCGAGTTCAGCTTCAGGCGGCTGGTCCTCATCCATTCGGCGACGGCCTTCATTCCTTCGTGGAGGTGGGCTTTGGCGGTGTGAGGGTCTTTGGTGAGGGAGAGGATCAGCTGGGTGTCGTCGGCGTAGGAGATGATGTTGAGGTTGTGCTGTCGGGCGACGTGGGCGAGGGGTGCCATGTAGATGTTGAACAGCGTTGGGCTGAGGGAGGAGCCTTGGGGTACGCCGCAGATGATCTTGGTGGCCTTGGATCGGAAGGGGCGAGGCGGACGCTTTGTGTTCTGCCGGAAAGGAAGGATGTGGTCCAGTCCAGGGCCTTCTCTTGGATCCCGGCGTCGTGAAGGCGTGTTCGTAGTGTGTGGTGGCAGACCGTGTCGAAGGCGGCTGATAGGTCCAGGAGGATGAGGGCTGCTGTTTCTCCGTTGTCTAGCAGGGTCCTGATGTCATCGGTGGCGGCGATGAGGGCGGTTTCGGTGCTGTGGTTGCTGCGGAAGCCGGACTGGGAAGGGTCCAGGATGTTGTTCTCCTCGAGGTAGCGGGTCAGTTGTTTGTTGACGATTTTCTCGGTGACCTTCGCGGGGAACGGGAGCAGAGAGATGGGTCGGAAGTTCTTGAGGTCCTTGGGGTCTGCCTTGGGTTTCTTGAGTAAGGCGGTGATCTCGGCGTGCTTCCAGCTTTCCGGGAAGGTTGCTGTCTCGAAGGAGATGTTGATTATTTTCCGGAGATGGGGCGCGATGGCTGTACTGGCTTTGTTGAAGATGTGGTGAGGGCACGGGTCTAGCGGTGAACCGGAGTGGATGGTGTTCATGATCTCGCTGGTGTCCTCGTCGTTGATGTTGGTCCAGGAGAGCAGGCGGTTGGTGGTTGCCGGGGCGGTCGTGGTGTTGAAGCTGTCGTGGATGTCGGCGATTTTGCAGTGGAAGAAGGGGGCCAGTGAGTCGCACAGGTCTCGCGACGTGCCTGGGTGATTGCATGACTGCAGGGGTAATATCTGCGGGATTAATGGAGTACATAGAAAGTGAGTGGGTGATTTTATAAGTCCATGAGTACTGCCTGGGTGATTACAGAAGTACTATCGTACTGGCTGAGTGATTACAGAAGTGCAAAGGTAGTGCCTGGGTGATTTTATAAGTGCATGAGAATTGCCTGAGTGTTACATAAGTACAAGAGTAGTGCCTCCGTGATTGAAAGAGTGCAAGGATAGTGCCTGGGTGATTGAAGCACTGTATAGCTAATGCATTGGTGATTGCATGAGTACAGAGGTAACGTCTGGGAGATTAAAGGAGTACATAGGTAATGCCTGGGTGACTGCGTGACTATAGGAGTAATATCTGGTGATTTACATGACTGCATAGAAAGTGACTGGGTGATTTTATAAGAGCATGGGTACTTCTTGGGTGATTTCAGGACTACTGAGGTAACACCTGAGTGAATAAATAAGTGCAAAGGTACTGCCTGGGTGATTTCATAATACCATGACTACTGGCTGAGTGATTACATAAGTACAAGGCTAGTGCCTCTGTGATTGAAAGAGTACAACGTTAGTGCCTGACTGATTATATAAGTGCATGAGTAGTGGCTACATGTTTCAAAGAGTGCATGGGTAATTCCATGGTGATTGCATGAGTGTATAGGTAGTGTCTGGATGTTTGAATGAGTGCAGGACTAATGCCTGAGTGATTACAGCAGTGTATATGTAGTGACTGGATCATTGGAAGACTGCATGGGTAGTACTTGGGTGTTTTTATAACTGCATGAGTGTTGGGCCTAGCCAAATATAAAACAGCAGACTATTACATGACTCAACTATAAGTCTCTCCATATTGTTAAAAGCTTGCATACATATGTCCCTACATTTTCAAATCATCATTATATCTAAAAGAAATATGTATACAATATTTCTGAAATATAGTGAAACCTAGAAACTGAGACATCTAATAGATCTGCCTGAGTGATTGCAAAACTCCATGGGTAGTGCTTGGGTGATTGTATGGCTCCAATGGTAGTCGCTGGGTAATTGCAGGAGAAGATGGATAGTGACTGGCTAATTGCATGAGTGCACACATAAAGGTTGAGTGCTTGGATAAGTGTATAACTAGTACCTGAAGGCATAGATGAGTCACTAAGAAGTGCCTAGGTGAATAGATGAGTGGAAACGTAGGGCCTGGGTGATTCTATGACTGCAAGGGTAGTGTGTGGGTTATTTCATGACTGCATAGGTAGACACTGCATGATTCTATGACTGCAGGGGTAGTACATAACTAGTGCCTGGGTGATACCATGACTACAGGGGTAATATCCAGGGGATTACAGGAGTACATAGCAAGTGAGTGGGTGATTTTATAAGTGCATGCGTACTGGCTAAGTGATTGGAGGAGTGCATAGATCCTGAAAAGGTAATTGGAGGAGTGCAAGGGTATTGCCTGGGTGATTGAACCAGTGTATAGCTAATGCATTGGTGATTGCATGAGTTCAGAGGTAATATCTGGGGGACTACAGGAGTACATAGAAAGTGCCTGGGTGATTTCATAAGTGCATCAGGACTGCCTGGGTGATTAGAGTAATACTGTGGTAGTGCCTCAGTGATTGCAAAAGTGTACAGGTAGTGCCTGGGTGATTTTATAAGTGCATAGGCACTGGCTAAGTGATTGGAGGAGTGCATAGATCCTGATAGGGTGATTGGAGGAGTGCAAGGGTAGTGCCTGCGTGATTAAACCAGTGTATAGCTAACTCATTGATGATTGCATGATTGTCTGGGGGATTAGAGGCGTACATAGGTAATGCCTGGTGATTCCATGATTGCAGGAGTAATATCTGGGAGATTACAGGAGTACATAGAAAGTGCCTGGGTGATTTTATAAGTGCATGTGTACTACCTGGGTGATTGGAGATGTACTGCAGTAGTACCTGAGTGATTGGAGGAGTGCAACATCCTGAATAGTAGCAGAATACTGAAACTGCAGCACAAAAGTCAGGTCTATGACATGGTGTACACTTTTGTACTGCAGCTTCAAAATCTTGTAACTACTCAGGGTGTTGGGCGTACTCAAAATAAAGCATAAAAGCTAAACATGAGTCTGTTATAAATCTCACCATATTCCTTAAACTATACATGCATATATGTCTACCTTTTGAAATCATCATCATATATTACAGAAATAAACAAGTAAACTGAACTTTACATTTCAAAGACACACCTACATTTCTGCAGTGTATCTCAAGTGTACCTTTCCCCAGACTCACAGAAAGTAGCCTAATCAGTAATCCCTTCTGCTAACATGTCTTAAAACTCACTTTTGTGCTGCAGCTTCACCATTCTACGAATATTGGGCCTAGTCAAACATAAAGCTGCAATCTATCACATCTCTCTACCATAACTCTAACCATATTCCTAAAAGCATACATGCTTCTATCTATACCTATTGCCAAAAGCATTACACACATTAGAATATATGTGCAAGTAGAAACATAACCCCACTCACAAGACCATAAAGGCCTTAAAACTTGACAGACTACACTTAACATTTCAAACACACCTAGATTTATGCAGCAAATTTCAAGTGAACTTTTACACATACTCTTATAAAGTACCATAATCAATAATTCCTCTCCCAACATATCTTAAACATCACTTTTCTACTACTACTGCTTCACTATTCTAGCAATAATCAGGTATAGAGCATAGCCAACAGCAAAGCAACACTTCACTTATCTTTCATGAAAGTCTCCCCATATTTCTAAAACCATGTATGCATATGTCTGTACCTTTTGCTAGCAGCATCATATATAAAGGTAATACACAGATAAATGTATACCTCTGTTTTATACATCTATCATCTTCAGATGCATAACACATACCATAATATATGTGCAAGTAGACACATATCTCAGTCACAAAATCATCCACAGGTCAAAACTTCACAGACTACACTTCAATTTTCAAACAGACACTGAAAATTATGCGGTATATATGAAATATAACTTTCCACACATCATACAAATTACTCTAATAAATAGCATCTCAACAAACATCTCAAACCTCACTTTGGTGCTGCTGCTTTAACATTCTACAATTACTTATAATGTTACACCTACCCAAATACAAAGCAGGAACCATTCATATGTCTTTACTAAAAGTCTCACCATATTCCTAAAAGCATACATGAACATGTCTGTACCATAACCCTATCCAAACCTTAAACATTCACAGAACAAACTTCCAATTTCAAGCAAACCCCAAAAATTATGTGGCATATTTCAACTGTACCTCTCTAGAAACTTAAAAAAAGAAGCCTAATCAATAATACCTTATGTCAACATATTTTAAACCACACTATTATGCTGCATCTTCACCATTCCACTACTACTCACAGTCTTGAGCCTACCACATAAAAAGCAACAACCCCTCCTTGTTCACATCATGCACCTTCAAATGTATAAGACATATGAAAATACATATACAAGTAGAGACACACTTGAGACAGAAGTCCATGCACACCTTAAAACTTCACAGACTCCACCTCCAATTTTAAAGCAACATCTAAAATTATGCTGTATACAACAAATGTACATATACACACTAAAACAAACTACCATAATCACTAATCCATCTTCCAATATACACATATTACTATACAAAATCTATTTAAAAAACATTTAGCTACAATAAAACAAACTACAATACACATCTCTACATTTAATAATATATTTCAAACATCACAGTTCATCAATAATTTTCAAAGATTTAAAATAAACCTAATACATAATACACCTCACAAATTTATAACTCTCCTTCCAAATTGATTTATAGAATTTAAAATATCACAAACTCATAAAAGATTTTCTTATGCACACAATCAGTGTAATGCACCACTCTCAGCAAGGTAAAACCAGTAATGGCAAACTTTCCCTCTCTTTCTCCACACAAATACATGTAAGTAACAAATCACATTGCTTCCTACATTATTTCAAATTATAAAAAAACATTTCTATTGGTTAGACATATTAACCCTTACCAACTGACTTCTAAAAGTGCCCAAACTGGTTCTGGAATTTTTTGGAGTCGCGACTCCACTGGGCACCAATGCAATGGAGCAGCGAATCCATACAGGAGTTCAAAAATATATTACAAATAAAAATACCACTATTTTTTAAAAACACACCACTTCTAAAGATAGTACTGACTTGTGAAATTATACTTTAATAGCATATCACCTATATATAAATTACAATTTCACATTTTAAGTCCCCAATTAAGTTTCAACCCTTCACCCATTCTGCTTAATGCCAGTTTCCATAGTAACAGTTCATGGAACATTCAACTGAACTGACAGTTCACCATATTTTCAAATCCAGCACACAAGGTTACAAATGCAAACAGCAGCTGTGGTTAACATTTGCAAAATATCTCCTTATCCTATCTACTGTACCTTTCAAACATTTTCTACTAACCAAAAAGGAACATGCTTTTTAAAGAAAGTAACATGCACCCTATTTTTGAGTGTACAATCTTCTTAAACAGCCAATCAATTCTCTACTTTTTTAAAAACAGCATCTTGTCCACCATTTTAGATACCTCTCATTCTACCAACTGACTACCTCAGCTACAGACATCTTTTCATTACTTCCAGACATCCCTCTAAGATGCTTACAGTATGGATTGTTGGACACAGCTATGTTTTCTGGTGCAAAGGGTATGCTGAACGCAGAGGTATTGACAAAGACCTAGCTTTGCAAAATGCGGACATTAAATGGATTGCACAGAGAGGATTAAAGTGGCACCAATTGATGCCTTTGGTTAAAACCTTTTTGCATCTCCAACCCCCTAACCTTATGATTGTGCACTGTGGTGGCAATGACCTAGGTGCATTGACTGGGGTAGGTCTGGAAATGCTAATGAAGGACACATTTGCACAATTGATGTTGCTTTTACCTCAAACTGTCTTTGTATACTCTAATAAATGCCAAAGACAGAAATGGAAGTGGTCAAATCAATTCTGTCCACAGATTGAGAAAGCTAGGAAGAATGTCAATAACGCTGTTTCTGCTTACCTCAGAGACCATAGGATGGGGTCCATCTATAACAACAATCTACTTTTTGATATGGATGACATCTACAGAAGTGATGGAGTACACTTCACAGATCAAGGAAACAGAGTCTTTCTCAACAATCTAAAGCTGTGCATCCGCACTTACATGTAGCAACAACAAACTCATAATTAAAACAAGGGCTCTTTTTAGAGCCACCCTACAACATAATAGTGAATATACATTTTTTTTTACACATACATATTTTTTTTTAAATTTTGTGTATCGCACACCCGACACGAATCTGCAAAACATGAATTCAATGTACTACAACACAATACACTTTTCAAGTTTAACTATTAATTTTTAATTTTATATATTTTTAACCGCTTCGCCGTGATCGGAATTCCGCACAGGTGCTGGACATTCCGATCGCGGATTTGGTCGTGACGAGCTGAGCTCGTCATGCGCACACGCCAACCGCGCAGCATGACGAGCTGAGCTCGTCATGAGCATCGAAGGGGTTAACAACTCTATCAATTGTAATCTTGTCATTAACTTCAATCACAGTAACTCTTTAAAACAACTTCACAAATACAACACTACCTTCCAAATTATATACTACTTAATTATTTATTTAAGGTGAGACTCGCGTTGGGGTCGCAACTCCAAACTCAAAAGAAAAAAAAATGCCCCACTTCCATTATTCGCTATTTGCCCCAGGGACCCCTTCCCCTGGGGCCTGCCAGCATTTATTTTAAAAACATAATTAGGAGGGGGACCGCGTGGCCCCCCTCCTCAGGCCAATAATGGCTCCGGGGACCCCATCCCCCAGGGCGTGGCCTCAGCATTGGGAACCGTGGGGGGAGCCCCAATGCCCCCATGGTCCCTGCCGGCTCCCCACCTCCTGCAGGAGCCGGCATTGCTTTTTGCCCAAAAGCAATTCTGCTTTGCTTTGTTGAAGCGAGAGCAGGTTTCCTGCTCTCGCTTCAACGAAGCAAAGCAGTGTTTGCTATGGCAGAGCGGGAGCCGTGCTCCTGCCCTGCCATAGCAAACAGCAATGTCCCGGGGGTGGGCACCCCGGGATATTGCAGGAGCCGGCCCTGGGGGGTGGCGGTCCCCAGGGCCATCGAGGGCTCCAGGAGGGGGGCGCACGGCCACCCTCCCTTTGTGAAAATAGCCCCGGGGAGGTGGTGGTCCCCGGGGCCGGGGGTCTGAAACAGACCCCTGTATTTACATATTCAATGCCCGGGGGAGGTTGTGGTCCCCGTGGCAGTGTGGGGGGGTTGAGCCCCCCCACTCTAATTATTTGTCAAAGCCCCAGGGAGGTGGCGGTCCCCGGGGCTTGGGGGGCCCCATGAGGTCCCCCACCCTATTTTAATAAAGCCCCAAGGAGGTGCCGGTCCCCGGGGCTTGGGGGGGCACGCAAGGCCTCCTGCCCTTAATTGAATAAAGCCCCGGAGAGGTGGCGGTCCCCTGGGCTTTGGGGGAGGTTGTGTGCCCCCCGCACATTATGCATAAAGCCCCGGGCAGGTGGCGGTCCCTGGGGCTGCGGGGGCCCCCATGGGCCCCCGCTATATAATTACACATTGCCCCCGGGACCTGGCCCACCCGGGGGCGTAAGGAAAACGAAGCGGGGGAGACCGCGCTTCGTTTTTTTAAAATTTTCTCAGCGGGATTTGTGCACCCAGCGCGACTTATGCTGAAAAAACAAACAAAAAAATGCTTTTTTTGAGCCTGAGGGTCCCTGTGGGAACCCCTGACCAGCCCTAGGGGGTCAGGGTGTTTCTACCCTGACCCCTTTCCTACATTTACAACCTTTTTCTACCTATTTGATATAACTCGGTTCTACCGAGTCACAAAATGGCTGCCAACACACTCTGGTTTGGAGTGTTGGCAGCCAATAAGAATGAAGCTCGTGCTCGGGAGGATTCGCGGCTCCTCCTCAGTGCTCAGATATAGATATTTTTGTTTTTTGAATTTCTCAGGAAGTACTGAATGGATTTACACCATTTAAACAAAAGGTCGCTTTCTGAACCAAGAGCTACCTTTCTGCCAAATTTGGTGTAATTCCGTCTAGCAGTTCGGGCTGTAGCCTGTTCCAAAAATTCCTATGGAAATTAACATGGAGAAAACGCGTTTTGGTTCCCCCTTTTTTTCTCGGCCCCCGCTTGACGAATCATCCCGAAACTTTCAAGACAGGAGCTGACCTGACTGCCCCATGAGTTTTGAAAATTTCACAAAGATTCGTCAAACGGCGCTAAAGATATTGGCAAAAGAAAAAAACACTTTTTGAATGGAAACAAGGTCCTAACTATAACTACCTACTGGCGACTGCCAGTTGGTAATATATATATATATATATCCACAAAAGGCTTGTGAAAAAGACCGTTCTGGTCGAAAAGCGTCGCCAATAATACATTTTTGATACACTGACCCTGGTGTGCGAGTCTTTTCTTGATGAGGGAACTGCTCACGGGAATTCGTGGACGTACCACCGGGCTCCGACACCCGGATCACGCACCGACCCCGCTTGGAGAGGAGCTGGTTTTGCCGGAAGCTTTCCTAACATATATATATATATATATATATAAATTCACTGAAAAAACCATAGGTTTCAGGCACGTTATAGTTAGAAATTAGCATTTAAAAAACCTTAGAAATTCACTGAAAAAACCATAGGTTTTAGGGAAAGTTATAGTTAGTTGGACATTTCACTCATACAAAACCATAGAAATTCGCCCGCTATAGTTAGTTCAGCTAACTATAACTCGCGCCCCCGCAATGCACTGCTGATGACGTCACATATTACATCATTCATGACATGGTCAGTGACATCACTGATGACATCACTGATGACATCTCAAATGACATCACTGATGACATCTCAAATGACATCACTGATGACATCACTGATGACATCATCCACGTGAAAATCTGATGCACCTCCTCACACTCTCATATAACCTTTGATACACCCACTGTAAAATACAGACTACCATTTTCGAAACCATCGACACACCAATGCCAGTTACTACATGCGCACTCACTGATTCCTAGGTCTACACACACATCCACTCATTCACCCATACAATCACTCATACATGCAGTCACTCATCAATCCAACACTATCATATGCACTCATACACCTATACAGACACTCACACACTGCCACTCATCCATGGAGTTACTCACACACCTAGTCAGTCATGCAAATAATCAATCACACTCCCATTTACTCACTTATACAGATACTAACGCATACTTACTCTCTTATATAATCACTGATACAAGTACACACTCATCCATACAGCCACTCTCACAATCACTGACTCTCACGTATAGTCATTTATACTCCAACTCTCACATACACTGCCTTTTCCCTATGTAGTTACTTGGACATGTACCACTGAGACATCCATTCACTCACCAACACACCCATACACACACTCACCCACCCATACAGCTGTTTCCACATGCACTCTTGAACCCATACACCCAGTGAATCAACCACTCACACATCTATGCGCAGTCACACACCTCCCACCCACCCACACACACACTCAGTCTCCCATAAAAATTCTCAAGCAACCAATCAATAACCGATATACACACTCATGTAACTACTCACCAACCCATGCATTCAGTAAGACACATTTAATCACTCACTTATACAGTCAGTCACGCACCTACTAAATCATCCATCCAGACACTTATACACCCACTCATTCTTCAATACACCTTGGCATATATATAAAACATATTTAAACTTTACAGAAACACACAGTCACTGGATGATGTCATCAGTGATGTCATCAGTCATGTCATTTGAGATGTCATCAGTGATGTCATCAGTGATGTCACTGACCATGTCATGAATGATGTAATATGTGACGTCATCAGCAGTGCATTGCGGGGGCGCGAGTTATAGTTAGCTGAACTAACTATAACGGGGAATTTCTATGGTTTTGTACGAGTGAAATGTCCAACTAACTATAACTTTCCCTAAAACCTATGGTTTTTTCAGTGAATTTCAAAGGTTTTTTAAATGCTAATTTCTAACTATAACGTGCCTGAAACCTATGGTTTTTTCATTGAATTTCA
This sequence comes from Calotriton arnoldi, assembly GCA_963921515.1. Taxonomy (NCBI): domain Eukaryota; kingdom Metazoa; phylum Chordata; class Amphibia; order Caudata; family Salamandridae; genus Calotriton; species Calotriton arnoldi. Next base: position 950,774 of record CAWUFW010007103.1, read on the forward strand.
AAGGTTTTTTAAATGCTAATTTCTAACTATAACGTGCCTGAAACCTATGGTTTTTTAAGTGAATTTCAAAGGTTTTTTAAATGCTAGTTTCTAACTATGCCTACAGAGGTAGGACATGTGAAGAAAGAAGAAAAACGCACAGAAAGAAGCAAAAGAAATGCAGAAAGAAGCAACAGAAGTCCACAAAGACGAAGAAAAGTGCAGGAAGAAGCAAGACATGTGCAGAAAGAACCAACAGAGGAGCAGAAAGAGGCCTTGTTGCAAAATCATCCTGTGCCCACAACTTTTTCAGACGGGTACTGGTGGTAACTGAGTCTGACTAACCAGGCCTAGAGCCAGTGCTATGCTAAAAGACACTTAGAATACAGTGAAAACACCTACATACACTAGGGAAGACTATGCGTTGGGGTACCCCTGTGATTAGCATGACCTCCTCTGTAAGGCCCTAGTACATAATAGGGCAGGGGATTAAAACTACCTCTAAGTCAGAGGTGCAGAAATATGCTACTTTAACTAGTAGTCGTGTTTGCAGAGTGGTGGAGAAAGGGTGCTGGGCGTCCAACCAACGCTCAGGAATTCCGCTGTGTAGGACTTACAGGAGGTACCAGGAGGGATTCTTGGCCCCCAAACTCCCTCAGGACAAAATTGGACTTCATCCCCCATCCCGTAGTCTGCCACAAGGCACGTTTGCAGAGTGGTAGAGAAAGGGGGCCATGGCCTCCGAAGACGTCTTAGCAATCCCACTGTGTGGGACTTACTGGAGGTAACAAGAGGGGTAGTTGGCCCCCAAGGACATCCTTGGGGGCCAACTTCCCAAACTAATACCTCCAGTCAGTCCAACACAGCAACACTGGTAAGTACTCGTACCAGGCCACGCCCACTTTGCCCACCACTCTACAAACGCGCTCCCTGGCGTGCTCTTGGATGGGGATTGAAGTCCCCTTCACTGCTGGGGGTCCTTTAGGGGCCAACTAGCCTACCTTTTACCTCCATTAAGCCCCACGCAGTGGGATTGGTGAGAGGTAGACAAAGGCCATGCCCCCTTTCTCCACCACTCTGCAAACGCGCCCCCTGGTGCGTTGTAAGTTGGGGGATTAAGTCCCCTTGAATCCTGAGGGTCCCTGGGGTCCAACTAGCCCACCAGGTACCTCCAGTAAGCGCCACAGAGCTGCATTGCAGAGAGGTGTAAAAAGGGGTGTGACCTGGACCACCTCTCTGCAAAGCAGCACAGTGGCCCCCAGGGACCCTCAGGATTGAAGGGGAATTAATTCCCCAACTTAAAACGCGCCACAGGGTGTGTTTGCACACATGTCACCTCAGTTCCCGCCCCCTCCCTTCACCACTGTGCAAACGCGCTCCGTGGCGCGTTTTAAGTTGGGGGATAAAGTCCCCTTGAATCCTGAGGGTCCCTGGGGTTCAACTAGCCCACGAGGTACCTCCAGTAAGCGCCACAGAGCTGCGTTGCAGAGAGGTGTAAAAAGGGGCATGGCCTGGACCACCTCTCTGCAACGCAGGCCTGTGGCGCTTACTGGAGGTACCTGGTGGGCTAGTTGGCCCCCAGGGGCCCTCAGGATTGAAGGGGAATTAATTCCCCAACTTAAAACACGCCACAGGGCGTGTTTGCACACATATCACCTCAGGCCCAGCCCCCTCCCTTCACCACTGTGCAAACGCGCCCCGTGGCGCGTTTTAAGTTGGGGGATTAAGTCCCCTTGAATCCTGAGGGTCTCGGGGGTCCAACTAGCCCACCAGGTACCTCCAGTAAGCGCCACAGAGCTGCATTGCAGAGAGGTGTAAAAAGGGGCGTGACCTGGACCACCTCTCTGCAACACAGCCCTGTGGCGCTTACTGGAGGTACCTGGTGGGCTAGTTGGCCCCCAGGGACCCCCAGTATTGAAGGGGAATTAATTCCCCAATTTAAAACGCGCCACTGAGCGCGTTTGCAGAGTGTTGCTGGGAGGGGGCGGGGCCTCCGGCACAATCGTTTTTTTTTTTTTTAGAAGGGGGGCAGTGTGGCCCCCCTTCTTTTTCCTTTTTTTGGGCCCTGGGGACCCCATCCCCAGGGCCTGACCCCTTTTAAAAAAACAAAAACAAAATCTGAACGGGAAGGGGGCCGCATGGGCCCCACTCCCGTGGCCAATTCCGGCCCTGGGGACCCCATCCCCCGGGGCATGGCCAAATATTTTTTTTATGGAGGGGGCTGCGTGGCCCCCCTCCTGAGGACTCTATTGGCTCCGGGGACCCCATCCCCCGGGGCCGGCCTTTATTTTATTTAATTTATTTTTTAATTTTTGGGGAGGGGGGCCACGTGGACCCCCTCCCGGGCCACTTCTAGCCCCGGGGACCCCATCCCCCGGGGCTGGCCCTCTCCGTTGGGGACCGTGGGGGGAGCCCCAATGCCCCCACGGTCCCGCCGGCTCCCTGCGTCCTGCAGGAGCCAGCATTGCTTTTCCACATGGGGAGCTGCTGACATGCAGCTCCCCTTATGGAAAAGCAATCTGCTTTGCTTCATTGAAGCGAGAGCAGGTTTCCCTGCTCTTGCTTCAATGAAGCAAGCAGTTTGCAATGACAGGGCAGGAGCCGCGAGGCTCCCGCCCTGTCATTGCAAACAGCAGTGTCCCGGGGGTGGGCACCCCGGGACACTGCAGGAGCCGGCCTCGGGGGTGGCGGTCCCCAGGGCCATCACGGGCTCCAGGAGGGGGGCCGCATGGCCCTCCTCCCTTCAATTGCAAAGCCCCGGGGAGGTGGTGGTCCCTGGGGCTCGGGGGTCCGTTACGGACCCCCGAATTTGAATATTAGTGCCCCGGGGAGGTGGCGGTCCCCGGGGAGTGTGGGGGGGCTCTAGCCCCCCCCACACAGGTCTATGCTTAAAAAAAATAAAAGCCCGGGGGGTGGCGGTCCCCGGGGCAGCGGGGGCGTTTGCCCCCCACGATTATAATTAATAAAAGCCCCGGGGGTGGCGGTCCACCTCGGAGGCCCTGGCCCGGGGGGGGCCGTGTGCCCCCGCAAATGTTTATGGAAAGCCCCGGGGGTGGTGGTCCCTGGAGCTGTGGGGGCCTCCCTGGGCCCCTGCAATTACATTATTGAATGCCCCCAGGACTTGGCCCACCCGGGGGCTAAATAATAACAAAGCGCGGAATACCGTGCTTTGTTTTTTTTTTAATTTTCGGCCGAAATTCGTGCTGAATGCGCGAATCTCGCCAATTTTTTAAAAAAAATGCTTTAATTTGGTCCTGGGGGTCCTTGTGGGACCCCCTGAGCAGGCCTAGGGGGTCAGGGTGTTTCTACCCTGCCCCCTTTTCTTGTTTTTTGCGATTGTTTTTCTGTTTTCTTGTGCCTCGGTTACCGAGGCATAAGATGGCTGCCAACACTTCCTGGTTTGGAGTGTTGACAGCCAATTAGAATAAAGCTCGTGGTCGGGAGGGTGCGCGGATCCTCCGTGCCTCTATATATTGAAACTTTTATTTTTTTATTTTCTCAGCAACTACTGAACGGATTTACACCATTTAAAAAAAGGGCGCTTTCTGAACCAAGCACTACCTTTTGCCAAATTTGGTGTAATTCCGTTCAGCAGTTCGAGCTGTAGCCGTGTCTAAAGTTTCCTATGGGAAATGCATTTTTTACCTCTTTTTTTTAATTTCTCAGGAACTACTGAACGGATTTACACCATTTAACAAAAAGGTCTCTTTCTGAAACAAGGGCTACCTTTTTGCCAAATTTGGTGTAATTCCGTTCAGCAGTTCGGGCTGTAGCCGTGTCTAAAGTTTCCTATGGAAATTAACATGGAGAAAACACGTTTTGGGACCCCCCCTTTTTTCTCGGCCCCCTCTTTCCGAATCACCCCGAATCATCACTTTCAAGACAGGAGCTGACCGGAGCAGGCTACGAGTTTTGAAAATTTCACAAAGATTCGTCAACCGGCACCAAAGATATTGAGAAAACAAAAAATGAGTTTCCTATGGAAACTAGGTCCTAACTATAACTATCTACTGGTGACCGCCAGTAGATAATATATATATATCAGTGATGTCATCAGTGATGTCACTGACCATGCCATGAGTGATGTAATATGTGACGTCATCAGCAGTGCATTGCGGGGGCGCGAGTTATAGTTAGCTGAACTAACTATAACGGGGGAATTTCACGGGTTTTGTACGAGTGCAATGTCCAACTAACTATAACTGTCCCTAAAACCTATGGTTTTTTCAGTGAATTTCAAAGGTTTTTTAAATGCAAATTTCTAACTATAACGTGTCTGAAACCTATGGTTTTTTTCAGTGAATTTCAAAGGTTTTGTAAATGACAATTTTTAAATGTATTAATTGTTATCTTTATTTTTTTGATACTGATTTACTACATTTTTTTAAACTATTTATTTTTAGATATTTTATTTTTTAAATTACATTGTAATTACATTATACATTACATTACAAAATATACTTTCTCAGAATGAATTACTTTAGTTTAAATACTTTGCAAATAGGCAATAGACTTTTAAGTACAGTAGTTACAGTTGTTGCAATGGGCAACACAATTTCAAACACAATGCAACATTGAGCTCAATATGAGTTTCTAGTTAAATGCAATTAGTTACTTTATGGATTACTTTTTCTAACCACAGGACTGGATCCTAGATTCAGTCCTGGGACATCTCCTGTAAACAGTTGAGTAAAAGCGTTTTGGTTACAGTAGTGATTTTTAAGGAATATTATTGTATTTTAAAAGTTGACACTTGGAAACTTTTTCACATAGAATCACCAATGTTATCCTATGGGAGGAAATTCACTTAGCAGGTAAGTAGTGTTATCGTTACTTTTTCTTACTCAGTGGTGGATCCTGGATCCAGCACTGGTGCATCTCCTGTAAACAGTTGAAAGAATGCGTTTAAGTCATACAGGAGATTTTTAAGGAATATTTGTAGTTTGTGAAAATCGACACTTTGAAACTTTTCTGCTGAAAACCAGACAATGGATTCCTATGGAAGGAAATACAAGTTACTGGTAAGTACGGTTAGAATTACTTTTCAGGGTCAGTGCTGGGCTAAAAGATGCAGCACTGGGTTCTCTCCTGATAACAGGTGAGTAGTAATCGGAATTCGTAGTTCGGCTGATTTTAGAGGAATATTATAAAGTTCCAAAACTTCACACTTAGAAGAATTTCCAAGTGAAACCAGTCAATGTTAGCCTATGGAAGGAAATTCAAGTTACTGGTAAGTACGGTTAGAATTATTTTTCAGGGTCAGTGCTGGGCTAAAAGATGCAGCACTGGGTTCTCTCCTGATAACAGGTGAGTAAATCGGAATTCGTAGTTTGGCTCATTTTAGAGGAATATTTGCACAATGGTGAATAAAGGGGGTGGGGCCTGAGGATACATGTCTGCTAACACGCCGTGTGGCGCGTTTTAAGTTGGAGAATTAATTCCTCCTCAATCCCGAGGGTCCCTAGGGGCCAACTAGCCCACCAGGTACCTCCAGTATGCGCTAGAGAGCTGCGTTGCAGAGAGGTGTTCAGAGGCCACGACCCTTTTACAACACTCTGCAACGCAGCTCCATGGTGCTTACTGGAGCTACCTGGTGGGCTAGTTGGCCCCCAGGGACCCTCAGGATTGAAGAGGATTTAATTCCCCATCTTAAAACACGCCACAGGGCCTGTTTGCACACATGTCACCTGAAGCCCCGCCCCCTCCCTTCACCACTGTGCAAACGCGCCCCGTGGTGCGTTTTAAGTTGGGGGATTAAGTCCCCTTGAATCCTGAGGGTCCCTGGAGTCCAAGTAGCCCACCATGTACCTCCAAAAAGTGCCACAGAGCTGCATTGCAGAGAGGTGTAAAAAGGGGCGTGGCCTCTGTACACCTCTCTGCAACGCAGCCCCCTGGCGCATACTGGAGGTTCCTGGTGGGCTAGTTGGCCCCCAGGGACCCCCAGTATTCAAGGGGAATTCGTTCCCCATCTGCAAACGCGCCAGGGGGCGCGTTTGCAGAGTGGTAAAGGAAGGGGGCCGCGTGGCCCCCCTCCCATGGCCGAATCCGGCCCCGGGGACCCCATCCCCCGGGGCATGGCCACACTTTTAAATAAATTTTTAAGGAGGGGGGCTGCGTGGCCCCCCTCCTCAGGCCTCCTTTTGCCCCGGGGACCCCATCCCCCGGGGCAGGCCTTTATTTTAAAAAATTTAAAATTTTTAAAACAAATTTTGGGGAGGGGGGTTGTGTGGCCCCCCTCCCGGGCCACAACTTGCCCCGGGGACCCCATCCCCGGGGCTGGCCCTATCCTTTGGGGTCCGTGGGGGACCCCAACTCCCCACGGACCATGCCAGCTCCCCGCCTCCTGCAGGAGCCGGCATTGCTTTTCCACAATGGGAGCTGCTAACATGCAGCTCCCCGTGTGGAAAGCAATCTGCTTTGGATATTGGAAGAGAGAGCAGGTTTCCTGCTCTCTCTTCCAATATCCAGCAGTTTGCTATGACTGGACGGGAGCCGCGAGGCTCCCGTCCTGTCATAGCAAACTACAGTGTCTCGGGGTAGGCACCCCGGGACACTGCAGGAGCCGGCCCTGGGGGGTGGCGGTCCCCAGGGCCATCAAGGGCTTCCAGGAGGGGGCCGCGTGGCCCCCTCCCTCCATGTTCAAAGCCCCGGGGAGGTGGTGGTCCTCGGGCTCTGGGTCCGTAACGGACCCCCATATTTAACTCTTTAGTGCCCTGGGGAGGTGGCGGTCCCCGGGGCGTGTGGGGGGGCTGAAGCCCACCCACACAGGTACTTTTTAAATAAAAAAAAGAAGCCCCGGGGGGTGGCGGTCCCCGGGGCTGTGGGAGGGCCAGACCTCCCGCACCATTTGTTTTTAAAGCCCCGGGGGGGTGGCGGTCCCCGGGGCTTGGGGGGGCCTTAGAGGCCCCCCATTTATTAAAATCATAACCCCCCGCATGCCCCCGGGACTTGGCCCACCCGGGGCCACTAACAACGAAGCGCAGGAGACCGCGCTTCGTTTATTTTTTTTCGGCGAGATTTGCGCACTTTAAGCGCATCCCGCTGATTTTTTTTTTTTAAATGCTTTTTTCTGCCCAGGGGGTCCTTGTGGGACCCCCTGAGCAGACCTAGGGTGTTAGGGTGTTTCTACCCTGCCCCCTTTAGTTGAGTAAAAGCGTTTTGGTTACAGTAGTGATTTTTAAGGAATATTATTGTATTTCACATAGAAACACCAATGTTATCCTATGGGAGGAAATTCACTTAGCAGGTAAGTAGTGTTATCGTTACTTTTTCTTACTCAGTGTTGGATCCTGGATCCAGCACTGGTGCATCTCCTGTAAACAGTTGAAAGAATGCGTTTAAGTCATACAGGCGATTTTTAAGGAATATTTGTAATTTGTGAAAATTGACACTTTGAAACTTTTCTGCTGAAAACCAGACAATGGATTCCTATGGAAGGAAATATAAGTTACTGGTAAGTACGGTTAGAATTATTTTTCAGGGTCAGTGCTGGGCTAAAAGATGCAGCACTGGGTTCTCTCCTGATAACAGGTGAGTAAATCGGAATTCGTAGTTCGGTTGATTTTAGAGGAATATTATAAAGTTCCAAAACTGCACACTTAGAAGAATTTCCAAGTGAAACCAGTCAATGTTAGCCTATGGAAGGAAATTCAAGTTGCTGGTAAGTACGGTTAGAATTACTTTTCAGGATCAGTACTGGGCTGAAAGATGCAGCACTGAGGTCTCTCCTGATAACAGGTGAGTAAATCGGAATCCGTATTTGGGCTGATTTTAGAGGAATATTATAAAGTTCCAAAACTGCACACTTAGAAGAATTTCCAAGTGAAACCAGTCAATGTTAGCCTATGGAAGGAAATTCAAGTTACTGGTAAGTACGGTTAGAATTACTTTTCAGGACCAGTACTGGGCTGAAAGATGCAGCACTGAGGTCTCTCCTGATAACAGGTGAGTAAATCAGAATTCGTATTTCGGCTGATTTTAGAGGAATATTATAAAGTTTCAAAAATCGACACAAACTTTTTCAGCAAAAAGCAGGCAATGATATCCTATGGAAGGAAATTCAAGTTACTGGTAAGTATGGTTAAAATTACTTTTCAGGATCAGTGCTGGGCTAAAAGATGCAGCACTGGGTTCTCTCCTGATAACAGGTGAGTAAATCGGAATTCGTAGTTCGGCTGATTTTAGAGGAATATTTGCACAATGGTGAAGGGAGGGGGCGGGGCCTGAGGTGACATCTGTGCAAACGTGCCCCGTGGCGCATTTTAAGTTGGGGGATTAAGTCCCTTGATTCATGAGGTCCCTGGGGTCAATAGCCCACCAGGAACCTCCAGTATGCGCTAGGGGCTGCGTTGCAGAGACGTGTACAGAGGCCACACCCCTTTTAGACCTCTCTGCAACGCAGCTCTGTGGCGCTTTCTGGACGTACCTGTTGGGCTAGTTGGCCCCCAGGGACCCTCAGGATTGAAGGGGATTTAATTCCCCATCTTAAAACACGCCACGGCCTGTTTGCACACATGTCACCTGAAGCCCCGCCCCCTCCCTTCACCACTGTGCAAACGCGCCCCGTGGCGCGTTTTAAGTTGGGGGATTAAGTCCCCTTGAATCCTGAGGGTCCCTGGAGTCCAACTAGCCCACCATGTACTTCCAAAAAGCGCCACAGAGCTGCATTGCAGATAGGTGTAAAAAGGGGCGTGGCCTCTGTACACCTCTCTGCAACGCAGCCCCCTGGCGCATACTGGAGGTTCCTGGTGGGCTAGTTTGCCCCCAGGGACCCCCAGTATTAAAGGGGAATTACTTCCCCTTCTCAAAACGCGCCAGGGGGCGCGTTTGCAGACTGCTGCATAGAGGGGGGCGGGGCCTCCGGCACGATGCCGGTCTTTTTTTTTTTTTTGATTGGGAGGGGGTCTGCGTGGCCCCCCTTCCCTTGGCCACTTATGGCCCCGGGGACCCCATCCCCCGGGGCCTGAGCATTTTATTTTTTTTTTAAATAAAAAAAAAAAAACGGGAAGGGGCCCGCGTGGCCCCTTTTCCCTGGGCCTGTATTGGCCCCGGGGACCCCATCCCCCGGGGCATGCCCTCAATTTTTATTTTTTAAATTTGGAGGTGGGCTGCGTGGCCCCACCCTCAGGCCATTTAAGGCCCCGGGGACCCCATCCCTCGGGGCCGGCCTTGCCCTTTTTTTTTATAATTTGGGGAGGGGGCTGCGTGGCCCCCTCCCTGGCCACTTATGGCCCCAGGGACCCCATCCCCCAGGGCCTGGCCTCTGGTTGGGGACTGTGGGGGTCCCCAATCCCCCACAGTCCCGCCGGCTCCCCGTGTCCTACGGGAGCCGGCATTGCTTTCCACATGGGGAGCAGCTAACATGCTGCTCCCCATGTGGAAAGCTAATTGTTTGCATTTTGAAAGAGAGAGCAGGTTTCCTGCTCTCTCTTTCAAAATGCAAACTAGTTTGCTAGTGACAGGACGGGAGCCGCGAGGCTCCCGTCCTGTCATAGCAAACTACAGTGTCCCGGGGGTAGGCACCCCGGGACACTGCAGGAGCCGGCCCTGGGGGTGGCGGTCCCCAGGGCCATCAAGGGCTCCAGGAGGTGGGGCCGCGCGGCCCCCTCCCATCCAGTGCACAGCCCCGGGGAGGTGGTGGTCCCCGGGGCTTTGGGGGTCCGTAACGGACCCCCATATTCAAATCTGGTGGCGGTCCTCGGGCGTGTGGGGGCTGGAGGCCCCCACACAGGTCAAAACATTTAAAAAGAAGCCCCGGGGAGGTGGCGGTCCCGGGCAGCGGGAGGGCAAAGAGCCCTCCCGCACCATTATTTTTTTAAGCCCCGGGGGTGACGGTCCCCGGGCTTGGGGGCCTTAGAGGCCCCCCACATATTAAAAAGAAATCCCTGCATGCCCCCGGGACTTGGCCCACCCGGGGGTCAATTAAAAAAAAAGCGCGGGAGACCGCGCTTCGTTTTTTTTTTTTCTCGGCGGGATCCGCGCACCCTGAGCGCATCCCGGTGATTTTTTTTTTTTTAAATGCTTTTTTCTGCCCAGGGGGTCCTTGAGGGACCCCCTGAGCAGACCTAGGGGGTCAGGGTGTTTCTACCCTGCCCCCTTTGTGCGTTTTGCGCACTTGTTTCTTCTGGGGTTTTTTTCTAATCGGCAGGATCCGCGCACCCTGAGCGCATCCTGCCGATTTTTAAAAGAAAAAAAATGCTTTTTTCTGCCCAGGGGGTCCTTGTGGGACCCACTGAGCAGACCTAGGGGGTCAGGGTGTTTCTACCCTGCCCCCTTTTTGCGCTTTGCGCACTTGTTTCTGTCCCTCGGTTCTACCGAGGGACAAAATGTCTGCCAACACTTCCTGATTTGGAGTGTTGACAGCCACTTCAAAGCCAATTAACATGCAGCTCGTGATCGGGAGGGTGCGCGAATCCGACGCGGCCATAGATATATATGTGATTTTCCTTTTGATTTTCTCTGGAACTACTGAACGGATTTACACCATTTAACAAAAAGGGTTCTTTCTGAACCAAGAACTACCTCTTTGCCAAATTTGGTGTAATTCCGTTCAGCAGTTCGGGCTGTAGCCGTGTCTAAAGTTTCCTATGGGAAAATGAATGGGGAAAACATGTTTTGGGACCCCCCTTTTTTCTCAGCCCCCGCTTGATGAATCACCCCGAAACATTCAGGGTAGGAGCGGACCGGAGGGCCATAAAGTTTGAAAATTTCGCGAAGATTCGTCAACCGGCAAGAGAGTTATTTCAAATAGAATGTTGCGGATTTCCTATGGAAAATAGGTCCTAACTATAACTATCTACTGGCGACCGCCAGTAGATAATATATATATATATATATTACGGACCTAATTTCCATAGGAAAAGCGTTTTTTGATTTGGCAATATCTTTGGCGCCGTTTGACGAATCTTCGCAAAATTTTCAAATCTAATGGGGTGCTCCGGTCACTTCCTGTCTTAAAAGTTTTGGGGTGATTCGTCAAGCGGGGGCTGAGAAAAAAGTGGGGTCCAAAAACGCATTTTCCCCATGTTAATTTCCATAGGAACTTTTGTCGCGGCTACAGCCCGAACTGCTGAACGGAATTACACCAAATTTGGCAGAGAGGTAGCTGCTGTTCCAGAGTGCACTCTTTGTTTTAAATGGTGTAAATCCGTTCAGTAGTTGCTGAGAAATTCAAAAAATAAAAATGTATATATTTAAGCACCTAAGAGGATTCGCGAACCCTCCCGAGCACGAGCTTCATTCTGATTGGCTGCCAAGACTCCAAACCAGAATGTGTTGGCAGCCATCTTGTGACTCAGTAACTGAGTCACAAGAAAACAGTTTAAAAAATGATAAAAAACAAGAAAAGGGGGCAGGGTCCAAACACCCTGACCCCCTAGGCCTGCTCAGGGGGTCCCACAAGGACACCCAGGGCCCAAAAAAGCATATATATTTTTTCAAATCTGCCAAATTCACGCTGGGTGCGCAAATCTGGCAGAGAAAATGTTTTAAAACTGAAGCGCGGGCTCCTGCGCTTCATTTTCTATAAGCCCCCGTGTGGGCCAGGTCCCCGGGGCTATGCGCAATAACTTAGTGGAGGCCCATAGGGCCCCCCACAGCCCCGGGGACTGTCACCTCCCCGGGGCTTTATGCATTATGTGCGGGGGGCAAGCAGCCCCTCCGTAGCCCCGTGGACCTCAGGACACAAGTGGACTTCATCCCCCGAGCAGCAGTGCTCCAGGAGGCGCATTTGCAGAGTGGTGTAAAAAGGGGGTGTGGCCTTGGACCACTCTCAGCAATCCAGCTGTGTGGCGCTTACTGGAGGTACCTGGTGGGCTAGCTGGCCCCCAGGGACCCTCAGGAATGAAGGGGACTTAATACCCCAACTTAGAACGCGCCAGGAGGCGCGTTTGCAGAGTGGTGGACAAAGGGGGCGTGGCCTGTATCCACCTATCAGCAACCCCACTATCTGGGGCATACTGGAGGTATCAGGTAGGTTTGTTGGCCCCTACGAACCCCCAGGAGCGAAGGGGACTTTAATCCCCATCCAAGAGCGTGCCATGGAGTGCGTTTGGAGAGTGGTGGGGAAAGGGGGCGTGGCCTGCTATGACAACTTAGCAATCCTACTGTGTGGTACTTACTGGAGGTAATAGGAGGGGTGGTTGGCCCCCAAGGTTGTCCTTGAGGGTCAACTAACTCTCCTATTACCTCCACTAAGTCCCACACAGTGGGATTGCTAAGAGGTCTTCGAAGGCCACGCCCCCTTTTCTCCACCACTCTCCAAACGCACTCCATGGCACGCTCTTGGATGGGGATTAAAGTCCCCTTCGCTCCTGGGGGTTGGGGGATGAAGTCCACTTTACTCCTGAGGGACTTTGGGGGCCAAGAAGCCCTCCTAATATCTCCTGTATGTCCTATGCAGCGGCATTCCTGAGCGCTGGTCGGAGGCCCAGCCCCCTTTCTGCACCACTTTGCAAACGCGACTACTACGTTATAGTCATAAATTAGCATTTAAAAAACCTTTGAAATTCATTTAAAAAACCATAGGTTTCAGGGACTTTATAGTTAGAAATTTACATTTAAAAGACCTTTGAAATTCACTGAAAAAACCATGGGTTTCAGGGATGTTACAGTTAGAAATGAGCATTTAAAAAACCTTCGAAATTCATTGAAAAAACCATAGGCTTCAGGGACGTTATAGTTAGAAATTAGCATTTAAAAAAACCTTTGCAATTCACTTAAAAAACCATAGTCATCAGTGATGTCATTTGAGATGTCATCAGTGATGTCATCAGTGATGTCACGGACCATGTCATGAATGATGTAATATGTGAAGACATCAGCAGTGCATTGCGGGGGAGCGAGTTATAGTTAGCTCAACTAACTATAACGGCCGAATTTCACTGGTTTTTTAAATGCTAATTTCTAACTATAACGTCCCTGAAACCTATGGTTTTTTAAGTGAACAAGGTTTCGTCAGAAATCGAAACACGTTGTGTATAAACACTTGGTGTTGAACTTACGAGAACGGATCCCCCTTTTTTTCCTGAGAGCGCGCTGATTTGATTTTGATTGTTTGTGATTGATTACCGGTACTCCGCCGGTGTGCACGCCACTCTCCACGGGTCCCAGCAATCCGGAAGGAGACTTTTTGCGGTTGAAATATATATATATATATATAGGTGTGTTGCCCTAACCATTACTTGTGAATTTCTGAGTTTTTTCTGTTCTAACTCACAGTCATATATTCACTTTAATTGCAGTTTGGTTAGCGAATCTATGAGTTTTTTTTAAACATATGTTAATTATTTATAACTAACATTAACCATAACTTCACTTTAACCTTTGCTTTTTTCAGTGGTTTTTTTCACATCCCACATGTAATAGTTTTGAGCATCCAGCCAGTCATGAACCGACAGCTCATTTGAGCATAGTCTTAAGCTGTGCACAGTGGATGTTGGCCACAAGAACTGCTCTGCAACCAGGCCATGCACCCAACCCTCCAAGGGTGGTCAATCGCCAACGCACACGGCCTTTTGCAGTTTATGAACTAACAACCGGAGGGGCCAAGTCCCAAAGGTGACTTGGACAGGGTGTGCACCACTACAATGAAATATTTTGTTACACGATCAGCAGTTTAATTAATTGCACTTGTGAATAATATGATCAAACCAAAATATATATTTATTCCAAATGACTCATTAGTCAACATTTCATGATAACAAGTAGCTTAAATCAGCATGAAGTTAGGGTGTCTTCACGACGAAGTCAATATTGTTCAACAAACAAGGTCAGTCCACTTGAGGTGACGGATGACCAATGCATTTCGGGACTCTCTGTCCCTTCATCAGGGGCCTCTAGAAAAAGCATAGATGGAACAAACTCCAATGTACAGATAAGGAAAATAATCTTGATCCAGTCAAAAACTGTGTGCTTACCTAACATGCAGTAAGTAGTGAGGGAGATAAAAGAACAAACCTTATGTAGCTTAATAAAAACCATGTGTCATGATGCTGTTAAATGGGGGCAAATTATGTCGTCCTGTCACACTATAGATCCGTGTTCTGTGCTGTGCTGGGAGTTTCTACCAATTACTTTAAAGCATGCCACATCTGTCACTCATCACCGTGCACCGTACACCGTAAAACATGCAGTGTTTCAGACTGTACCAAATAGCACTCCTAGTGCCTCCTAACATGCGTATCCCCTAGTGAAAAATAAAGTGAGCATGCCAATAGTTAGCTAAAGCACGATTTGTGACATGCTCTAAGAATCAAACCATTAATGTGGCTCCAAACATTCGGACTGTTTGCGTTCAAACGCAGACATCGTTTTTCAGAAAGCAGATAAAAGCGGTGCTTTGATGATTATGGACACAGCATTCTACAATGCTAAAATGAAGGAACATGTAGGAGATATATCCATCTATTTACAATTAGATAAAGATCCAAGAGCAGAAATATCAGTTTTCCTCACTAAAGTACCGGAGAAAGCAGTTGATCTAGATTGGATTGGTGATCCCGCAAAACATCTGATAAACTACCCTGGCAGGGACAAATCCAAAATCTTATCCCAAAGGGAAATCTACTGGATTAGCAGACTAAATACAATGAATCACCAGGGTCTGAATGATAAACTTGATACTACGAAACAAATTTCCTCAAATCAAGTAAAGGCCCTTCATTTAGTAAAATTCTATTTATGTGCCAAGCATGATGTAATTCCATTTAAGATTTTTTTCTGTATCAAGGGAAAAAGAATCATATTGAGGACAACGTTTATTAGCGACACTTCCTAGTGGGACTATTGAGGTTGTCCCTATGGTCAGTGTCTGATAGGAGTTAATATGAAAGTAGATATATACAGTCCCTTCACTATAGTGACATTCATAATAGACAAAATGGAAGATCAAAGTATTAAGATGCCATTGTTTTTCGAGGGTTAAGAATGGAATAAGGAAAGGATCACACCAAATGGTTCCATATAAGATGAGTGCTAAGCAAATAATTAATAACATTGTTGAATAATATAGATAATATAGTTATTCATGAACTTTGTATGCCACCCCCACACTTGTGAACATATCAAAACAAAGTTGAGTAATAAATGGTGAAGAGTGGTTTGTATAACACAGATGTATCGAACAATCAAATAGATACCTCTATTTTGAAGATAAACACAGGGAAGCCTCTGAGTTCTAACGTAACTCGAGATTAGAATACTGGGAGGTTGAAAGACTCGCAAAGTAGTAGGGAAGAAGAAAAATGAAGAGGCTCAGGGATGCAACTTAGCTCATTAGAAAGCTCCCATAGCTTCTATACCTGAGTGTATTCACCATGAGCCTAAATTGCAAGGGTGCCTTGGAAATTGTGGTTTTAAAGATGTTGGGCTCCTGTGTTTAAATGGGGCCATAACAGCTTTAGACATCATTTTGGTGGGCTATACATGTCAGACATAGTGTCCAATTGATATGTAGAGGGTAATCCATGGATCCATATGCTATTGACTAATGTATTATATTATGTGACTAAATTAGAAGAGTGTACATAAACATGCATACAAATACTTGAGACAGGGAATATACATGGTAAATATATACATATTAAGAGTAGTCCCCCATTAATAAATGACCAATTATAAGGAATTAAAAGAAGTAGAATAATTATAAATAATTATTGAAAAGGTCTTAAAACAGCTTTGTGTAAATGTGCAGGATTGTCTTGGTGAGGCATTTCCTTGAGGGAACGGAATAGTAAGGATAGATAGACTGGACAAAATGACAGCCAAGGAATGTCAATGTTCACATGCTGTGTTTGCTCAAATTGTTTACCCAATGTTTTTCTTTTGAAGGAGAACCTTCAAGGCAACTCGTGAGGGGAATTTTGGTGTAAGTTTTTAAGAATCGTCCATTTTATATCATCCACAATGTGTTTGTTTTCCATAAAATGTAAATACATTTGTTGTTACACATAATCATCTGATATTGCTGCCATATTCACTGATACACATCTTGATCTTATTGGTAATGCAACGTTGTCCACAGGAGCTCTCAATCATGTACAACATACTTTTGCTGTTACAATTAGTATGTTTCCTGTGATTTTCTCCCTATATGCAGTGAAGCATCAGACACTGCTATCAAGGGTGATTCCAAAGCATAGGCTAGTTGTTGTTTTCATATTTTCTTGCTCAAGTGTACAACTGGTCCTTCACACTATAGCCTATTTTAAAGGCAAATTGGGATGATAATATTCATGGTTGGCAGTACTCAGGATATGCTGGTGTTTGTTGATAGCTTTCTTGACGAGGTCAGGGGTAGGAGAACAAGTGGTGACAAGAGTATCAAGAATGTCTTCCCTTTTGTTATTTGTGCTCTTTTTGCTTGTGGCACTTGGGGCACCCCTCAGGGGCAAATGACAGGTCAAGCTTTTTCCACATGTCAAGGAACAGGCTTAAACTTCTGCACACATAGTAGATTAGCATGATGCCAGAGCCAAAAACAAAAATTCACAGTTGGGTACCCAGGGCAGGGAAATTCAACTGTACTCCTTGTAGGGATAGTTTCATTCCCAACAACGGTAAGGTGATCTGTAATGTCATCTGTAAGATTATTTACAACACTTGTAATTGCATCTCTCACATTTAAGGAGAGGCAGGATTTTAGCATTTGGTGTGCAAAATATGGTTTATCTGTATGTTGTGACAATTATGGATTGCAGAACAAAACAAGCAATCAATCATTCAAAGAACATTTATATAGCACACAGTTGCTTCAACCAGAAGCATCCCAGGGATAAAAGCAGAGATCAATCACTGAAAATGAGGAGATGGGCTACAGGCTAATCTTTATTGAAGAGAAATTTTTTCAGATCCTTCATGAAGGTTGAAACTGAGGTGGCTCTCTGGAGCCTGACTGGGAGTGCATTCCATAGTTTAGATGTCAGACCATAAAGGTTCTCCCTCCCTGTTTGGCTCTGTAGACGTTTGGGAGTTGCAAGAATAGAAGATTGTTCAACCTAAGTGCTCGACAGGGGCATAGCTTCGGGGGGGGGGTGTTATACCCCCCTAACAAAAGTATTTTCTGATAAATAGTTGGGTACAGGTGCTTTCAGTTGGTTATTGTGAGATGACAGTTGGATTTCAGCAGGAATTTTACATACACACAGACAAAAACGCACACAGACAATAACGGACACAATCTCTCTCAATCTCTGTTTTGAAAGTCCCCTAACTATTGGTTATTTTACAAAATATTGTGTTTTCTCTCTTAGTACTCCTACCAATCCACATTCCTCTCCCTTTCCACTGCCCCGTAGGCCCTTTGGTGCATCACGTTTGTCGTATGATGTATTTAAACATTATATACCAGCCTGATTGTTGGAAAATCTGAAGCTTATGTCCCCCCCAAGCTTACTGACCAAGTTATACCCATGGTGCTCGACATTGCGTATATGGGTGAAGTCTCTTTCTCAAGTAGGTGGGACCTTCTTCTGAAATGGCTCTAAACGCAAGAGTAAAGTCTTTGAATTCAATTTGCTTTTTGACAGGCAGCCAGTGACGTTGTTTCAGAAGAGGTGATATAGACTGCCAGTACAGAACTCTTTGGAACAGTCTAGCTGCTTCATTTTGGACAGTTTGAAGTCTTTGAATTAGGTAGGCATGAAGGCCCAGAAAAAGACTATTTGTATAGTCCAAACAGGAGGTTACCAGCGAGTAGACCACTACCTTACGTGTATGCTCCGGGATCAAATGCAGAAACTTCTTTAGCGAATTAAGTTTGATGAAGAAGATTGATGACACTTGTTTAATTTGGGTGGAGGGGCTCAAATCCAATACTACTCCCACATTTTGAGCTATGGAAGGAGGGGTTTGGGGTGGATTCATTTCCTCATGGCATCAAAATCTAGGAGGAGGTGGGCAACATAAACCAAAGCAAAAAACGTCAGTTTTATCAAAATTCAATTTGATAAAATTGGTATCCATCCAACATTCTTTGAGCTTATTGAAGACAAAGTCAGAGTGTTACTGGAATGACAATAGTAGTTGGGTGTCATCGACATAAGACACCACCTGCATACCCCAGGACTCAATGAACTTGGCCAGCTGTGCCAGGTAAAGATTTCACAAAATAGTACTCAGAGCTGACCCCTGAGGAACACCAAATAGAAGAGGCTTAGAGTTGTATGAGAAAAGATGAAGGAAAACCTTCTGGGATCTATCCTCCAGAAATGACTTTTGCCAAGAAAAGGCCTTGCCTTGTATGCCAGCCCCACTAGGTTTATTCAAAAGGGTGGCGTGTGAGACCATATAGAACGCTGCTGATAGGTCCAACATAACCACCATTGCAGGACCACCACAGTCCAGATGTTGTTTAATATATCAGTCACTCCAACAAGGCAGTTTCAGTACTCATTGCTTGCTGGAAGCCAGACTGTGAGTTGTGCAGCTGCCCATTAGATTCTAGAAAGGAGGAGATCTGGCCATTAACCAGTGGTGTAAAAAAAGTCCTGCAGTGCGAGGGACCCCTGAGCTCCAGGGGTCCCCTTCAGCACAGTACACTGGCCTGAGACTAGAGCTCATTAGTGAGTCCAGAGGGGAGCCCTTACAAATACATTACAGGGGGGGCCCCCTCAAGTTTTGTTACGCCACTGCCACTAACCCATTTTTCCAAGATCTTGGCTGCTGCTGGTAGAAGGGAGATGGGCCTAGAGTTACTCAAGGTGGACAGATCTGCCATAGGCTTATTAAGTAAGGGCTGGAGAAAAGTTCAGAAGGGAAACAACTAACTTATAGGTGTGCATTCAGTATTTTATTGAACACTGTTCAGTAATTTATTGAACACCAATGTGCTGGAGAGCCTGACTTACATTTCTCAAGCTCTTTCAGCAAAACTCCCTCTGAAACTGTAGAAAAATCTGAGACTCCATTACTTTGTTCTACACCCAGGTCTACCGGCACCTCTGGTGTTTTACGGGTCAGGAAGGTAGCATAAAGTTTCTGAATTTTATCTTCAAAAAAAGATGATAAGGCAGCACAAAGTTCCCGAGAAGGCCAGATTTTACTATTTACAACCTCAGGACAGAGAAAAGAGTAGACAATTTTTTATACCTCTTATGAGGTATTTGAATCTGACAAGATTCAAAAGGAAACATACTCTCTCTGTGCTTTGCGTGAGAATTTTCTAACATTTCTCAGATCTTCTTTGTTTTGATCCTTGGCCTTCAGACTATAGGATTTCCTTCAGTGTCACTCCAGGTTGTTAAACAGTCTCTTTTCTTTCCTTAACACGGGAGAGAACCACAGTGCTAAAGGCTTGGACCGTTTTGCTATCTGGAGTTTTAATGGAGCCACAGAGTCAAGGGCATTAATAATCCATTTGTTAAACTGGTTACATGTCATGGACTCCTATGAGAGATGGTGTTGAAGATTGTAGCTTTAAAGAAAGGGATACCTCCTCAATCTTATGCCACGCTCTAGAGAGAGAAGGGAATTTATATACTTTCTTCTGATTCAGTGGCCTTATAAAGGAGAAAGGACCTAAGAAATGGTCTGACCAGATGAATATTCTGTTGGCAAAATCCATAAGCCCCAAATATTAGAAAAGAATAGTTCAATCATATGCCCTGCTTTATGCGTGGGGGATCAAACCAATTTTGGACGTTCATACCAGAGTGAGGCTAACCATCTCTGCCTGAGACCATCAGTGGCGGCTGGTGACATTTGAATGTGGTGAGCGTAAAAGTTTGAGATGAGTGCCCGGTGGCAAGTGAGCATAGCGAGCCAGCCAAAACATCACACGGGGGTCGGGGGGTTTTCCCACTGGGAAATTTTGGAAAAAGAGTGGGCAAGTGGGGCATTTTCAAGCAAATTTGTAAAAGCAAGAAGGTTAATAAAGCAATTGTAGTTAGGACATCATTCGGGCACAAAAGAATTGAAGCTTGTAAGGCTGTAAGGTGTGACACAGGCTGATAACACTTTTCATGTTATGGAGCCTCTGGATGGTCTTTTAATAAAAACACCTCTGTATTCTGAGAGAATTCACACTCCTATCATAAGGCAGAATACAAAACACATGTAACGGAGGGACCAATGGCAGTCGGCCCTTGCAGGTGGGACCATTGGGAGAAAATATTTACAAGGCTGCACTGTGAGTGAACGAGAATGGCTTATTCACACTGTTTCCCTCAGAAAAAAAGGTTTGAATATCCTCCTCTTCAAGCAGTGGTGTAACAATGGTACCATGCATATTCTAACTTGTCAACTAGGAGTGGGGGTGTGGGGAGGGAGCACAAAAGAGGGAGAGGGAGGGAGTCAGGGAGAGGGGTAGGCAGAGAGACAGTAGGGCAGAGAGAGCAGTGTACATGTGTGTGAGGGAGAGAAAAGTAGAAAGCGAGATAATTATAGGGGAAGAGAGAAGGGAGAAAGCAGAGGGAGAGCAGAGGACGGGGAAGAATTGGTGGAAGACATAAGAGTACCTGGAATCAGAGATAGATTCAGAATTAGAGAGGGACACAGGGAAAGAGAACATCTGAGCGAGTGTGAGAGAGAGTGTGAGAGAGGGAGAGAGTTGAAGAGAGAGAGAGGGAGAGTTGGAGAGTGTGAGAGAGGGAGGTGGAGTAGAAGAGAGAAAGAGGGAGAGTGGAAGAAAGTGTGAGAGAGGGAGGGGGAGGGGAAGAGAATCTGAGTGAGGGGGGAGAGTGGAAGAGAGAGTGTGGGAGAGGGAGGGTGAGTGGAAACGAGTGTGAGAGAAAGATAGAATGGGTCAGAGCCAGAGACATTAGCGCACTGTTATCCTGGACACATCACTTTGTGTAGTTCAAGGATAAGTGCGTTGACAGCAGGAAGGCTTCCTGGATCACAGGGTGTGATGCTGTTCCGTGCTAATGTCTTTATGCACAGCGACTCTTGTATGGAAAGTTTAGAAGCGCTGTAATGCCGTACTGCAAGTCTAAGAGCTCTGCTGACAAGTGGAAGCGTCGCTCCGAAAGCTGCTTTCACAGGGAAACACTACCCCTGTATAACTGGAGATGTGAAGCAGCACTGAGAGGTCTTTGCAGTGCGTTCTGTGTCCTTCAGCTGCACAGTGTGACCTGTCCAGTATAACAATGTGCATTGTCTTCATCACCTGCCATTCAAACACTCGGTAATGGTTCCACACAATTACGGCCACAACATCTAACATTCAGAGCTGTTGCTGTGTTTGCACAGCTGTGCGTTGCAACAAGATCGTTTTACTGCTCTGGGACTGCTGTTCTAACTCACTGTAGTGCAAAGTGCCCATTCGGTGGCATTCACAGAAATAGCACCTCATGTATATTAATGAGGCAGGACTCCCTCTGCGAATCCCTTTGAATGGCTTTGAATGCATTGGGGACCGGTACTTATTTTGCTCATCAAACACTGACTGCGAGCAAGAGAGGGAAAAGCACACAAAGGGAAAATACGTGGGAAGAGAAAGATGTGGAAACAGTTGCAAAGAGAGAAAATAGGAACCTGCAAGTGGCAGGGAGATTCTGATAGTGGAGGAAGAGCCATGAGGTAAATTTAAGTCTACCCCGCCTTGGTATTAGGTGCGCTGACATTTCAAAGCACCGACCGCGGTAGCCAATACCCCTAAGCTGTTTATTAAATAAAGATGTAGGGTCTATAGCGTGAAAGAGACTCAATTTGCAATCATGGACTTCACAAATGGGGAAATGCAATAATTACTATTCGTGGAATAGAACATAACTAAACTACATTTTACAGCCACAGAGTAGAACCTGTTGCACTAATCATGACTTGGGGTATTGTAAGTCTACACAGGAGGTGGGAGTAGTGAGCTCTGTACATAATTGTATGATGACACATCTCAAGAGAGGTTACAATGATTAGTAAATTTTAAAATAAACATTATGCTGATTAGTGAATTTTAAATTAGGAAACCTACAATAATGGGGAAACTAGTAAGGAAACCTCGTAAAACATGCACATCTGACCTTTGCTTAATCTGTGTGTTTCATATTTAATAACAATTGCATTTTATATGTGGTAAGGTAAAAAGCTCTGGTGCAATTTCTCAAGACTTCATTTTTCACATTTAATGTGAGACTGATTATAATTATTTTAGACAGTGTATTATTTTATGTATTTTTAACAATACAATTCAAGAAGTTACAATGTAAAGATATACTGGTCAAAACCAAAAATCTAAAATAAAGTAAATTGATTGGTTGATTTGTAAGCCAGTTTTGAATCATGAACAAACCCAAATTCAGAAAAGAATGTCATGGGAACTCTGTGGAATGAACAAAGAGTAAACAGCTATTGATCGCCAGCCAGTTAGCACATGGTCCCAGTTACTTTTAAGTCTCCATGCACAGTCACTGTGCATGACATGTTCAGCTAGCCCTATAGCAGGGTGCTTCTAAGCTGTGTGAAGAATGTCACAGTTTCTTTGAAAATATAAACGCGCAACATGTGCTTATTTCTGGGAAATGCAACCTTACTGAAGTGAAACAGTCCCCTGTTAAATAGGACGTGGAGATCTATGTGGAAGGAAATGGATTTCATGTTTTCAAATCACTGTTGCTACACTGCTGTCTGCAAACCGAGCAGCAATTTTCCGGTTAGTGAAAAAGAAAGTGCCAGTGTGGCTTTCTTCCTGCTGCCTCTGGAGCGAATCGAGGTCTTATTGCGATACATCATAACGAAATTAGAGAAACTGCATACTGGAATTAGAAGTCTGTTAATACAGACCAAACCTCGGTTGGAACTGCCAAAGACCAGTAGACATCGATTCAGAGCTGAGTGGAGCTTGAATTGTGAGAGAGAGAATATTGTGGGCCAGATTTACAAGCTTGCGCCACTTTTTGCGTCACTTTTCCCATGTTAAAAGTGACGCAAAAGTGGCGCAAGGGGCTTGTAAATAAGCCCCTGTGTTTTTATACAATTCTTGATAATGTACTCGGCCATGAAACTCATGACCGACAGGTCACTGCATATCTTAATAGCGAGTGTGCAACTATCTTACGTATCCTCCCACCGCATTGTGACAGCTGTATCCTTACATGCATCCACAGAAGCCTTTACTTTATTCAAGGGTTTCTGCAAATCTCTCCTCTAAATAAAAGACACAACCCCGAGGGTCTCTAGGCAGCCGCTCTCACCGCACAGCAGCACCAGCAGCGGGACAGCCCCAGGCACTATGCTCTGCTTTTCCGGGTCTGCTCAGCCTCCTGTCTCGAGGTATGGGGGTCTGCGTCCATTGGGGCGTTGCCCCCCGCCTGCAGCTCTCGGCGTCTCTGGAACTTAAGTAAACTCTCAGTTTACTTAAGTTCAGAGACGCCGAGAGAGAACTGACAATCATGTCAGTCAGCATGACGTCGGACCGCCCACCCCTTCAGACTCTGAAGGGGTGGGCGGTCCGATCGTCATGCTGACTGACAGGCATTGTCAGTCAGACCGTCACCAGGGGCATGCAGCAGCACAATGCACAAGTGCGCATGAGTGGGGAAGGTCGGCGAATTTTTCCGCCGTGCCCAGTCATGCGCACTAGTGGCTGCACAGGCTGGCGCATGCCCATTAGGAGAGCGAGGGTTGAGCAAAGGCTCAAACCTTGGTCTCCTAATGGGCAGGCGGGCGGAGAGTAACCGTGCCCTAACTCAATCCTGGCGCTGCTGGCAGCGCCAGGATTGGCTGAGAGGGGTTGCCACCCACTTGCCAGCAGTGATGCAGCTGTTCCGTTCCTGTAGGCGCCAACGGACCCGAGGCGGCGCGGACCTGCTCAGGTAGGATTTTTATTTTCTTTTAAAACTCCCCCCACCCCGGCACTCACCCCCCCGCGACACCCCACCCCGACACCCCACCCCCGCGAGCCGCGACTGGTATAGGGGTATATGCTGAAAGGGATATGTGTTGCTATAACGCGCAGATCTGTGTTGCAATAATACCATAATCTGCGCTGAATGATATAGATATATGTTGTAATACCATGAGCTGTGTTGTAACACGGTAGTGCGGTGTGCCGGTTGTTGAAGGGACATTGCTCTTTTGTGATATACCACCACCTATTGTTATGCTATAGAGGATGTTTCTGTGATTGCCAGGCCTCTTCTTTTCTTTTTGCCTTGATATAAAGCTCTTCTCGCTATGATATTCGTGCTACTTGCTTCTCTGATGCACAGCTCTTTTCTGTAATATAACAGTATTTTCAGATATATCACACTGTACTGACTGCTGCTCTTTTCTGCGTTACATCACTTGTTATTGAAACCTAGAACTTTTTCCTGTGATATGCCCTGCTCATGCTTGTGATGGACACTTGTTTCTGTGATATGCACTGCTCATGCTTGTGATGGATACTTGTTTCTGTGATATGCTCTGCTCATGCTTGTGATGGACACTTGTTTCTGTGATATGCACTGCTCATGCTTGTGATGGATACTTGTTTCTGTGATATGCACTGCTCATGCTTGTGATGTACACTTGTTTCTGTGGTATGCCCTGCTCATGCTTGTGATGGACACTTGTTTCTATGATATGCACTGCTCATGCTTGTGATGGACACTTGTTTCTGTGATATGCAAAGCTCATGCTTGTAATGCACACTTGTGTCTTTGATATGCACTGCTCATGCTTGTGATGTACACTTGTTTGTGTGATATAGTGCTTACGTCTGTGATATATCACACCTTCCTGTGACATGCTGCTTGCTGCTATGGCACGCTGCTTGTTGCTCTGATATGCCACTTCATGATGTCATAAACTGCTAATTTCTGTGACATATCGCTTGATACAGTATCATGTTACTTGCTTTCTGGCACACACTTTTTGCTTTGATATGCTGCTTGTTGTGATGTATCGCTTGTTGCTGGAATGTGTACAGGATACACAATGGATGATTGTATAGTATGGACCAACAATGCCACCGAGGTAGTCTCGCCCATAATAAACCACAACACAGAAGGCAAGTGTCCTGGTAACGTCAACAATGACCTCAGCTAGCTCCCTTCAACATGTCACCCATTGTTTATCTTTTAAATTGCATGCTTCTCTGGGGGCACTTGGGGTGAAGGTTATTGAAAGAAGACAAACTGGCACGTTATAAAACACCTAACTAACTAAATAAATAAAAAGGTGCTTTTTCAGTTGATACATATTCATTGAAAACAATGAATGAAATACTGAACTATACTGTTTGATTAGATGTAGTAAAAAGAGCAGAATTATTTTCATCATGTAGTTGAAGAAATAGATCTCGGGCACCCCACGTTGTTTGGTTTCTTAAAAATGCCTTCTGTCAAATTTAGAGGTTTTTGAGCTTCTGCCTGCATGGTTCTGCAAATAAGGGGCCTAAATTGCAATTCGCATCTTCGGGGATGTTTACCTCTCACAAGAGGGGGCTGATTCAACAAATAGTAAAACCTAGCAGTATAGGTCGGCTTGTCATTATTGAAATGCACTGTCATGCTTAGAGACTAATTAGCTAGAGGCAAGGGAATTTGACTAAGACTAGGCCTCCTTTTTAATACATTCCAAATTGAAACCACTGCTTTTGTGTAATAAATGTAGTAAAACGTATACACATCTTCAATATACAGAGGGCCGAAGAGTCCCTGAGAAGGCGATGTCTTTACGTGTCCAAGCGAGGGTGTCTAAGAGTTTTTGAAGCAGGTAACTGTCGAATGCGTGCATGTGTGAGCGAAGATTCGTTTGTATTTATTGTTTAGTATTTAAAGCGCGAACTTCACCGACCAGGTGTTCAGAGCGCGGTACATCTGTAGGTTTGAAAACCTCCGAGAGAGCTCTGAGCTGTGAGGGTTGCCTGAGTTGGAACGTATGTGGACGTCTGAGACGATGCATTTGCCTCGGGCGTGGTTACTATTGGTGCAGCAGGTGCAGTGGTACCGGGGCTCGGAGCCCACGGGGGAATATCTCGAGAAGGGCTCATTTGTTGGGAAGTTCCACCTGGAGGGGGGAGCGAGGTCTGTGAGGGCCCACGGAGTTCCAGTGACAGGATCACTTTGTGTTTGAAAGAAGGGAGGCATTGGCAGGGTATCTGTGGAATGGGTGCATGTGTTAGAAGATGCTTCTTTATTTATTAATTGGCTGTCTTATCTAGCGCGAGCATGACCCAGTAGGCCAGGGCTGAGCGCTGGATGTAGATAGCTGTGAAAATACATGACGGTGGCCTCACCTGTGAGTGTCTGCCTGAGTTGGCACCCGGAGTCTGTGAGAGCTACAGGGGCGTGCGAGGGGAGGTGTGCGTGACGGGGGCCCTCAGGGTGCACAAAACAGGGTACCTGAGAGAGGCCCACCAGAAGGGCAATCTGTGAGTGGGCTTCCTGGGATGAGCGTGGGGGTGTCTGGGGTGTTTAAAATAAGATGGCTCTGAGATGTGTGAGGCGAGTGGTGCACGCGCCAGAGAATTCACCTGGGATGCTGCGACAGATGGACTGGGCCTTAATACTGCTCTCTGAAGTGTACAATACAATAATAATCAGGATTTGGTTGGCTCCTCTGGGCCCTGGTGCCACTGCACCTGCTGCACAAACGAAAGCTGCACCCTGTTGAGTGGAGTTCACGAGATGGGATTTCTTTGCGTGAAAATGCACCATTTGCCTACTCTTTTTTCAAAATTTTCGCGGGGGAGAACTCCCCCGAACCCCCGTAGGTGGTTCAGGCTCACTCGCTACGCTCGCTCGCCACAGTGGAGTACGACAATTGTTTTACGCCACACCACTTTCAAATGTCACCATCCGCCACTGGGTCTGACTCCTTGCTCCCCTGGGGTTCTCGTCCTTCTGTGTAGAGGTGGGAGCAGGCTGTATTTTACGATACACAGCCGATTAGCCCGGCATCACAGAGAAGAACACTCATGACGTGCTGCCTCTGGGTGTGCAGCTCACCTCCCTCAGGCCCTGTACCACCACCACAACTCCAGCAGTGCGAGGATTGGCTGAGCATTGGCAGCCCTTGACCCAGCTATTGGAGCCTTGGTAGCTGTGCAGCAAGGGCCCAAGTGAGCATGTTGGTCTGGTTAAAGCAAGGCACGTGTCCAACCTGACATACACACTTCACCCCAAGGAGGCCCGGCACCTGCCAATTATCGAGGAGGCTCAGAACGGAGGGTTCCCCCTCCCCCCACTCATGTAACTTCTTTTCCTGGGTGACTGTCATGCCACGGACTGCGCTGAAAAAAAAAATGAAAAAAATCTTCTATTGATTAATATTTTAAATATGGCACAGAGACAGGGTGGCGACGCCCCCTGCGCCCATATACAGATACCACCCATAAAAATCATCCTTATGTAGATTTAAGTCCCTGAGGATGGCAACATTTAAGTATTGTATAGAAAGTGGAGCAATGGTATCAAACAATTGGGGAAAGCAGCTGCTTGAGCAATCAGGAGGCCTGTATATAAGAATTCCTGAGAAGGAAAATGAGGGAGCTAGCTTGAGGCTAAAAATAATGCCCTCAATATCCTCTATTTGCCTCAGTGGTATAGAGGTTCAAAGTCTCTCTAAAATTAATGGTGACTCCACCACCCCTTTATACCTTTACGTTTAACATGTAGGATATGATATCCAGAGGGAATGGCAAGAGCTAGGGCTGGAGCAGATGTTTCCTTCAGCCATGTTTCTATCAAAAATATGAAATCCCACATATTGTCGGAGAGTAAGTTAAACACATCAAAAGAGTGTTTGGGGGTGACCTACAGTAAACGAGGCAGGCCCTGAATGATGAACATATATTGTTTGGGTGGGTTGTAAATAGATTAGAAGATTCACTACGTGCACGATGGATACCTAGTTCTACAAGTGAGTCCCTCAGGGCATTATTTAAAGTTAGCCTTTAATCATCGCAACACCAAATTTTTCTAATAAATAGTCACGTTTAAGAGGTTGCGCAGGAGAACACATTCTATTTCTTAAGGTAAGAAGAGTTTCTCTAGCGTAAGTCCTCATTTATGGAGTAGATGTGGCCAATTAGGCAGACTGGCTGGCGCTGGCCACAATCCCGACACGGACGGGCGCAGGTGGACTTGCCTTTGGCACACCTCTGTCGCTTTAGCAGTGTGCCCACTGTCTGTGTCTGCTGTGCATCAGCGGTGTGGCCAACATTATAGAATGGAGGGAATGGAGGAGATTTGCCTGCCAGCCCCACCACTAGAGCGCTAACCAAAATGGCATCTCTGCCATGGCAACAGAGAGGAAAAATAGCGCTTTTTGGTGCTGTCAAGAATGCAGATATTACATTTAGTTTCCCTCCTTACAAACACATATTCCCCCTTAGCAGGAAATCACCAGGTAAGTAATTCCCCAAAGAAAAATTCAATAGAACTTATTTAAAAAAAAAGATTTCCACCAAGAGTCCTTCTAAAGAGATTAGAAGTCTTGATGTGCTAAAAAGCGATGGTTATTCTAAAACACTAAGGGGCTGATTACGAGTTTGGCACTTTTAAGACCACCAGACTCGCGGTGGTGGTGGTCCGTCCGCCACATTATGACTTTAAAGGTTTTTGTGGTGGAGGACAACCGGCTGGATCAGGGAACAGTCCCTCCCTGGCGGTGGGGGAGCTGCTCCACAATGTAACATGCTGAGCGGGACTGGTGCAGTCCCTCTCTACATATTACGAGTTCCGCCACCACCAGCCATTTCATGGCGGTAGAGGAACAAAGGGGGCCTCACAGGGCCCCCATTCCTCCCCATCATGGGGATACATTCAGGGGTGCACAACATGTGCCCCCCTATCTGTATTCCCCGAACGTTCTTGCACGGCATGCCGTTCTGGAACCTTTTTGCCATTCCCATTGCGGTGCCTGTTTTCCAGGCACCCCCATGGGAAAGGCAAAGGACCGTCCGCCTTACACAAGTTCAACTTGTAATGCAGAGGGCGGTCCTTGCTCGGCTTTGGCGCAACTGTGTCGGCAGAGAGCTGGCGCAACTGCGCCAAAGTCGAAATTAGGCCCTAAGCTTTTAAAACATTGTTCTACCATCACAGTACTTCTAGCACAGAGTTGTTTCAGTGTCTGAGTCCGCTGCGCATCCGCGGTGTGGGCCACATCAAATAGTGGCGGGAAAGTGGAGGGAAAGGAGCTGATTTGCCCATCAGCCTGGCTGCTAGAGAGCTAACAAAAATGGTGTCTGTTCGGTGGCAACGGAAAGGAAAAATGGCACTCTCTGGTGCAGTTAAGAACACAGATAGTGCATTTAGTTACGCCCTTACAAACACATATTCCCCTTTACCAGAAAATCACAAGGTATATAATTCCCCCAAGTAAAAAACAATGAGAACTTATTTTAAAAAAAGATTTCCACCAAGAGTCCTTTTAAACAAAGGAGTCAATGTGCTAAAAAGCAGTGTTTATTTTTTACAAACTACGCTTTTAAAACGCCCTACCATCACTACCATAATTTGTGAATTTCAGTGGTTTTAGATTTTGTTTTCTAACCAAACCTTTACTTTTACTCTGTTTTCTTACTTGAATTATAGAGGTTTTTTTAAACATATGTTAAGGTAATAGAGATAGGTCAGAGTTTCTATTGAAAAATCTCATTTTGTTTTACTAATAATTTTGGCACAGTTTGATGAATCTGTTCAAATGTTTCCAAAAAATTATCTGGCTAATGTCATGCAGATCTATAATAGGAAAGCTGCAAAAAAAGGTAGGGGACAAAAACAGAATTTGTCATTTTAACTCAGATATGAATCTTTGACCTCACTTTCAGAAAAAAACACTGCATGTAAATTCATCAAACTTGCAAAGAATATAACCTTATTCATTGAAATGTCTTTGCTTTTTTGGTGCAAATCCATTCCAAAGGTTTTGGGATGTTATTGCTAAACAAATATGAAATGTGTTTGTTGAGCTTGATAAAGTTAAAAAGTCAGACGCATCTTGACAGCTGAAAATGTGTTTCTTTATTTTCCTGTAACTTTAGAGGTGTATGACATTTGGTCGACATCTGGCACATGCTTACTGTGGTTAACATTTCTTGTTTTTCTTTTAATTTGTGCAGATTCGTCAAGGTATGGCACAGTTAAAAGAGATACTCAAAAAAGTGTTCATTTTATGATAATTGTGCCATCATTTTAGAAAGATAGAGAAATTCAGCAGACAATTAGCATGTCTAATCTTCTGTAGATATGGCACTTTGTGTGCAGATCCATTAAAATGTTTCATGTGCTAATAATTGTGGTACTGTTTAATGAATTGGTATTAAGTTTGGCATGATGTTAGCATGTTAAGCTCAGTTCAGGAATTTCAGAATTCATGAAACTCCAACAAGGGAAGGCAAACTTTAAGGGGTGTTCATGATTTGCTAATAACTTTTGCACAGTTGTATGGATCTGTACAACACTTGGGAGACATTTTTCATCTTTAGCTCACTTATGTATTGAATTTCATTCAAATCTATCAAAGAGGCGAACAACTAAAGTGGGAGTCAAAAGCAGTACTTTCAATTGTAACTCCAATAGGAATATTTGCTTTCTGCTACAGAAAAAACGCAACAGATTAACACCAAACTTTACATGAAAGTATAACTTTACTCAGGGCTACACCTTTACTTCATTTGTTGTTAATCCATTCAATAGTTATTGAGGAGTTAGTGGTAGAAAAATGAGTTGGGTGGGCTTGAAAGTGTTGATTGATATCTGAACTGTGAGGCAGTGGACAGTCCTTGAACCCAGGTTCACAGGCAGTCCGCTGACCTGAATTTACACATTAAAAGCCCCCATTAGACAATGGAACTCCTGTTGTCCATTTGGGGTCCTCTATCCCAATGTTGGGTACTCAGACCTGAAGACTCTACTTGGGTGGCAGAAACTAACTATAGGGAGAGAGGGAAGGAGAGATATACCTCAGTTACCCAGTAGAAACCATGCGTAACCAAAGGAGAGGTAACCTTCTTGCACCACAATTTAGTGTTACTGCTTTTATTAGCAATATTGGGGCAGTCTGCTGTTTTTTAGTGGACTCTCATCGCACATGTCTATGTTGCGTGCTTCATCATTAAGTCCTCATCTGGTATGTATCAGCGGTACAAGGTGGGCTCAACCCCTCTTGTAGAGGAAGCCCTTTGATATTACCTGTAATTTTAGTTTGTTTGTGGGCATGAAGAAAGATAGGTAAAAGTGCCTAAGTATTGCTAGTCTTATTTTTATTAATATCAAAAGGAAATCCCTTGGCACCAATAAAAACAAGAATAGGGCATAGCTGGAAAGTTTAATGGCTTTCACGCCCCCGGTCAACAAGTTTCAGCTGGCTGAGGTACAGCCCATCAGGTCATCCAGCTTTAATCAGGACCATCCGAGTCCCACACAGTTCGATAATGAATATTGTAAGTGGGCCGTGTAATCCACGACATCATGCACACACACATACCATATGCTGATACCGCAATGCACGATATTGCCTGCTTAATTGTAGTTTGTTTTGTCAATTTCCTCAGGTGTAAGTATCTGAAAAAACGGAGATAATATAATTTTAGGAGTCATTTGACAATACCCCAAATTCATACAACAGGATTGTACTTCACACTGTGATATTTGTGTAGAAAGTTCAGACTTAATGCACTATATTATGAATCATGTCGAGCACATCACTTTGAGTGAGAAAAATAGTGAGGTAATGGCAGCACGTAGACATACACATGCTATATTCAGCTACATGTATCATGGAAAATCAAACTTTGTGAGCCTAAATAGATTGATTATTTCTCAATTCGATGGAGTAGGTCTGGGATTGTAGCCTAACATTCATAAGTGGCAGAAACAAAGATGTCACTGTTTGAAATTTAAAGTGAGACTAGAGTCAAAAATATGCTCAAAAGTTCATTGTATCAGTGATGTAGAAAAAAAGGACCACTTAGAGATGGGTGAACCCATTATAAATGCGTTACCAAACACATAATCATAAAAGGGGTCCCTCATGGCCCCATAGGAAGCCAATGGCAGGTTGCACTCAGCGTCACATTCTGGAAGATGAGTATAGAAACACATGCATGGCTTATAGCTCCAAAAGCAGCTGACATTGTGAGGAAGAGAAGCAAATAAAAAAGAACATACACTTACTTTGTCAAGAGTGCAGCCGAGCACAGCGTCTAATAAGGTCTAAATGGTACTGCATATTGCTAGTAACGTTCCCGGCACACATCAGAAGCATGCTGTTATGTACGTGAATGATTATGGTAAAATTAGGTAGGTGATATCGAGAATTGCGGTATAAGTAGATGGCACAGGATTTTGCATGGTATCAGTGGATTTCACCGACCACTTACAATATTGGTTATCGAACTGTACAGTACTCGGATGGTCCTGATGAAAGCTGGCTGACCTCATAGGCTACACCTCAACCAGCTGAAACATGTTCACCTGGGGACGTGAAACCAATTAAACTTTCCAATTACGCCATCATTCTTGTTTTTATTGGTTCCAAGCATGCTGCTGTTGATATTAATAAAAATAAAACAAGCACTATTTAGGCAATTTTAAACTTCTTTCTCACTGTCTGCAAAAAAACTGAAATTAGCGGTAGTATTTGTTAATTGAGTACAAAATATCTAAAAAACAAGAGACAAGAGGTGTTTGGCAAAACAGGAACAGCTTGTTTAATTTAACGTAGCGGCCGGGAGAACCGTTTCAGCACAGTGTTTGAGGGCTGTCTCAATTTACATTCAGTTGCCATCCTTCTTCAATACAATTTTCATCAGGTTGTAAAGTTCTCTGGCGAACCACATATGGTGAGGAATGTTGGTTGCTGCCTTAGAGTCATAAATTAATGGTCAAAAGGTTACTACAGGTGGACCTCAACCTTGCGTGGACACAATTTGACCAGTGGGGTAACGTGTCCAGATATCCCGAATAGGGAGCGTGTGATTACTGAATGTACTGTGTTCTGATTGGCTATATGTTCCTAACTCATGTGGC
The DNA here is from genome assembly GCA_963921515.1 of Calotriton arnoldi. NCBI lineage: Eukaryota > Metazoa > Chordata > Amphibia > Caudata > Salamandridae > Calotriton > Calotriton arnoldi. The sequence goes on from CAWUFW010007103.1 coordinate 983,647, forward strand.
ATCTGACTTTATAGTGCTTTAGGAGCATGCATACCTCCTCCGGCCATGTGTCCATTGTAATGTCGCTGCACCTTTCTGTGGGATTGGTCTAGGGCTTACTGTTCATGCAGTTATCTGCTAGCTTTGCACCATCCCAACCTGTGACCTATAAATAAGTAACCCCGGGCCTGGGTCTCAGAGCTTGCCTGACTATGTATTTGTGAGTCGGGTTGATGTGTAGTTCATGATGGATGATTTTGTTAATGATTTCGTTCTTATAAATAAATGTATTATTTTCCATATTAACACTATCCAAAACATGCACTTTGCATTGTATTGGATTACCCTATTTGACTTATTTCAGGCTCCAGCTACCGGGCCATACGGGGTGAGAGAGCCACGCTCAGTGGGTCGGACGGACTCCACTTCCCAGGCTCCTCCGCTCCTTGCTTCCTGCCCGTCATTGCCAGCAGCGCCTGGAGGCGCTCTTAACCACCGCCGGGCTCCCGCAGCGCGGGACGTTCCAGCTACCGGGCCATACGGGGTGAGAGAGCCACGCTCAGCGGGTCGGACGGACTCCACTTCCCAGGCTCCTCCGCTCCTTGCTTCCTGCCCGTCATTGCCAGCAGCGCCTGGAGGCGCTCTTAACCACCGCCGGGCTCCCGCAGCGCGGAACGTGCGCGGGCGTCCCCGGGCCGCGCCAGACCGTGGCAGGGCAGGACCACTTTATTTTGCCTTATAAAAACTGTGACTTGGCACCCTTGGGCCTGGATATTGGCAAAGAATATTCAACAATCGTAGAATGATCTGAACGCCCGCTGTATAAATAGCATTGAAGAGTACTGAAGAGCAGAAAGGTGGTGAGATAATTAGCGGAGGAATATATCCTTCCTAATTTGGTAGTCCTAAACCTTTCTCTCTTATTGACTGAGACACTTAGGGCCTGATTCTGATGCGGTTAGGAAAGCATTACCACCTAGGGCCTGATTCTGATGCGGTTAGGAAGGCCTCCTAATGGCATTTGCTCCTTCCAAATTGGATCGGGAACATGTCTTCCCGACCAAGGGCCCAATTATGATGCGGTTGGCAACATATGCTCCCATTGAAGTCAATGGGAGTCCAACCAAATCGTATCTGGAAGCATCCGGATGCATCGTACTCCGTCGGTCGGACTCTCCCAATCCGAGTGGGTCGGAAACCATTTCCAAACCGATTCAGTCGGGGAGCTTTCCAACCCGCATCAGAATCAGGCCCTTAATGTTTTAATTTTGGATAAATCTGTAAGAAAGGCACTATAAGATTTAGCTAGGATTCGTGTAGCATATTATATTTTTTGTGTACTGTATAGTTTGCATATGATACATATGTTTCGACGATTAATATGAATTAATGGTTCTTTTAAATTGATTTTATCGATTGTATTGGTACCTAGCCCTTTTATTATCCTCGGTTCCGCGGTTCCTGAACTTGTATTTTGCACCCTGCACTTTTTATGGCATTCTTTTGCACTTTTGCACGATTTGCACTTTACATTGCTTGCACTTTGCAGTTTTGCACTTTGCGGTTTTGCACACTGCATGCTTTGTATTGGGCATTTTTTACATCTTGCTCCGTGTCCCTTTTATTTAGAGGACACAGTGATACAGTAGTAATTAGCAGGATGTCGAAACGCAAACTACAAAAAACCCATAAAGCTGCAGTTGACCCTTCATGCACCACTATCGATTCCTATTTAGTATGGGCGGCTAGCGCTTTAAATGAAGAAATTGATAGGACAGAACGCCACCTTTCACTAGGTGTAGGTACGGTGATAGAAGAAATAGCTGGGTTAGATTGCGGGTTGCAACAGCATGTAGCTGAGATTGCCATAAGCAATGAGCAAGAAATTACCCCTCCGATAATTGTGAGCACTGGGAACCTTGAAACAGACTCACTTGCGTTATCTGACGCACCACAATCATATTCACTAAGTGGTTCACCAACACCGAAAAGGAAAAAGAGTTGTAGAAAAAGTCAAGTAAAAACCGGGACTATTAGTAAAAGTAAAAAAGGCCCATTACCGAATCCTATTGTCAAGGCACTGGAAAAACCCCCTGATATAGGGCCTTTGCCGGATGTGCAAATTAATCATATCGTAGCCCTCTTAACCGAAAAACTAGAAACATCAATTAAACCACTCCACGATAAATTAGACAAACTTAATGGAGAAGTTGTTAAACTTAGCAGTTTATTAAAATTTATTAGTGAAAACTCAAGGGAGTTTGCGAATGGGAAACAGGGGGGACGACATGAACAATTACAACAAGGAATAACTGCTGCTAATACATTAACTAGTACCCTAAACACCGACAATAGGGATAATAGGGACTGTGGGGGCACGGAAGTGCCGAAAACAGGTGTCAACACGATTCTAACAGGCCCTAGACCGAAAGCGACTACGAGTAATCAGTCCTGCCCCAGTAGAGGGGACAAGATTGAAAGGGCAGTGTTGATCCAGGCCCCTACTAAATCAAGGGAAAAGGGGGTACCAGATGGAAGAACTGGTATGTCGATAAATCTGCCCCCAGAATGCTGCCCATATGTGGCAGTTTTGGTGAATGTACCCCAACTTGAGCCTGGCCAAAAGGAGATGGAATATGCACTAAAAAATAAAGTGGTGCACTGGTTAAACAAGAATTGTGGTTACCCAGTGGATCACGCTGACCAGCTACTCTTAACCAGAAGAGTAAACTGGATTGGACCCTTAAGAAAGACATCGCAAGGTGATTGCGTAATTATTAACTTTAGGAATCCCAATTGGGCCAGGACCTCCCTGGAAAGAGGGGTCGCAACATCACACAATGATTCTAATGTATCTCTCTTACCGTTAGTATTTTTCTATAGACATCTTAGGCCTATACCCAATAGTGGAGGAAATCAGGAGTTATGTAGAAATAAACCGGCAATGTTAACGCAGCCAAACTATGCATTACCTACATTTAACAGATTTCAAGCACTCAGCACTCTTGAAGATAATGACTGACAGTGTACCACCCGTCTACCCATTGGGGAGGTGGGACATGAAGGAAATGGGTCGGCGGGAATAGGGCTGATAGGTGAAAGTGTACTTGACATTGTTGAGCCTTGTTTCATACTCATTAAACAGGGAGACTGAGGACAGTATAGGGGTCTATTCAGACGGAAACCCACGGAAAAAGTTATAAACCTGTTCGTATTGAACCCCCTTACTTGTGAGGGAGACGCTAATAAGTGCATAAGTGAATAATCTATTAATAGTACAGGGAATTTCACAGTTAACGGCTATACTATCGTTACTTGGAATATAGCCGGACTGGCAAGTAAAAAGGACACGTTGGGCTGGGTGGATTTTATTAATAAAGATGACATTATCTGTCTACAAGAAACTTGGAATACAGATCATGTTTATTTTGAAGGGTTTACCTCCTATGGTCTATTAGCCACACCCTCTATGGCAGGCAGAGCGAAGGGTGGGCTGTTAATCCTTCTGTCAAATAAACTGCCTTTGGTTGTTAAAAGGGTAATCAAAGTAGGACACCATTCGCAGATATTGTGGCTGCATCATAAAGGCGGCTGGGATGTTCTACTGATTAACTTTTATAATAATATCTTTGACTCAACTCGTCATTATCCAGTTATTGAATTAGAGAAGGAAATAGAAAATTTGGTCACAGCAGTAAATACAAACATTGCTATAATATGGGTCGGAGAGTTTAATACCCCAATTTGTACCCTATCTATGACTAAAGTTTGTGGGTTTAGGAGTGATGAAGGGGATGATTGTATACACTTCCCGCATAACATCTATGGAGATATCTTAAATACAGTTTTGGTGAAATATGATCTCGATATAATGCTTTGCGCACAGGATGGGTACGGGAGGGAGATACCAACCTGTACTGGTAGAAATGCTAATACCACAATTGATCATGTTTTAGTATCTGCAAACATTGTACATCTATGTTCCACCCCATGGATTGCCGAATTGTTACTTAGTGACCACAATTGTATTATTATGCCAATGGTTGTGTGGGGCAATAAATTTGTAATACAAGAAATGGTTATTGATAATGTTATCCCGTATAGACCAAACGGTACCAGAATCAGGTGGAAAGGTACTAACTCAGTTAAAATTTAAAAAAATATTGTTTTAGAATGTGGTAAGGAGATATATGACAGTCTTGAAATGGAGGTTGAACCGGCTACGATGCTAATTAATTTTAGTAAAATTAATGATACTATAGATAAGATATTAACTGCACCACCGAGTAGGAAGCGTACGCATAATAGGGGTTGGTTCAATGACACCTGTACCAACTCGCTGAACCAGTTAAAACAAGCACTCTCCAGTAGACCCAGGGACAAAGCGTTAGTTGTAAACCTAAGATTAGATTACAAACTAGCCCTAAAACAGAGGAAGAGGGAGCTCCAAGAGGAGGCGTGGGATAAACTCTTGATGGCTGCGGATACTTCTAACAACAAATTCGACATTTCTTAAAAATGAATCTTATCCTGAACTTTTGTGCCATGTTAGTTGTGAGGAATGGGTGTCATATTTTTCTAATATTTTTAATCCATGTGATGAAGTTCCCGAGGCTTTTACAAACCCCAGCAAATGGCCCATTATCCCCCTAAATAGTACCCTTGATGAGGTCGAGCTAGGAATCAGAGGTAGCAAAGGGGAAAAGCGCTGGGCCCGGATGGCGTACCCATAGATGTCTATAAGACGGTGCCAGAATTATGGGGCCCGATACTCACTAGAGTCTTTAATGCTGCAGTTACAGAGGGAGTTCCCATGACTTGGGGTCAATCAGTTATTATTCCCATTTATAAAAGGGGAATAAATCGGAAGCCAAGAATTACCGGCCAATTTCCCTACTAGATTCATCAGTAAAGGTGATGAGTAGGGTTTTATTAGTAAGATTGGAAGAGTGGGCCGCGGATAACGGGATTTTATCACAAGCTCAATATGGTTTTAGAAAGGGGATGGGTACGTTAGAACAGTGTATTAATTTAGAGCTTTTAATTGGAAAATATACATGTGCCAAACAAGGGGCCTCTTTTATGCTTCGCTGATCTTAGCTGCGCATTTGATTTAGTGAATCATGCTATACTCTGGCCTGTTTTACTTAACCTTGGTGCCCCAGAACCTATCATTTACTTTCTTGCAAGGTTATACGAGAAATTATCGACTAGAGTCCGGTATGGCCAACAGGGTGAATGTACTCCCAATTTTAAGGTTAAACGTGGCATCCGCCAAGGCTGCGTCGTAGCACCTTTGCTTTTTACATTATTCATTAACGAAGTAGACACAGTACTTAAGTTGATACAGGCGGATGCCCCCCAAGCGGAGGGCCAGGATGTACCGGTTCTGCTTTATGCAGATGACGCTGTGCTTTTATCTAGAACACCGGTAGGCCTCCAGCGACTAATAGATGGGTTTACAGATTTTATTAAAGGGAGGAAGTTGTTGATAAACAAGGCCAAAATATATACAATGGTTTGTGGTCTAAGACCCAGGAAAACAAAATCTTTTTTTATAGACGGAGAAAGAGTGGAATCTGTCGACAATTTTTGTTATCTGGGGCTAACCTTTTCTGGTGACGGTAAATGGTCACGCGAAATGTCAAATGTCCGGGTTAAAATGTCAAAAAGTGTGCATGGGGTCCTTAGGTTTGCATCCAAACTAGGGGACTGTCGTAATAAAGACATGACATATATCTATAAAGCAAGATGCGCCTCCATAGCACTATATGGTGCATGGGTATGGGGTTACTATTCCAGCCAAGCACTACAAGTAGAGGAAAACTCTCTTTTAAAAAAGCTTCTGTGCCTGCCTGCATCAGCATCCTCCGAGTTAATTCATTGTGAAGTGGGGCTCAACTACTTGTCAGATTTGATCACACTGAGACCCCTATTGCTCTGGAGATCGATTTGGTCCAAAGAGGAGACAATATTTACTCAATCAATTATCAAGGACTGCCTGCGATTGGATAATTGTTTTAAGATCCCTTGGCTAAAATATATAGCAAATGTTAACAGAGACTTATTTAAGCTAACGATCTTGGAAAATCCAATTGATGTGTTAGGCTTGTCCAAACAGGAGATTAAGAGTACTTTTTTGTCTCGCAAGAAGGAGTGCAGGATGAGAATTGTGGGGAAACAAACTACATATCAGCTCTACCATTCACATATAGATTTTGATGGCTTTCAAAGTTACCTATCACTAGTTACAAGACCGTCTCACCGCTTTGTTTTAACAAGGATGAGATTAAGCCTTGTTCATCATCTAGTTGCATTCCCAGTAATGAAAGAGCGACCAGTCACCCCATGCCCATGTGATGAGCATACTAAGCAGAGCACCATGCACTTTCTACTTTTATGCGACCTGTATCGGAACTATAGAATTGTTTACCTAAAACCTTTGTTTAAGAAATCTGAGGGCATATTAGCAAGAACCTCGTTAAAATTATCGCCGTTTAGCGGCAGGAAACTGCCGCTAAAGCGGCGATAATGGGCTTGCTAATATGCGTTATAGAATTCAATAGAAGCCCAGGTTAGATGTGCAGGACATCTAACCTGGGCTTCTATTGAATTCTATAACGCATATTAGCAAGCCCATTATCGCCGTTTTAGCGGCAGTTTCCTGCCGCTAAAACGGCGATAATTTTAACGAGGTTCTTGCTAATATGCCCCATAATGTTATAACCACCAATGCTGCTATGAGCCTATTGTTTACACTTAGAGAGCCCGAGATTTGTTTTTATGCTGCAACATTTATTTTAAAATCAATTCACGCTAGAAAAAGTATGGTTTTTTAATGTATTTATTAATTGAGATTGCACTTTTTATAATTACATTTAACTGATTGTATAGGCATATTTGCTGTTTTTATGTATCTGCAATTGGATTATAGTGTCTGTGCTTTTATGGTTGCTACAGAATCCGAATAAAGCTTACTGAACTGAACTGAACTGACTTATTTCACTTTTCTTAAGTCCAGTTTTTGATAACTTTAGTGTAAAAGTAAATTTGTGAAATTTACTTTGGATGGCATATGTTAAAGTGGCATTTAAACTAGTTCTTTCAATTAATACACCTCTAGTGTCCAATATATGTGGTTGAATCTGGCTGCTGGAGGAAAATAGCCTGGCTTCTGAACCCAGAAAGACAGAAGTGTTGTCAACATTTTGCTACTTGGCACAAATTAGCTATGTGGAAGGCAAACAGGATGGATAATAGAGCAAAGGGCAGCCTTTGCATTTTGTGACTTACTGTTCCCAAATCGGGCTGAGAGGTCCTGCTCCTATTTATTTTCATAGTCATTCTACAATCTTTGGCTCCAAACAAAGGAGGAGGTGGGAAAACCAGCTCTGATCCTGCCAGCTGAGAGAAGTGATTGTCTAAATAAGGAAATGGTTAGGTAGCTGGAAAGAAGACTTCTTGTGGCAGAATGGTTTTGCAACATTAATTCAAAGGCTTCCTTGAAATTGTAATGTTAATTGTTGAGCAAGTGCTACAAAAAGAGGGGGATATAGGGTGGAAAGTAGATGAGATTGGGAAAATTCTTCAATCACTGGCTACTGCACATGAACAAACTGACATCTCACCACCATCTCATCATAACATTCTTGGACCTTGGAAGATTCCACCTAAAAATCTAAGCCCCCCTTTAAGACAGAAGACTCCTGATGCCTCCTGAAAGAAAAGGATTTAAAGATTCCTGCTCTTAGATCTTTATTTTGCTGAATTTATCTTAACCTCACGGTAAAGGTAACCAGTCTCAGAGATACATGCCCAGGTACAGCTTGCAACCCTGCCCTGCGGAAAGACTTTGAAAAACCAAAAAAAAGTGATTACGTCTGAAGGTAAAACCTTGGACAGAGTCGAGGCAGCAAAGCTATCTGACCCATGAAATGACCTTTAGGCTACAATATATAATTTCCTTCCACTTAGAAATATCTAACTTCGAGGACCTCAACCTTACCCAATTTAAAGAGTTTGGTGGGTTTCTTCTCCAGTGTTCTAAATTGGTTTAGATGTATTATCGTGCTTTGTTTTTTGACAAAAAACTGTTCATAGTGATTGAGTTATTGCTCACGTGCGACTGGCCAACGTTAAGTTGGCGAGCGCAAGTGAGAATTTGCATTCCCTAGCATGATTTTCAAGCACTAGAACGCCACCCGGTGAGATTTTCTCAACACAGGGAGTCACAGCAAGTCGCAACCGTTCACGTTCAGAAAGCTGCTGCTCGAGAAGAAAATGTACTTGAGCGACAGAAAGAAGCAGCACCCTCTGGCACGCCACGTGGCGCAAAAGATTTTACAGTGCAGACCAAGTTCCCAGCACTAAATATCAGAGTGACATGTTGAATTCCATGGAATGTCGCTGAGTTTTTATGTAACGCCACCAAATTCTGTAGAGTACAGCTCTGCGAGCTCCATCCACCCCTAAATGTTGCCACCTTTACTCTGGGGATGTGCCTGCTGCTTGTGCCACAGTTACCAGTGTTTAAATAAATATTCTCTAAGAATTTGAATTATTTTGGCCTATGTACATTGTGTTTATTAAGTTGGTTGAAGAAACCCACTCTCAATTTCTGACTTGGCTATTCCAGTGCGGGCAATATTTCCATTTTAATCATGTGAATCATCTGATCAGAATCAAGGAAGTCTAAGGCCCTGATGCAATATGCCATACCATATAATCTGAAAATTGCACGTCCAGCATTAACATTATCATCCTCCATTTTTTCAACATTTTAAACATCTTCGGAGATGTGGGGGAATAACTCTGTATAACAATTTTTTCCACCTGCCATTACAGCAAATCTCCTAGACAGGGATGTCCAACCTGGCCGAGGCAAGTTGGATGTGTGTCATTTGTCAGGATAACCAATAACAAGGTAAAATATTTCCATTTAATCAAGTGTATTCAAATGTATCTATGGTGGATATCCAGAAAATCTGGCAAAAATCATCCCCTTCCTGCAGTATTTTTAACCAGTCCTAAGTAATGTTCCAACCATAAACAATCTTTCTTCCTAGATTTTGTGCAGAATGGTGTTACATTTAAAAAAAATATATATATATATATATATATATCTAAACCACAATATTGACTTACACAATATTGTCTAGGTAGGTAGACAGTACGTAAGAATACTAAGGGGCTCATTTACAAGCCCCATGCGACACCGTAACATCGCTTTTAATGACTGCAGAGTCATATCTAGTAGGTCACGTAAAGCCACCCTGCGTGGCTTTTCATGGCCTCATAGATATGGTGTGAAGCAACACAGTGCAAGTTGCTGCGTTGCCTCACACTGCGATAGGGAGGCAACCATGTAATACCCATGGCATTTGACACATTCCCAGATTTGCAACCTGCTGTAAACCTGGGAATGTGTCAAAAGCCTATGCCTCCCCAGGGGTGACATAATGGTGGTTTTTGTAAAGGAAGGTGTCCCTTCCTGCACAAAAACAACCTGATTTCAATGCAGGCACCCTTGTGCAACGGTGCCTGCATTGGTGCTAGGCAGCCATTTGTGCTCCAGCACAGTGTAAGAGGACAGGAATGTGCTGTATCTCATTGATACAGTGCATTTCTGCCCTTTTCTTTTGACGCAGGGCAGCGCAGCAAATTGAGGTGCAGCAGTGCCCTGCATCAAATTGTTGTAGATAAGCCCCTAAATCTATACTTGTTTCTATATGTTTTCCTTACCAATTTAGGGCCCGATTCCGATGTCGTTCGGAAGGCCTCCGAATCGGATTTTCCCAGATCCCATGGTTTTATATCTTGGCCTTCAGTATATGATTTTTACAGGCAACTACTAAGGGCCCGATTCTGATCTCACTAGGAAAGCCCTCCGTATGACTCAGATCCGGATTTTCCCAGATCTGATTCGTAGCCCTTATTTACGACCGAATCGTACACAGGTCCGAACGACCAAGTACGATGCAAAGATCGCGTACGTGCCGACCAAATCATTTCTGGGACCCGAACTTGTTCGTACAACTTGTTCGTAGCCAAATCGTGCCGCGCTATGGAGCCGTAGTCCGACCGAGCGAGTACGATGCACGATTCGGACAGCCACTTTGCCTCGGTCTCAGGGAGACGAAACGGCAGCCGGAAGCTTACTTTGGGGGGCCGTAGCACACCCCCCTTCACCCGGGGCCCTCTGAATCTATCACAGGGGTGTGCCCATGGGTCCACCCAATCCAGGCATGCACTGTGTGGCGGGCACCATGGGGTGCCCACCACAGGGTGTATGCTTTTCCCCACCTAGCCCTTTTCTGCTAGAGGTGCCTGCGTACGCATCTGTACACGGGCTCCCATAGAGGTCAATAGGAGTCCGAGCGAACCGAATCCATAAGCATACGGCAGCATCGTACTCGCTGGTTCGGACTCCCAGAGCATGTCTCGCTTGGAAAGCCCTCTGGATCTGAGTCATACGGAGGGCTTTCCTAGTGAGATCAGAATCGGGCCCTTAGTAGTTGCCTGTAAAAATCATATACTGAAGGCCAAGATATAAAACCATGGACCTCATGTATGAAGCACTTTAACAGTTGCAAACTCACAGATTCGGTAAATCTGAGGGTTTACAATCAATAAAACACTTTTTTAAATGTAATAAGCCCATTTACTGCTTCAGGAATGGTTTTCAAATTGTAAAATTGGCTTAAGAAACATTAAGGAATCGCTATATGGAAGTTGCGTTTTAAGGGGTTTCTTCCTAATACCAATCCCTTAAGGTATTTATTAATATTTTGCGCCCAAAATCAGTTTGAAAAACATTAATATTCTACCACCAACTCAGAGGTGGTGGCAGCCCATTCTCAAACTGGAAGGGGTCCCAAAGGGACCCTTTCCCCTTTGTGAATGGTGAAAAAGCATTTTTTTTTTAAAGTAGGCAATGGTCCCATGGACCATGCACCACTGGCAATCTTTAAAAAGACTTGCACTTCCTTTTTTAAAAGCATCTCGTTTTCCTTAAAAAGATTGCTTTATTTAAAAGCAATCACAGACATGGTGGTTTGTTGACCCCCAGCAGGCCACCATGCCTGTGATTGCAACCAATCGTAGTGGGTCGCAATTTGCAACCCACCTTGTTAATATAAATGATGTAGAACAAATTGCGACCCACTAGGATTCTGTATTTTGTGAACCAGCCTATTAACATGTAGGTTGGTTCGCAAAATAATAAAGGTTGGTGCGAAAACTGCAACCTCTTTTACATAATGCATTCTTCGCCCCGAGGCCCCATGTTCCTAAACATGTCATTCATACTTCAAATAATATGTACAACACACTGCTTTACGGGAGACTTCAAGTGTATGTTGATGACAGCAAGACAAAAGAAGCATTTTCAATGCATTTGGTCTCAAATTTGTCATAGTCGGAGCTATTGGCGTTGTAAATGACAATATCTTTTATTTGGTGTGGTTTGGAGTGTAGTGGAAGTTTGAACAGAGACACAGCGGCAGCACAGCCTAGAGGACGTAGAAGAATGCGGAAATACAACTGGGACCCAGGGTCGGACTGGGAACCCAAAGCAGCCCTGCTAATTTTCTCAGACCAGCCCCTGGAGAAGCACTACCTGGACCCAGGAGGCTGGAAACGCTTGCTTCCTGCTTTTGTTACTGGGGGCCAAGACTGCAGCACCGCTGCAAAACCGGCCTCACGTAACTGTAAAGTTTCTGCTCCTGGCTGTCATCAGCCGCTCTGAAGCAGTAATCTAGGCTTTAATCTAAAACCTTCATCAACAAACACAACATAAACTGCAGTCACACATTTACTTCCACCATTAACGTACAGGCGGTACTCAGGAAGAACTAATCAGCCATCCCTAGCTAACAAAAGTACTCATAAATTTCTAAATGTAGCATGGACTCCATCTTCCTTCCTTCGGTGTCTGGATCTCCAGCCACAGGAATACAGGCGATACACTTCCACTGTCTGGGAAACTGTCTTCACCTCCCATTTTGAATGCTGACCCAAACTAAGGATGGATTTAGAACTCAGGCTGATTCACACTAAGAGCATTACTACTGCACAAATGCTACACACACACACACACATACTGCACATGCACCTGACATACAAAGACTATGCCAGCGCACACTTCTGTGCATATACATCACTGTGGGACTTTAGACAAGAGGGGCACTCTCAGTGACAGAGACGAAAAGATCTAGTCACACTATACTTCTCCAAAAACACAGTACGTTGCCACCACTGCTCCATGTAATCTACCCAAGAACAGAAATAGTAGTCCTCTGTCAATAGAAGGCCTCTCCAGGTCACAGGACAGGTCCAGGACTTCAGATGGTCAGGGAAATGCCTAGGCATTTGAACACACATTAGATCAATGTGATGCTAGGGGAAAATATAATAGTCAGGATATCAGACATAAATGGACAAGGGAACCCATCTGCATATCAGGTAGAAGACATCCCTGTCCCAAAAAAAGGATAAATTAGATTTTGGTTGAGCGGAACTGTCATTGAATGAATGATCCAGGTCAAACCACCTAAACATGGAAAATCTCTAGCGGATTAAGTGCGGCACAGCAGAGGTTTATTGAAAAATGAAATAAAATATACTTGGATACTAGTCACATTTCTAAGGGACAAACAAACCTCAACTGCTGGATGCCGCTACAACGAAAGCAGATTCCTTCACCACTGCAAACAAGCAAAACATTTGGAAATCTTTCTATACTGGAAGAAATTGAAAAGCATCCTTAGTAATACAGAGGAAATAGTACTGAAGGTAGCATGAACAGGTGGGCATCACCAACAAACTAAAGAGTATTTCTGAAGAGTCTACGTTTCTTTTACTTCTGAAATACATAAATGAAAACCTGGAAAAAAAATTGCTGATTAAAAAGTGCACTGTACAAAAGGTAAAAGGTTGCCTGCACCTAGATTCTAACACCAGGTGAGTAGTTTTACACCCAAAATATTCTTCAGCAGCGAACTGTAGAGCTTCGTGTGTCCATGTAAAAGTCGATCTTTTTGTAAAGGGCTTAATATGGACATTTTACCCCTTTTCCCTTTCTTCTATGTGTGCCACTTAAAGCAGTGATTTGCAAAGGATCATTTACTCCAGCTGAGCAGGTGGGTTTAGAACACAGATCTGATGGGCTAAGGGGTTGACAACTTCGGATCTAGATATCTACTAGGAGAACAAGAGGCCCACCCCTGTATTATCGCCTGCTGATGGACGCGATCTTCAGAATCTCAGCGGTTTCCCTGCTCATGGTTCCTGTGATATTGCTGTACGAATGGAAAACCAAGAAAGAAAAACAGTGAATAATTCAGCAGCCAGTCCAATCAGAAGCCAGGCGCTGGTGACTTCTGAAAGCATGGAAGAATTCTCCCACTGCCCTTGCCAAAGTTCCATGTCTTTCCACAGAGTTAGAGCTTTGGAGGTCTGGGTGGGACGTTGGACAAGATGCCAATTTCTCCCTTTAAAAGTGTGGCCCTTACAAAATAATGAGCCACCGGAAGTGTTGGAGGAACCATGGCATTTGCATTCATGAGCTGCATGGCTGCAAAGTTATTTTTGGACAATTGCTCACTACCTAGAAAAGAGCTGCATATAAAAATATTTTTGTCGCACACGGTTGTATCCGTTTCACTCACGGAAAAATTGCCTGAGTCTGGGCTAATGTGTCTTTAAAATAAGTCTGGCTCTCGGCTATAAAGGTCAGTGTGTAAAAAACATGGAACACAATGTAATACATTGAAAAGTGTTTTTAAAGAGTCGTTTGTATTAGAGGGAACTGCTGTATCTTTATAATTATACGACCTTAGTGGTTTCTAAAAGCAAGATAAATGACCTCAAGAGGACCGGGTAGAAGGTTGGAGGAAGCTGCAGTAATACTTAGGGAATGGTAAAGGTTTATAACTGTTTGACTTTTAACAGTGGAACCAAGAGCAAAAAAAAAAAAAAAGGATTAAGCGCAGAAAAATGCAAGAAATTGCGACCTTTTCTAAAATATGCAATGAATTAAACACAGACGTACATCACATATCAGACGAAAAACCACTAGACTGAGGCAGGAGTACTAATACACAACAAGCACATTAAGAAAATGAATAATTAATGAGGACTGACCTAAAACGAGCCACACCTGAGAGCTTGAGTACCCACCAGACTAGCACAGATAAACTCAACGGCAGTCTCCCTGGAGCCACCGCAGTGGTTCTAGCAAATCATTTATATCTGGGTGGCGTGCGTGGGGCACTCCCAGCGTCAACCTGGAAGTCGAAGTTCAGCAGGGGTGCGTCTCACCATCGCCATCTTGCTAGCAGCACATTATATTGAAAAACATGAATTAGCACTAGCGGTAGTTACATGTAGGCTCCTCTCCAGGACAGAACTCACCATAGAAAGTGAGACGCAGCCATAGCGAAATCCTCCTGGGGAAAGAGGCGTGGCCGTTCGCGTAAACACCAAGATGGATGTAGAGGGCGGACTAAGTAGTTATGTCCAGAATTAATTTTTGCGGTTTTATATAGCGCTAACTCGACCGGCAGATATTGGAGCATTTGGATGGGCATTGTTAAGCCGTCGGGACGAGCAGGAGAAAGGAAACCCTGAAGACAATGCCCAAACAGGAGGAGGGGCCATCACACGCTGTGCAGTGTGATGGCCAAACAAAATGTTCTCTAAGTAAAAACGCTGGAAAGAGAGCTAAGTATGCAAAGGAGAGATATTTACAGAAATGCACGAATAACTAGGCAGCATTTCTGAATGCCTCATGAAACAACTAATGGCATTTGCTGGGTGGGCCAGAGCTCATAGAAGAGGATACAACAGGTCAATCAAAGCTCAACCTAAAAAAGATGACTAATGGAGAATAATGAGTATTCAGGTTTTTACCCAACTAGACAAAAGCATCACTCACAACTCAGACCACATTTGTAAACTTTTTATCTTATAGCCTTACAATATTTGAATTAGAATGCATGCACCGATAATGTCATGGTTAAAAGAAATCCAAAATGAATTCATTACAGTACTGTAAGCAAATCTGTATGCAAGGATAAAGGGCCTATCAATTAGAGGACCTAATTCACAAAAATGTGTAAAGGTATGCAGAAATTTTACTTCTTTGCTTGAAGGTACAAGATTTTCCAGGAGTTCACTCGATAAATTGGGCCAGCTGTTGGGCTCCTGGCATACTGCAGGAAAACTTGTTTGTCAACATAAGGAGAAATGAGGAAACGTTTAGGCGAGCCATATCATCTCCTTGCCATAGAAAACTGTTCAAAAAGGATAAGACAATCTCCTCTACCAGGAACGCATCTGGTTCTGTGACCTTGCTATGAAAGCATTCAAGTGAATGTTATTTTGGGGTTTTTTCCACCATGGGTGAAAAAAAACCTTTTCCGACATCCCCATCAAGTGTGTTGCTAGTCACAGATTACCTTTTACTGTGGCAGAATCACCGTCCACAGAGTGGTTAATCCATGGCCATATAACTTTACCGGTCACAACTTTCCAGTTTCAGTATTGCCTAGAACAACAACAGGCAGGCAGATATGAAGAGATGGGTAAGGAATTCATCAAGGAATCTTGGAAATTACCATATAGATTTTGATGCAGGAGTGGGGAACTAGAAGTGTTTCTAAGCAGTACAAACTGTGAGAACGCTTTAAGTGGATCTCTCATATGCCAGGATATTATGCTGCACGGTGCCTGCAATTGTTCAGTAGCGAACCTATCCTGTCACTTGAGGGGTACCCCGGCAGCCGTGATTACTCCAGTATTCAGGCTACTTTCAAATGGGAGTTACTTGATGCTGAATGATCTAGGTTGTTGTGGGATGCTTCCGGGCATTGCATACTTAGTCACCGTGAGCTCCAGGGTTACTTGCTGTATGCAAGTATTGTTTCCACCGACACACACAGTCAGGGAGGTGCCGCTATGGCCTTTGTTGAATGTTTCCCTTATACGGTTTGATACTCTGAGCAGAATGAAAGCCATGCTTTTACAGAAAACTGCACCCTTAACCTCCACCCGGGACACTTTTGATCTCCAAGTAGCAAGGTCCTCGGCAGAGATACAGGCACTCATACGTAAGAACTGCCCTTCCATTTCGCAGAAATGGTAAATCGTATCTTTAACTTGTCTGATACGACGGGTATAGTACACCTATTTAAGACCATAGATTTGGGACTGTTAAGCACCTTTCAGATGGTCCTCGGAGTTATACCAAACTTTATACACTCAGTATTCGGAAGCATTTTTAGAGGACTTCCGCTGATCCTATTTCTCATAGCAGGAATCCTGATTGTACTTTTTCTGCTACGCAATGGACGTCCCAGTCACCAAGGAGATGGAAAAAGCACTCCAGGAGCACAATACCGTGATCGCATGGTACAACATCTGGGCACATCTCCCCTAAGGGAACTGAGTGCATCTTGGTTCCTGTCATTTAGGGCAGTCTGGATGGACTGCATCTTACCTGTTCTCCGATGCCTGTTCTGCGGAGAAGAATGCGTGTTGGTTCTCTGTCTGACACTTCCATCAGTTGTGCAACCGGACGTTGATGCATTACTGGACCCGATAACGGCCCATGTTCTCTAGTGTCCCCAGCGTATTCCTATGTTGATGGCGGCATTCTTAGAGCCTCCACAGGAACTCTCTGCTCCTGTTGGAATGGTAACCAGCTCCTCCACTGACACCCAGGCCTTGGATGGCGCACAGGCTGCCCCAGCATCGGCTGCAGGCAGTACGGAAGATCATCTGTGCTCGATTGACGTAATCTGTGAGGTGTTACAGGGATCGTCGTCTGCGAAGGCTGGCAACAGCAAAGTTGCATCTACCAGCCAGGACACATAAACATTTGGCTCGTCGTGTGCTGGGAAAAATTCTTTTTTTTTTTTTTAAACAAACTCCAAATTGGAACTCCAAAGCAAATTGACACTTTTTATGACCTGCATGGCTTTCTGATGCTTGTAGTTGTTCGAACTATATAGGGACACAGTAGAGCTATTGCTTGAGTGACAATTCTTCTGTTTTAGCACTTTTTAGAGTTTTTAATTTTTTTTAGCAGAACTATGGTTTTTACTACATATGTTTGCGTACCAGTACCTAGACAGGTAGTATGTTAGAATTAAATTATGTCATCCAGTCGGATGAGGAGTGGGTGTTATATTCCAAATAGGTACCCCAATATAGGCCAGGTTAACATCCCAACTTTTCACCTATATTCGTCCCTACACTACATACATAACGGGCTGCTAGGACTGACCCTTTACCTAGTTACAGTACTGCTTACAGAACGTGGGGTTTTCCCTGAACAATATCCTCATACATTATGCATGAGGATCATTGGATTCTTGGAAACTCAGCATGACTACCATCTCCTGCATAATAACTATGTACAAGGTTCATTCCCGACGTCATCCTAAGTCTGACAGTGGCACAACAAGGTGGAACCCCCTGGGGATACCTTCAGGTATATAACCATCACATCTTGCTGAGATAGAGAGAGGAGATCACGACTTCCATGCCGACAAACTGACTCGAGACACTGAGGTTCCTGCATGCAGATAGTCCAGCTCGCAGTGGTCTGAACGTCCCTTACAGGGTGTCCAACTCGAGACCAAGATGGGGTCCCACAGTCTCTCACTTCAGGTAATGGGGTTGACTCTTTCCTAGAGGGATTCTTGGCTTAACACCTACATACATGCTAGGTACACTTAGGTACATCCAGTTAGGGTAGCATCGTAGGAGTATGCATTTTATTGTCATGTATTTTATATACTTGCCTATATTCATGATTATAGCAGAATGGTAGCGATCTACCATCCTTTCACCTTCTTAGTGCTTCTAATCATTTATATCTGTTTCTGTCTAGTGGTTGTTTCAACACACCTATTTTACACTAGAATGACGAGCGTTCAATAAATGCTTTTTGAAAAACGTCCATATCGTTTATTCTGTATATCTCTCTGAGACCAAGTGAGCACGAGTGACTGAGCGAAAAGTATTGCACTGTTTCCACGATTCTGAGGGATCAGGTTTGTCATGTTCGATAGTTGCCAAGAACTATTCTCTCCTTGGTAAGAGGAGTTTCTAGTGGCACTGTGAGCTAGCTGGTATAAAGGCCAACATACTCAGTGGGGGTGTCTGGAATCAGTCTGGACACCAAGCCTACAGTGTATGTTGTCTAAACGTGCAGATCCTGTATAGGTTTTATAGGAACTACACGACACTCTGCTCTCGACTAAACTCATCTATTAAATCTGCTCGAATCCCAGTATCATGGAAATATGCTGTAATAACTCCCATTCTAAAAAAACCTAACACGGACCCTTCAAACTTTCCAAATTATACGCCTATTTCTTTACTACCTGTACCAATTAAGATGCTAGAATCACATATTAACTCTTCTCTTACTCAGTATCTTGACATCAATAATTTTTTGAATCCTATACAATGTGGCTTCCAGGCAGCGCATTCCACTGAATCACTTTTGCTCATGGTGACAGAGAGCTTGAAGCACTAACTGGATGTAAAGGATACAGCCCCACTTATACTGCTTGATTTTTCAGCTACCTTCGACATCATTTCCAGTAAGATTCTTATACATTGTCTGCTGGAAATTGATGTTGAAGGCATTGCCCTGGGCTGGTTCCCAGACTTCTTGAATAATCGTAATCAATGGCCTGATTACGATGGCGGTAGGCCCACCACCTACATCCTTTCGGTGGTGGGCCCTCCGCCATCGTACTGTGGTTTTTTGCCCGCCAGATTGCCATGGCGGGTGGAAACGTGGCGGTCGGAAACACCAACCGCCGCGGTTCCGACAGGCAGTCATTTTCCGACCGCCTGTTGGAGAAGCTGCATTGCCCAGAATGGCAGTGGGGCCTGTTAGGCACTGCCGATCAAATTAGCATGTCCATCCCCGCCAGCCTTTCCATGGCGGTTCAACTGCCATCAAAAGTCTGGCGGGGTTGGACTTTGGGGGCCTGTTGTGGCCCCCCCTTATGCAGGGCAACTTCCGTTGTGCACTTGGGGGGCACCTATGGTGCCCCCCTACATTTCCCTGCACCATGTGGCAGGCACCGCGTGGTGCCTGCCACATAGTGCAGGGAAATGCAAAACGGGCATTTTTTCCATTACGGTGGGTGCTGCAGCCAGCAGTACCCAGCGCAATGGAAAACATGTACAATGCGACTGCCACAGTGGCGGTCGCATTGTAATTGGCTTATGGGACCCTGACACTATGTCGGGCGGTCCCTATCTCCGTTAGGGTGGCGGGCAGATGGGAGTATGCCCGCCATCCTAATCAGGCCCCAACTTTTCAAACTTTCTTCTTATTCTTCCTCTCTGGTGCTGATTGATCAGGATGGACCCCAGGGTTTGGCAGTGAGTCCGACCCTCTTTTATATCTATATGGCTCCCCTTGCCAGATTTGTAAAGCAGCATGGTTAACTGTATCACTAATGTTGGACGATGGATAAACAAGACTCAAGTTCATTCAATGTACGACATCTGTTACTAAGTGTATCTCCCAAAATCATCTATGGTTAAACTCTGATAAAATGGAGTTATTGATTTGTGGTCCTAATCCTCAAATTTGGATGGATAACTGGTGGCCAGTGGAAATAGGGGCACCACATTGACTCTGTTAGTAATCTGGGAATCAAATTGGACTCCCAGTTATCTTCCTCTTTATAGGTTCAGGAGATCACCAATACTTGTTTTGGTGTCCAAAAACCCTACATAAAGTGCTTCCATTCCTACCATTTCCCACCTGGAAAACAGTGGTTCAGGCACTCGTTACCTCGAATCTAGATTACTCCAATGCCTTATTTCTAGTAATCTCCAAATGACTTGTTGATAGACTGCAAATGGTTCAAAATGCTTCAGCCAGAGGGTTACTTAATATCCTGAGGCACTGCTCAGTCTTCCTGAAACTTAAGGACCTCCATTGGTTTCCAATCTCTGAGCGCATCCAGTTAAAATGTTAATACATATCTATTGTGCGGTGCACAGGTTTGGCTCATTAGGTCTTCAGAACATTTTTTCTTTCTATATCCCTTCCAGATCTTTGAGGTCAATGGAAGCGCTTTTCCTGCATCCACCCAGAATTCGGTTACCAATGTATGGTGGCAGCTCGGCTGCCTTTCTGGAAGCAAGATTATGGAATGGTTCACCTTTGCCCTCCCCTTGATTATGGAGCAATCCCTCTTCTGTAAAAGGCTCAAATCCTGGTTCTTTAAGCAGGCATTTAACTAATTGTTCTATTTCTTTTGTCTGTTGGTTTTACGTTATGTTATCTGCTCTGTTATTGTTGGGATTTTTAATCAAGCAATTGGTGCCTCGAAGCACTCTTCTGAGCAATATGGAGCTTTATAAATCCTATATTTATTTCTTTGCTTCTTGCCCTCTGTGCAATTCTAGACAGAAACCCACCTTATGCAAATCAGTCTTGGTCCTGCTCTAATAGCAGTGGTCTACCACAAACTGAAGACCAGGACCCCTCCGGATTGGAACACATTCAACCCCAGATCGTTTTCGACCTACTTAGATCTCACCAGTGAGGTATAGTTTAAGTCCTACGGCACTGTGAGCACAGGTCCCACATATGGGCATACTTGTCACACTTAGGAAGTCTACTGCAAAAACAACAAGGTGGTGGAACGAATGCTTGAATTAATCTCAACCACTGGCAATTGCTCTAAGCCCCATTTGAGACCACTGTTTTCTGTGCACTGTGGCATACTAGATAGACACCTGCTTTAAGCTAATCAGTCTTGGCCCTGCTCTAATAGGGACAGTCCAACCAAATTACCAGACAAGGTCCCCTCCAGATGGAGGATATGTCCAAAGGGGTTGTATGGGAGTTGCTTAGGATGGCGTTGGCCATAAGGATTGTGAGAAGTTCCTAGGATCTCTTTATCGCTGCTCTCTTCTGAGCTGAAGGCCAATTCTTTGAAGTGGGTATCTACCTCGCATAACATTTCTTTTTCACTTGAGATGATTGATAATAATAGTCATCTTTTACACAAAAGTGCACTTTTTCCATGAGAAAAGTTGTTAGTGTCCTTCCTCAATTTCATGACTTTTGAATTTGTGAGGAAGTTCTTCACATACTCACCACATTTTTGGTGACTTTAATCAATAGTTTGTCAGTATTTCTGCAGAATTTGCAACCCGAATGAAATCGTTTTTTGTGCATTTTCATGCTAATAAAGACCAGTCTCACCCATGGATTCATCTAGACTATTTGAGTTTCATTGGTGCCAAAAGACCTGTTGAGCTAATATGGCTCCCAGGTATTGGGTAATCATTGCAACATGCAGAGCAGTCTTTATCTGACCGATTTTGAGATTGATGAGTGATTTCCAATAATCTACATGACAGAGTAGCTGCATGATGTCAATGTCCCTTAGTAAGGCTCTTGCTGTAAGACTCTTGGCCACAATCTCATCTGTACAGGCCAAACCTACTCCTTCAGGATTGGCAGCCGATGTGGAAGAAAGAAGGTCCGATTGTGGTGATACCTTCATTATTGTGCAAGTAGAATAGTCTCATCTGGATTACTGAAGCAAGACCTGAATTATTTATCTTTGAATTACTCTCTCTGCATAATGTGTCATCTGTAGGATCATAAACATAAATAGACAATCTGATTAATTATGTCTGAGGCAGTTCAATGAGTAAAATTTTCTTTATCAAGGACTTTTCACCCCTGAGGCATTATATGTTAGTGTCTCTATAGCCACCGTTTACTGAGATATAGAATGAGAACAACGTCAGTGGACATCATATATGTAATATGTCTGGATGTAGTTCTCTTCTAAGTTGTCTTTTTTTTGTTAAACAATTCCTAAATATATGTTTGCTAACAATTCTTGAAGACACATTTTCCGTACTCCCTCTCCACCACCTTGCCACCTGAGGACATAAGTACACATCCATTTTGCTTTTCTGTCTTTCTGAGCGTGAGAAACAATTATGCCCCATGACTAGGTTCTCAATTTTGGTTCCTGGTAACTGATTTTCCAAAGAGTTTTGCCCACTTAAGTATTTAAATCTAACACTAGGAGCCTGATTCACAAACACAGTCGTGAGCATAGGAAGTACTACTACAAGAATCCTTTTTATATACTCGTAAATGTCTTTGAAAATAGGACCCGAAACATCCAACTCCCTATTAGTACATCTGGAAAGGGGGCACAGTCCTTTTGATTTGTAGCAATAGTGCAAAATATTACCTGAACATATTATTTCCATTTTATTCGCTGATGTAACTTCTAAATTTGAATTTGCAAAGTGCTAATTCATTCACGTAAATTGATTTACTCTTTTGTAAACTCACACTACTAAGGTATCATTTTCTGCACAGTAAATCAGCTTTAATGGACAGGGAGTAGGCGACCTAGTGCGGGTGTTACAATGGTGAAATGGGGAACATCAAAATACTTGTGAGTTTTTGAATAGTCATCACCTTCAAAAACCCCATCCTAACCATGGACACACTCACAGACGTGCTCTTTTAAGTGAATCCATATACAAGGCAGTAATGGGGAGGGATAACCCCCAAAAATTAGTGGGAGATGTGAGAAAGGGTTACTTTAATAGAGAAACATTCAGGTAAAGAGCAAACGTTATAGAGTGTCAATGCAAATTTGAAAAGTAGTTTCATGGGCATAGAAAACTCACAGAGGCTTATGTTTATCAGGAAAGCTGCGACCATTGCAGCAATACTACTTCTGAAATTTTTAGAAAATTCCAAATGTAGCTCTAAATCTTCGGTATTAATATCACATAAATTGCTAAAGTACTAAATTTAACGATATAGGAATGGTCATTTCAGTAGAGGTAAGCACAATTACCTCCCGTCCCTCCCTCGCCTTCCTTCAATACAAATGAGGCTCCGCCTCCCACCCAGACCCACCCCCAGCATAAAAACTCTGCCCGCCCCCACCTCCACCTGTTTTTTTCTGTCTCCCTAGTGAGACTTACCTTCAGTTCCTCCCTGTGGCGGTGCCGGGAGTCTTCGAGTTGGTTCTCTGCGACGGCGGTGCCCTCGACGGAGTTCTCCTGGCGCTGCCTCCTCTCCTCGTCTCCCTCGTGGATGGGGGCGGAGCGGTGGCTCAGGAAGCCGCTGCGTTGTTTGGCGGCCCTCCTGTGGCTGGGGCTGTGTTTCCGGGTCGGGCCTGCTTGGCTGCCTCTGCTCCCGGACTGCACTCCTCACGGTGTCCTGGTAGGACGGGTTTTTGGCCCGTGGTTTGTTCCTTTACGCTGTATGGGGGTACCGGGTGCTGTGACTTGCTGTTTTCCCTTGACTGGCGTGGGGTCTGTCCGCCTTGTCTTAGGGCTGCTGGGGTCTGTTTTCCACTTGCTGCCCTGGGTCGCTGGGGTTGTTGGGGGCCTTCTGGGGTCTTCTTCCTCTGCTGCTTGGTCACCGGTCCCCCTGGGGCGCCCCTGGCTGCATGGACTTCGCGGGGGTGTTGGTGCCTCTCCTGTCTGTGGCTGGTGCAGGACTTGGCTGTGGCTGCTCTGTCCGGTGCTTCGGGCTCCGCCGCTGCCTTCTGGTCTGTCCCGTACTCGTCCGGCGGATCCTGTGGGCGGATGGTTTCCGTCTGGGTCCTGGGGTGCTGGGCCTTCTCCCGCCTCTGGCGTTGCCTTTGGCTCTGGGGGTGTGGAGGGTCACTTGGGCTCCTGTGCTGGTCGGCTGGGCTTTCCTCTTCCCTGCTGGACGGGCCCTGTGGGTTTCATGGTGTTCCTGGCCCGCCTGGTTGGGCTTGCCCTTCTGTCCCGGTGTGGGGATAGGTGCTGTGGGAGTGGCGTGCGTTGCCCGTGCTTGCTGTTTCCGCTTTTGTGTACATTGTGCTTGCTGCTTTGTCCTCTGTGGGCCGCCCCTGTGTGCGGTCTCTTTCCTCCGCCCTGGGCGTTCCTTCTGTGCTGTGTTGGTCCTGTTTGGTTTCAGGTTCCTTTACGCCCTCTTTTGCATCAGTGGGTTTTTCCTGCGGTGCTGCGGGTCCCTTGCTTCCTCCGGCGGCTTTGCTTGTTGGGGGTGTTCACCTCTTTCCTCCCGTTGGGCTGTTGGTCTCTGTCCTGGCCGCTCTGCTTGTTGGGTCGGCTGTTCTCCTTGGCTGTTGCTGTGGCGCTGGCCTGTTCTCTGCTTCTTCTATGCCCTCCTTGGTGTGGGGTTTCGTGGCTTTGGCGGCAGCTGTGCGAGCCTCCGGCCTTGGCGCCTGGTGGGCCCCTGCTCTTGTCGGATCTCTGCTGTTTGGTGGAGTCTGGCCTGGTTCGTGCCTGGCTGGGTGGCTGCCTGGGACTATTCGGTGCTGTGGGCTGCAGGTCCTCTGTCCTTCTGGCCGCCTTGAGGCTTCTGTGTGCCTTTACTTGTGTGGGGCGTCCTGCCTTTCTGGGGTGCCTTGTCCTGGGGTCTCTCCTTTGTCCCCGTTGTGGTCTTCTCCTCTGCCTTTACGGTGGGTGCGGTTTGGCCTGTTTTTCGCCCTGGCTCCCTGCCTCCTCTCCTGCGGGCCCTGCCCGACTGGGTCCCTGTCGCTGCTCTCTGTTCGGTTCCCTACGGTGGGTGGTCGTCTTCGGCCTTTTCTTCCTCGGTGGCGGCGGCCCATTTCTGGTGGTTGGGTCCTGTGTACTTTGGTTCTTGTGTACAGGGTCTTCTTGGTGCAGGTTCCTCCGGATTCGGGGGTTCGGTTGCCTCCACTGCCTGTCTCCGGTCCCCGCGGGTGGCTCTGCTGGACTGGGTGTCCAGTTTGGTTGCCAGGTGGTCGGTCTGCTGGGTTCCTGTCGTGGTGCCCGGGCCTGGGCCCCTCTCCGTTCTGTTTCTGGGGTTCGGGGTGTCCGGTGGCTTCGGCCTGTACTGGCTCTCCTGTGGGTCTGCTCCTGGGTTCGGCCCCTTCCCTTCCGTGTGTTGGCCTTTCGGCCGTCGTTCCTCTGGTTCTGCCTGGCATCTTTTGGCATGCCGTGGGTCTCGGGGACGCCTCTCTCCGCTTCCCAGTCGCCGCTTCTTTCTGCGGTTCGCTGTGGGTGAGGCCCGTTTCGGTTTTGAGTCCTTCCCTTCGGCCTCCGGCCCTCGCCCTGGGTCTTCCCGCGGGTCCTGGTGCCTCCTGTGGCTCTCCTTCGTGCGGGGTTTTTTTCCTTCGTCCTTCTCTGTCGGTCGGCCTCTGGCTGTGTGAGGCCGGAGTGTCTTTTTTGCTCGGTCTGTTCGGGGGGACCTTAGTGGTTCTTCTGGGGATCGGGGTTGTTGGTGGCCTAGGGTGTGTCTTCTCTGGTCCCCTCTCGGGGCTTGGTGTTCGTTGAGGCTCGTTGTGGCCTTTGCATGGCCCTGTTCCCTTGTCCTGCCTGCACCTGGTCTCTCTTCCTTCTCTGGATCGGGCCTTGTTGTCCCGGGGGCTCCTCCGGCGGTCCTGTGGCTACGGGGGCTCGTGGCTTCTGGGGTGTTGTCAGGTTCCGGGGCTCGTTTCTACTTCTCCGCCTGACCGTCTGGATCCTGTTGGGTTGGTCTCCGGGGTCTGTTGTCCCCGCTGCCCCTGTCGGTCCGTGGGCTGGGGGGAGCTGTCCTGGTGGCTCTCCCGCCGTCGCTTTCTGGCTGGCTGTTTGCTGCCTCCTCCGGCTCCGCTTGTGATGGCTTTGGTCACCGGCCTGTCCGGGTGCGGGTTGGCTGGGGTCTATTCGGGTTCAGGGGTGCTGGTCCCTGCTGGTCTCCCGGAGTTCCCTCCTGCTGCCGCTTGTTGGGGGCTTGCCCTGGTGCTCTTTGTGGCTCTCTGCGGGGCCCATGCGGTGTTGGTTCAGTCTGGCGGTCTGGGGAGGTGGTCCTCTGTCCGCCCTCTGGGTGGGTCCCGGTTCTGTTCCTTGTTTGCCTGCGTCCTGTTTCCCTGGCTCCGGTCTGGGGGCTGGGGCTGTCGGCTCTCTCCCTTCGGCGAGTGGCCTCTGGGCTGGCGGCTCTGTTTTTGCTGGGTCATTCCTTCTTCCCGCGTTTTCTCTTCTTCCCTGTGTGGCCTGCCTGTTGGTGGGTCGTTGGGGCCTCCTGTGGTGGTCCTGTTGCGGATCCGGGGTGGGCCTTGGTGGCCCGGTTCTGGTCTCTGGGATGGGGTCCCGGGGCTCGGGGGTCGTTGGCCTTCCCTCTCCTGTGCCTCGGGGTCTTCTAGGTGCCTTCCCCCCTTTTTCCACTGCTCCGGGCTTTTCTGGTTCTGGTCGGGTGGCTCTGTGCTCGGGGGTTGTTGGTTGCTCCCCGTTGGCCTGGGGTGCCTTGGTCTCCTCTCCTGTCCGCCTTCTGTTGCGTTCCGGTGTGGGTCCTTCCGGTGGTTCCGTTCTCTTGATGTTTCCGGCCCTTCCCCTGGGTTCTGTGCAGGGGTTTTGCCTGCTGCCTGGTGGTGGTGCGGCTGGGCTTTGCTGGGTTGGGGGCTCCTGTCCGTTTGGCGCTTGGCTGCCTTCCCGTCGGTCCTCCTCTCTGCTGTCCTGTGCTTGGCATGGGCGAACCTTTTCTGCCTGGTGTTCTGCTCTGGGGTTGTTACCTCGGTGGCTGGCCTATGTTTGGCGTGGCGATTCCTTCCTGGTGGGGCTCTTCTGGGTTTGTCGGTGTCTCCTCTGCGGGTGCTGTGGGCGGCTCTCTGGCTTCTTGGTGCTCTTGGCATTCTTGCGGGTTGGCGGGGGTCTTTTGCCCCCTCGCCCTGTTTGATCCTTCCCTTCGAGGTCTTGGCTGCTGGTATTGGCTGTCCTCCCTTTGGTCCCCTTGGGGGTCTCGGGTTGCGGCTCTTGTCTTTTGGGCCTTGTTTTTTGGTTGCCATCCCCTCTGCGCGGCGCTTGGGGGTGTTGGATCGGCTGTGGGTTCTCGTTTTGCTTTGATCCGGTTGCGGTGGTTGTTTGGCCTTCCTCTGCTCTGTTGGGTCGTTGGCTTTGGTCCCCGGTCTTGCTGACTGTCCGTCTTTTGGGGGTGGTTCTTCCTGTGGGGGTTTGGGGGTGTTCCTCTCGCTGTTTGGCGGTTTCGGTGGCTGCGTTGCTTGATGTCCGGCGTGCTTTGCTGTGGTCCCTGCCGGTTGTGGTGTCCTGTCGGGTGGGCTCCTCTGTGGGATCTGTTGGACTGCGTCCTGGTCTTCTCCCTCTCCGTTTGACTGTCGCTGTCCGTTTGCGTGTCTGGAACGCTTGTCTGCTGTTCTGGGCCGCTGGGTTCCTGGGATGTTGATCTGCTGGGTTTGGGGCACTGTTTCTGTTTTGGTGTTCTCTCGCACTCAGCTGTCCGTCTCTGTTTTCTTCTGCTTGCTATGTCCTCATTTGTATTGAAGGGAAGGCGAGGGAGGGACGGGAGGTAATGCTTCCATTTCTAACGATAATGGCATTACTCCTAGTCCTACTCCCTCGCCTTCCTTCAAGGACCCTCCCTCCCTCCCGGTGCGGTTCATCTGAGTGGTAGCTCGGCTTGTTTACGTACAGGTGGAGGTGGGGGCGGGCAGAGTTTTTATGCTGGGGGTGGGTCTGGGTGGGAGGCGGGGCCTCATTTGTATTGAAGGAAGGCGAGGGAGTAGGACTAGGAGTAATGCCATTATCGTTAGAAATGGAAGCATAACGAGTGTTTTTCATAAAATGTTCGTACTTTCAAATAGGATTAAGCACTTGGAGCCATATATATGAAAATATATTGCGTTCGCAAACGGTGCGAATTGCAAAATTTCGGCCGTATGCAAATGCAAAATGGCCTTTCCTTATGCATGAAAGGCTTTGTATTCGCAATTTAGGTAATCACAATTTTTAGCGATTACCTAAATTGCAAATACTAGGAGGGAATCGCAATTTGCGAATCTCTAATGCACATGTAAGAAGCCTTTCCTAAATGCGAACTGTGCATTTAGGAAATGCTATTACCATCAACTTGAAGTTGATGGTAAACATGTGCAAGCTTTGAAAAATGCACAAACAGCCTTTTTCAATAGTGCCATGTATAGCACACACATGGCCCTAGGGCATATGTGTGCTTTACACGTGCACTCTTTCTTTTTTTGGGGTGCTTCGGGGGGGCCTTTAGCCCCCGGGCACCCTTGGCTTTGCCTTAGCTAATTTGCAATTACCAATTAGGTAATCGCAAATTAGCTAATGCAAAACCATTTGCACCTATGGGCACTTCGGCCCATAGGAACTAATGGAGTAATATTACCTAATAACGATTCGCTATTTACTGAACTGCTATTAGGTAATATGAAGGAATCGCAAAATCTTTGGCGATTTCTACATACAGCATTTTGCGATTACCAAATAGCGATTCAGTAAAAATCGCTATTTGAGAATCGCAGAATGCTTTTTTGACACATCTGGCCCTTGTTCTTTTGCTGTTTGCACCCACAACATTTATCAAATTTTAATCCCAATATTGCACCCAAAACCTAAGAGGAAAGGACGAAATGGTAATTTATGCTGGTGAAGGTTATCAGCAGCTCAATATTTATTGCTTAATATGCTCAAAGTGACAAAAGGCTGTTCCACAGAATTGTCTAAACTTCTTTGGTTCAATAAGAAATTAGATTGATTCAATATTGTGAGTTATTTCAATCGATCTATTATCTCACTTTGACCAATGTAATACATCTTATAAGCCTGAAAAACAATCCTTTAGGTGCACTTTACCCCGACAGACAAGTGTCAGCGGAAATGTTTTATTTCTTGTTGACCAGTGACAAAGTTATTTATATTAATGTAATTGACAAAAAGATGCATTAATTATCTGCAAATAAACACGAAGAACATTTCAGCAGTTTAGTTCAGTCTGAGTTCTTGTCCACTTCTACAGGTTACACAGATTGATGGCTGTGGGTGCATATTGTATCATGCCAGTTCGTGTATGCACGCTCACTCGTGCAAGTTTGTAGTGCATGTAGTGGGTGGGAAGGCCACTGCCAGTGCAGCTTCATAACATGCAAATATTTACTTTTAAGAGCCCAGTGATTACAGTTATTTGATCCTATTGACGGATTAAGGCCCTTCAAACAACACTTAACCCATGAAATATTTGTAGCAATACACCTGCTCGCCCTCCCCCATTTATTGTTGGGTAAGTTAGAAAATCATGTATTTAAGTTGTGACGAAAGGAATAATAATTTACTTCATGAGGGTCGAGTATGAAGGGAAGCAGTGATTTCAAATTGAGCATTAATTTAGTTATTACTTAAATCTCACGTAGAGAGCAGGAACAATTTCCTCAATGCATCTGTGGACGTTAAAAAACCATAGCATTTTCTTTGAAAAAAAGTAGTGCACATACAGCCATGCACGTAGTCTCGCTTGAAGCAAACAAAATAGAATTGACACTTATCAGAGAGATTGACAGGAAATGACAATTTGGAGAGCAGAAAGCAATACAAAAATGAGAGAAAAAAAGCCATTTACGCAGCATTTTCATCAAAACGCAACTCCAGCCATGTTACTGCTGCAGTGCGTTGTTGGAGAACTACCTCCTGTCACAGATTGGACTGAAGACTGATAATACAAACTTGTTTTGCGCCCTTGTTCTTGTAGTGCTGCGATTGGCAATATCAAATACCTAACATTCTGTATGCCTCACATATCCACAGTCTTGACATTTTCTATAATCTGTGCCATTACCTTGCAGGCACACACCTCTCTTGTTCATCAGTTCACAATAGCCTATCTCATCTGCTACTGCACAACACAGATTGTATGACATTTACCAGTAAAACATTTCATTTTAGATTAGATATGTCTTAGCAGGTTAGATAGGATGTACATACAATACGTGATACAAGAAAAGCTTACGGCCAAACACTGAGGGGCTTATTTACAAGCCCCATGAGCAGCCGGTGTGTCACTTTTATTATGTGAAAAAAAGACTTAACTGCAGCGCAAGGGGCTTGGTTAGCAAATGTAAAATATTGGACCTTCCCTTGTGTTTCATAGTAATAAAACAATAACAGCATTACAGTTTTTTTTAACCAAATTGCTACGCTTAGTTATTGTTAGTATATGGACTTTTCGTTAGCTCCAGTTACCTCAGGATTAGTCAATAATATAATCTATTTAAACAACAAAAATCTGGCTTTCTTGGGCAACATCCACTTTTTCACATAGGACTGGTGTTGGGGGGTATCCACCTCAACCCAGCAGCTGGTCTCGGCACTTTCACAGTCTAATCCAGTCCTAATTACCCATTGTCTCAATTTTACTTAAAAATGTAGGTCAGATCACTGAATACATACATACCCTAAACCAAGACAGGTGTATGTAATTCACAAAAAATATGTGTGAAGGTGAGAAAGTACCTCACGTGCGCTACACCAGAGGAGCTACTGGCAGGTTCTCACCAACTTGCCCACGTTTTTCATCATTGGTAACTTTCTCACCTATAGAAAAGAAATTGTGTCCAGTAAAAATAGAAATAAAGAGGTGAAAGCAGTGATCAATATATCTGAGAAAAGACCCCGTGATATATAGGAGCCAGTGTATCTCAAAGTTAAAATTGAGTTAAGACTCACATATACGGCTTGACCCTCTTTAATCAGAATAGTGAGCTTACTCAATAATAAAAACACAGCATGTTGCAGACCATTTCAAAGTAGGCCAATATGTTTCATTGCCTGTATTTCGTTGCAGCAATTTCGTCAGGGCTCGAGGTCGGCAATCACCTCACTGGCCTTTATGCATGGAGTGACTGACAAACAAACAAACAAACCAAATTGTTTTAATTTAAAACCACCAACCAGTTGCGACATCCTTCAAAGTAGGTACTGATATACCAAGTCACACAGAGACGTTTTAAGGCATGGGCAAAGTGGGCTCTGGCCCAGGGCCCCAGCCTTTCAGGGGCCCCCTGATAGACCCATCTAAGTTCTGCAGAGAGTCTTGCCCTGATGACCTTGAATAATTTTTAAACAGATTGTTGTAAATAGCCTTTTTCTGTCATTTATTTTTAATGTATTAATGTTTATTACAGACATTTTGCAGACACAATGTGTTTGTTTCATGCAACATCTGTATAAAAAGTTTCTTTTAAATCAATACTGGACCTCACATATGAGAAATGGGAGGGTGTGAAAGGGATTATTTGTAGTAATATTCTTTGAGCTGCTGCTGTTTTACAATACTGAAAACACACATCACTATCCTTGAATATCAGATGTACACACATTTAGAATTTGACCAAAGAGGTCATGAAAGAGCTGAAACTGGATCATACAATCAAAGCTGTTCGAACAGGGGCCCCCAAAATACATTTGGCCCAGGGCCCCCAAAATCCTTAAAACGTCACTGAAGTCACAGACTGAGTCAATGACCCAGATACTGTTAATTTAAAAAGTATATTTACCAGGTGGCAGCCAGGGGCCCACGTACCAGCTCCCACCATGCCAAAGGGTGTGTACTTTATACAATCAAACACTTATTCTACAGCACCTCCGTTGCTTTGAATGTAGCCGTGAAAATATACGTGCCATCTTATTATGTCAAAAAGGGGAACATCATCACCCCGACATTATTCATAAGTCTATGTAACATATTCCCAGCATTAATACAACTATTCATTTTGTAATGTCAGAATTCGGGCACCATTAGTCTTTCTACTCAACCCCTCGGTCTATATGCAAAATCCTATGTTTTAACACAACCTATTTTTCTGTCTGGGAGTGAGACATACATTCTCACTCATATTTTATTAGTATCGCAGATTATCAAACATGTCTCTCCTCTGCCACTTTTACTTCTTTTAAAGAGTAGTCAATTCTACTGAGAACCACTACTGACACACGACACACCTTACGGTGTGTAAAATGCTGTACCAGTCTGTCTCCGCGCTTCATCTACACACACTCATACTCTTACAGCGTCCGCGTGTCTATCGAGCGTTGTCTCGTTCCGGCGTGTGAACGCAGGAAGGATTCTGTTATTTAAAACGCCTCTGCCGGAAGGGGACACGTCAAGCGACCACCCTCCGGTCCATTCATATTTTCAGAGAACCACTTACTCATACGGGCACCATCTTTAAATGTAAGCCCATTGCAACTTATTAGATGCTTCTTTCGCATTTTAAAGTACCTTTAAGTGTGCAAGTAAACATCCTCGCACACTTATGAAGTGATATACCACTTTCCAGAGCACAACTCGATATTTATATGCATTTCTAGGGAAGAGCGGTAAGAGCCATCTATAAACATCCTAATTTACCCTCAAAATGTAAATAAATGATGTCACTTCTACTGCATTCAATAAGCTGTCTTGCAGACATCATATATAAATACCGATCATCTCACTATACCTCTGTTAAGTAGTGCTCACGCTTAATCATACGGGAGTTATCTTGAAATATAAGCCCATTGCAATGTATTAAATGCTTCTTTTGCACTTTAAAAAACCTTTAAGTGTGCAAGTAAACCTCCTCGCACACTTATGAAGTGATATGCCAATTTCCAGAGCACAACTCGACATTTACATGCACTTCTAGGGAAGCGGGCAATGCAATAAGAGCCATCTATAAACATCCTAATTTGCCCTAAAAACGTCAGTAAATGATGTCACTACTACTGCATTCACTAGTCTGTCTTGCAGACATCATATATGAATACCGATCGTTTCAGTTCAGCAAAGTCAGTATATATTTATAAAAACTCGTTTTAGATGTCTTTCATACTACTTAATATTAGACGCAAATCGCTCCCATTAATCAAGTCAGTTGGTCTTCATGTATACAATACATGAGCCACATTATAACCCGAAAGGGGATGTGTCTCCATGAGTCCATTAAGTGAAACATTTGGTCAACATACCATCACTGATATCGGGAAAGCACTACCTTCTTTCAGGGTTGCTTAGAACAACTTCTAACAACAACTCCCGACTCCCAATTTGGTTATCTGCTGATTTTGTTCCATTCAATTAAATCGTTCAGACCAAACTGGTCAGCCTTTTCGGAAAACATTCAGCGAGCTTCTTTTTTAGCGAGTATCTTATCCAGACTGCCTATCTCGCCCACTACTTTTTCCAATACGACCCATTTCAATGCTCTATGGTCATGCTGTTGTTCACGAAAGTGCTGCACCAATCGCGTGGTCAATTTTCATGATTTTATGGTACTCAAATGTTCTTGAATGCGAACCTTGATCTTACGTGAGGTAAGACCTATGTAGTGTAACCCGCATTGACACGTGAGTCTGTATATTACATTAACAGTGTTGCAGTTGCTGAATTTATTTAGATACCAGGGGGTATATTCACAAGAACGTGCGATAACTACCGCAAGAGTAGCGTAACGCAACTTTCAATATCGCAGCCTATCGCGGGAAAATAACCCTGTGTCAACGTGGAATTCACAACAAGGCGGTTACAAGCGACAGTTCTGCCGAAACCGCGGACAATGTCCGCGATACAACCACCACGATGGAGATAAAAACACAAACCACAACACCAAAAAACACGCGATGGGCCAAAGCGCGATGAGGAAATCAGCGACAAGCAGTGCCAGGCCTGCAACACACACCTGGCAGGCATCAAAAATCACCATAAAAGTAGAAAAAACACCCACACACAAACTGACCAACACCCAAGCACCATGGAGGCAGCCGGAGCAGGCGCAGAGGACGAGCGCAACCCCACAAGCACCCCGGACAACCAGCCTGGGACCTCGGGGACAGGGAAGGGCAAGGACAAGAAGATGAGGAAGACCAAGTTCAGTCCGCAGGCGAACAGGATCATAGTCACGGAGGTGATGAAACACCACCAACAACTCTTCGTCACCTCCAACGTGTCATTGGGCACCAAAACTGGAATATGGCGGGACATCGTTGACAAGGTGAATGCCGTCGGAGAGCACAAGCGGACAATGGATGAGGTCAAGAGGCGATGGAATGACATCAAGCGGAAGACCAAGGAGAAACTCACCACCAACCAGAAGGCAGCAACGCAGACCGGAGGTGGGGGCCCAGCGCCACAGCAGGAGCTGGATGACATGGAAGAGCTGGTGTCGACAGTCATCAGTGTGGAGACTGTGGCTGGAGTCGGGGGACCGGACACTGCTCGACAGGACACAACACAACCGCAACAGGGTGAGTGACCACCAGGTACTGGGGGACGGGTGGAGATGGCCACAATGGCACACATGCACAAGCAAGCAGGGCACAGTGCACACCCACAATGACCCTGGGTCCTCGCCCAGATCCACAGACTGTCACAATGTACAATGCCATGCTGTCTGAATGTCAACCTGTACCATGCGGCTACATACATGTGGACACATTGTAATACACCATCTCCCCTTCACATCTCAGGGGCATCGTCAACACCTCCTGCAGAGCAGTCCCAGCCACTCTTCACTGATGACGAGGAGGACAACACCAGCATCGACACCCAAACCATCCAAGACATCATTGACCTCATCCGCCACTCACCTCCAGGATCAGGGCAGCCCAGCCACATCGATGAGACCCCACCCACCACCCAAACCACCCAGCAGGAGGCACCCACAGCCACAGCACTCTCCCAAGACCCCCAGGAACAACACATGGCCTTCCAACACCGTGTGATGGAGGGCCAGAGGGAGACGGCTGAGCAGGTGCGGGTGGGGTTCGAGCTCATGGCTACCAAACTGGACGCCATCCATGGGTGTCTACGTCCGCCCCATGGTCTCCAACCAGCTCTGACTGACATCGCTGGAGTCATGACGCGGAGAGAAGAACACCTGTCCGCTCAGAGTGGCTCCAGTGATGCCAGCCGTGAGCTGGCACACATGCGGAGGCTCATGGAGGACATGGTGCGGATGGAGGCAGAAAGGATGGCACCCACCGCTGCAAACCATCAAAATGTAGCAGGGATCTACCATGCCCTGCAGTACTTCATCATGGCATTGCTGCCACAAGGCGTGTCGCTGATGAATGCGGCTGCCCCCACACCATCCACATCTCCGCCCCTGGTGTGTCAGTGCCTCCCAGTGTGGCAGGCGTATCCACTCAGGCCCCTGATGTGTCAGTGGCACACAGTGCCGCAGACGGTACTGCAACACCCACAGGTGGGGCAGAGCACACATCCGAGCACAAGGATGTGGATGGGTTGGCTCTCAGAAGGAGGCACTAGCATACATTTCCGCCACCTGGCCTGTTTCTGCTTGGTCCCGCACGTGGCTACATGACCTTCCACTGACCCCCTGATCCACTCCGATGCACTCACCTTGGACAGCGACATGGACTGCCACATCCTGTTTGACGACCAATGACACGGCGACCAGACTGCGGACTGTACCCTTCCTCTTCCGCAGTACATGTCATCCCCGGATGGACTCTGGCTGGCCCTCCACGTGCCCATATTGTGTAGTGTGCTCGGCATTGCCCTGTACCGCTCCAGCTGCATAACTGCACTGGATGTGCAATAAACATCCAGTGATGCACTGCTGTGTCATGTCTTTCATCATTCATGTGTGAATGTGTGGATGAATGTAGGGACAGTGACTTCCCTTGCGTCAATGATGTTCATCCTGTGGGATGCCAGTCAGAGGGTGCTACATTGCATTTTGTGTACCGAGTCCCGTGAACACTACAACAGGGACACACGCATCAGTCACTTCCTTGTCCGGATATGGACTGAACCACGCCCAGAGCCCACGAGTCATTGTTGCAAGCCCTGCGCTGGTCCGGCGTAGGCAGGCCAGATCACTCCGCTAACGCTCCGAGGGGGGGCCTTCATTGCTACCCGTCGCAGGCGTACTCGCTGGTGGTGTGCAGGTCACTGGTCTAGTCGTCAGCATGTCACAGCCACTCCCTGAGGGCAGGGTTGCACGCACACCACACCCATCCGGCACAGGCCATGTGACTCCGCCAACATAAGGGGCCGACGACATCACATTCCCCTCTGCCAGTGGTGTCTGGATGACGGACGCTCCACGGTTCTCAATCATTAAGGGCCCATGAGTTTTTGCACACAGGGTTAGTGGCACACGAGGCCTTGTGGACGGCACGGGCCTACCACCACGTGGTGCAGACTGGGGTTGCACAGGGTTAGTGGCACACGAGGCCTTGTGGACGGCACAGGCCTACCACCACGTGGCGCAGACTGGGGTTGCACAGGGTTAGTGGCACACGAGGCCTTGCGGATGGCACAGGCACCCCGCCACGGGACGGTGACTTTGGGTGCACTGAGTCAGTGGTACCTTAAGCTGCTGAGTGGGTGTGCAGCCTGCGATGATGCCCTGTCCCGGCGGTCCGGACAGCTCAGGTTTTGTGTGCCCTGCTGGACCGCAGTGTAGGCCAGAGCCAGCGGGCAGCGCGGGCCTACCACCACGTGGCGTCGCTTCCGGGATCCCAGAGTTGGTGGCACCCATTGGGCTGAGCGGGTGTGCAGCCTGCGATGGTGCCGGGTGCACTGGTATGTCCTATGCCTTGGAGTAATCAAGACACAGCACCAAACGTGAGACCTGGTGGCCTGTGGAGCGGGGCTGCATGATGTGGAGGGTGCCATGTCCACGGGCCCCGGGCTTGTGCTTGCAGCGGCACGTGGTGGGACCTCCTGTCTATGTGCCGGTGGTGGAAGGTGAGCATTGAGGCCTGGGTGTGCATGGGTGGGCATGCTCTGATGGGCGGCGGGAGGGTTTGGGGTGCCTCTGCCTGGGTGTGCATGGGCGGGCGGGCAGGCGATGTTGTCTTGTGCAAGTGTGTGTACTGTGCCAGTCATGTATCTGGACTCTGTTTCAGCTGACGGCTCTGACTCAGATGTGTGACCTGGTGTCCTGCTATACATACCGGCACATGGTTGTAGACACACCGGTGGCAGCAGGTGAGCAGTGTGGCCTGGGTGCACAGGGGCGGCACTCTCTCTCTCTCTCTCCCTCTCTTCCTCTCTCTCTCTCTCCTCTCCTCTTCTCTCTCTCTCTCCCTCTCTTCCCTCTCTCTCTCCCTCCCTCTCTTCCTCTCTCTCTCCTTCGCTCTCTCTCTCTGTCCTCTTATGTGTGCAGGACACACCTTCTAATCATGTTTTTTGTCTTACAGGCTGTGACCTACGTATTGTCCCGAGGGCGCGGCCATGTGTCTTCATTTCATTTCGGTGTTCATTTTAATAAAGTTTCATTTGTTGCTTCGAAAGTGAATGTGTGCTGCTCATTTCTGTGATGACACATGCATGTCACCAGTTGTGATTGTGCGACATCAAGCGGAATATTTGTACATGTTTAGGTGTGGCTGATGTGGCATGTCTTTGGTCGGGGGGTGCCAGGGAGGGGTGGTCCTGGGGGTGGTGGGTGTTGTGGCCCTCTTGGGTGTCCGGGCCGCATGATGGGTGGCTCCATGGCATCTGTTGCCCTTCCAATGTAGCCCTGGGCTGTGCTCCCTTTTGGTTTGCAGGCTGCCATCCGACTTTACACCAGGTCAGAGCAGGTGTAGATTTCCTGGTGCTAACGCGCCTTATCGCCTGTTTTGTGTTTTTATCGCCGATGTGGCTGGTCGTTGAGAATGTTGAGGTGTGATGTTGTTGCGCCTTTTGGCACAGGAACGCCCACTCTGCATCTCATTAGCGATAGTTGCGCGGGTCCTCTGTGGCGATGTTTTTTGCGGCTGCTATCGCGGGTAAACTGGTGCTGTGGGCTGTTTACACCAGCTTGTGAATGGGGAGGTATATTTATCACGACTTTGGCTGCGATAAAGTGCCGTTAATTCGGCGATCGCTCCTTGTGAATATGCCCCTAAATCTTCCCACTCAACAACTGCACACTGCTGGTCTTCTCAGTCAGATCACATACTGAACAACTTCCGCACGGGTAGCGTCCAGATGGAATAGATGTATTCTTAATACACTGCACAGGCCGCGTGTGTACCAGTTTATCCTTCGAGTTACATGCACGCTTAAACGCAGACCTGGGCTGTGGCATCTTAAAATCAGCCGTTGACAATATTGACCAGTGTTTTCTTATAGCCTGGCGAATTTTCGAGGACAAGGGGTCAAAAGTCAGGACAACTGGCAGGCAATCATTGGTCTGTTTCACATTCCTTTCTAAGAGAGCTTCCCGAGGAGTATTACGGGCTCTCTTACGTGCTCTATTCACTGCCCGTTTAGGATAGGCCCTCTGTACCAGTTTCTCAGCTAGATTTTCAGACTGCTGAATATATGCACTTGTAGTGGAGCAATTCCTGCGGCACCGTAAAAACTGGCCCACAGGGAGATTGTCACGCAAGGCTCTTGGATGGAATGACTGGTAATGCATTAACGGGTTCCTATCTGTAGGTTTTTGATGCACGGTAGTGCATATTTTTTTGTCAATCACTGAAATGTCTAAGTCAAGGTAGACCGCCTGTTGGTTACTCATAGTCTATGTAAACTTAAGACATGTATCCAGGCCATTCAGCCACTCCAAGAACTCAAGGAGATGGCTTTCAGAGCCAGACCATATGCACAAAACATCATCTATATACCTCTTCCAGAGGCTGATATTCCTCTGGAAGGGGTTTGACGGATGGCGAATGTAGTGTTCATCAAACTGGCCCACATAAATGCAGGCCAGGCTGGGCGCAAAAGTTGCGCCCATAGATGTTCCGGACACTTGTAAAAACAGCTTGTTCTTATAGCTGAAATAGTTACGTGTCAGAGCCAACTCTATGCATTGTAACACGAATGACTGGGGAGTATCATAAAACCACTCCTGAGCCCCAAGGGCACGCGCTGCTGCCACCAGCGTTGCCACTTGGGGTATACTAGTATACAAAGACTCGATGTCTATTGTCAATAGAAACTGCTGTGTGTGATCAAACTCTAGATCGTTAAGAATGTTTAAAACGTCAGTCGTGTCCTGAACATAGAAAGGTTGTTTTAAAACTGCCTCCCTCAAGAAAAAATCCGCAAACTGTGACAAGGGTTCAAGGACAGATGAAATCCCCAACACTATCGGGCGTCCAGGTGGCGGTCGTTGGGCCTTATGTATTTTCGGAAGTATATAAAATGCCGGTGTCCTGGGCTTGGTGTTCATTAAAAAATCTGCCTCCTTATTTGTAATCCATTTTTTATCCTTGGCCTGTGTAACCATAGACTTAATAAGAACTTGAAGATCGTCGACAGGGTCTCTGGGGAGCGGTTGGTAATTTTCACGCGCCCCAAGGAGTCTCATGACTTCTGCTTCATAGTCAGTTGTGTTCATTATAACTACTGCC
Organism: Calotriton arnoldi; assembly: GCA_963921515.1. Classification (NCBI taxonomy): domain Eukaryota; kingdom Metazoa; phylum Chordata; class Amphibia; order Caudata; family Salamandridae; genus Calotriton; species Calotriton arnoldi. The sequence continues at coordinate 1,022,764 of CAWUFW010007103.1, forward strand.
TCGCCTTTATCGGCAGACTTTATAGTTATTGTGTCATTATCTTGCAATCTTTTTATTGCCTGCCAGTCATCACGACTCATGTTACTGAAAGTACGCTGTCTCTCTGATTGTTCCAGTGCAGTGATATCATCAAGGACCCTTTGCTCAAACACCAGTACCTCTGGTCCTACTGATGAACTGGGTGGGCAAAACTGTGAAGGGAGATGTAGATTAGTTGAGAACAATGAGGGTGGATCAAGCTCCTTCATTGCAAAGAATTTTTTAATCCTAATCTTTCTCATTATCTCATGAAACTCCATTCTACATTGAAAGAATCCTGGCGGGGGGTCGGAACATACCCCAATCCTTTATTTAAGACCCTCAACTCATTAGATGTCAATTGGTGGTCAGATAAATTTACCACTATATTATCTACAACGGGGTCCTGCCTCGACTGCGGGTTATTCGTGGTGAGTAGGTTTGCCATGACTGATCTTGATTCTGACGTGCACGGCCTCTGCCCCTCTGTCCTCCCCCTCTGTTGCCCCTCTGATTCTGCCCTAAAAAAGAATGCAAGAGGGCCCCTAGATCTTCGTTGGACTTTGCTTGAGGATTAAATCTAACCCTGCCTTGATTGGATGACTGTGCAGTTTCCTCCTCCTCACTGGAGGTATTATCAAAAGTCCAATTTTGAGGGGTTTTTCTCACCTGTTGGCGTCCACCTCTCTGATAATTGGTTTGTGGTGACTGTTCGTTCCCTGGCTGATAATATTTATCCTCCACGTATGGGAATGCCCACTTGTGAGAGTACCTCTCAAGATTTCGTTTAAGGCCTTTTATTTTTTGATTCACCATATCATTTTTTATAATCTGCCAGGTCTCCTTGGATTCGTAATAACTGCTCCTTCGTATCAGTGATGGTTGTGTCCCTTTTTATAGTTTCTTCCAATTCTAGAATTTCTTTCAATAATTCATCGCTCAATCTCTTGGCTGTGTTTATAATCAAGATTAACCAATCCCAGGTACACTTATTAGCGATGTAACTCCAGTCTACCCGGAATTGTCTATCTTCTAGAAAAATTCTGGGTTCTATTCTTACCAAGAGACTAGCTGGGGCGGCACCTGCTCATAGGTATTCCGTCATCAACGCCCCATGTAGGGCCGCCCTCACTTGTCGCTTTTTTGTATTGCTCAGTTTATCCCATTCCTCTCTTGCTGAAGTACTACTGGTCAGAGAGGAATCCGGGAACAGTGAAGGGCCAGATAGTAATGAAGCGATTTGTTCGTCAGAAAACGCTAAACAATTTCTATCCATCCTCCACTATAAGATCGCCGTAATAATATTAAATTCCACAGGTATAAACAAGCACAGATAGTGGATACCAGTGTTCTCAAAACTGGCTGTACAGAAAGGACTCCAATCTGGTTGGTGCAATGTGTCAATTATATATTTATATTTATATAAAAGCTCTCACGGCTGATCTGCCGTTCACAACTCATTCACAATAAGGAGCTTTAGAGGGAAAAATTATAGCCAGATCACCCTCCACCCATAAATCATTTAAACAACAAAAATCTGGCTTTCTTGGGCAACATCCACTTTTTCACATAGGACTGGTGTTGGGGGGTATCCACCTCAGCCCAGCAGCTGGTCTCGGCACTTTCACAGTCTAATCCAGTCCTAATTACCCATTGTCTCAATTTTACTTAAAAATGTAAGTCAGATCACTCAATACATACATACCCTAAACCAAGACAGGCGTATGTAACTCACAAAAAATATGTGTGAAGGTGAGAAAGTACCTCACGTGCGATACACCAGAGGAGCTACTGGCAGGTTCTCACCAACTTGCCGACGTTTTTCATCATTGGTAACTTTCTCACCTATAGAAAAGAAATTGTGTCCAGTAAAAAATAGAAATAAAGAGGTGAAAGCAGTGATAAATATATCTGAGAAAAGACCCCGTGATATATAGGAGACAGTGTATCTCAAAGTTAAAATTGAGTTAAGACTCACATATATGGCTTGACCCTCTTTAATCAGAATAGTGAGCTTACTCAATAATAAAAACACAGCATGTTGCAGACCATTTCAAAGTAGGCCAACATGTTTCATTGCCTGTACATCGTTGCGGCAATTTCGTCAGGGCTCGAGGTCGGCAATCACCTCACTGGACATCTGCCTTTATGCATGGAGTGACTGACAAACAAACAAACAAACAAACAAACCAAATTGTTTTAATTTGAAACCACCAACCAGTTGCGACATCCTTCAAAGCAGGTACTGATATACCAAGTCACAGACTGAGTCAATGACCCAGATACTGTTAATTTAAAAAGTATATTTACCAGGTGGCAGCCATGGGCCCATGTACCAGCTCCCACCATGCCAAAGGGTGTGTACTTTATACAATCAAACCCTTATTGTACAGCACCTCCGTTGCTTTGAATGTACCTGTGAAAATATACGTGCCATCTTATTATGTCAAAAAGGGGAACATCATCACCCGACATTATTCATAAGTCTATGTAACATATTCCCAGCATTAATACAACTATTAATTTTGTAATGTCAGAATACGGGCACCATTAGTCTTTCTACTCAACACCTCGGTCTATATGGAAAATCCTACGTTTTAACACAACCTATTTTTCTGTCTGGGAGTGAGACATGCATTCTCACTCATATTTTATTAGTATCGCAGATTATCAAACATGTTTCTCCTCTGCCACTTTTACTTCTTTTAAAGAGTAGTCAATTCTACTGAGAACCACTACTGACACACGACACACCTCACGGTGTGTAAAATGCTGTACCAGTCTTTCTCCGCTGCTTTATCTACACTCACTCATACTCTTACCGCGTCCGCGCGTCTATCGAGCGTTGTCTCGTTCCGGCGTGTGAACGCAGGAAGGATTCTGTTATTTAAAATTTAAAACGCCTCTGCCGGAAGGGGACACGTCACGCGACCACCCTCCGGTCCATTCATATTTTCAGAGAACCACTTACTCATACGGGCGCCATCTTTAAATGTAAGCCCATTGCAACGTATTAGATGCTTCTTTCGCATTTTAAAATACCTTTAAGTGTGCAAGTAAACATCCTCGCACACTTATGAAGTGATATACCACTTTCCAGAGCACAACTCGATATTTATATGCATTTTTAGGGAAGCGTGGTAAGAGCCATCTATAAACATCCTAATTTACCCTCAAAATGTAAATAAATGATGTCACTTCTACTGCATTCAATAAGCTGTCTTGCAGACATCATATATAAATACCGATCGTCTCACTAAACCTCTGTTAAGTAGTGCTCACGCTTAATCATACGGGTGCCATCTTGAAATGTAAGCCCATTGCAACGTATTAAATGCTTCTTTTGCACTTTGAAAAAACCTTTAAGTGTGCAAGTAAACCTCCTCGCACACTTATGAAGTGATATACCAATTTCCAGAGCACAACTCGATCGTTACATGCACTTCTAGGGAAGCGGGCAATCCAATTAGAGCCATCTATAAACATCCTAATTTGCCCTAAAAACGTCAGTAAATGATGTCACTACTACTGCATTCACTAGTCTGTCTTGCAGACATCATATATGAATACCGATCGTTTCAGTTCAGCAAAGTCATTATATATTTATAGAAAACTCGTTTTAGAAGTCTTTCATACTACTTAATATTAGACGCAAATCGCTCCCATTAATCAAGTCAGTTGGTCTTCATGTATACAATACATGAGCCACATTACAACCCGAAAGGGGATGTGTCTCCATGAGTCCATTAAGTGAAACATTTGGTCAACATACCATCACTGGTATCGGGAAAGCACTACCTTCTTTCAGGGTTGCTTAGAACAACTTCTAACAACAACTCCCGACTCCCAATTTGGTTATCTGCTGATTTTGTTCGATTCAATTAAATCGTTCAGACCAAACTGGTCAGCCTTTTCGGAAAAAATCCAGCGAGCTTCTTTTTTAGCGAGTATCTTATCCAGACTGCCTATCTCTCCCACTACTTTTTCCAATACGACCCATTTCAATGCTCCTTGGTCATGCTGTTGTTCACGAAAGTGCTGCACCAATCGCGTGGTCAATTTTCCTGATTTTATGGTACTCAAATGTTCTTGAATGCAAACCTTGATCTTGCGTGAGGTAAGACCTATGTAGTGTAGTTAGAAGTTGTTCAGTAAATTATGTCATATTCGTGGTCTCAACAGACCCAAAAACTACAATACAGCTCTCTGAGATCACAACAAGGGTCAGGACCTGAGGGACACCAACTAGGGGTCAGGAACTCAGTTCTGTTATGAGCAGACGCTGGTGCAGGATATTAGGGAGACTTTATGTCCCTGAGGCTCAGATCAGGAGGCCAGCAGACCAGTAGACCAGCCCTTCAAGTCACTCTGGTAGCTCTACGTTCAAGATGACGTTATAGGTCCAGTTCTCCTCTCCCAGGCAAGAGGACAGTAGGGCAGCAGTTCAGCAAAGCAGCAGTCCAGCAGGGCACCAGTCCAGCAGAGGAGCATTCCTTTCAGCAGCACAGCAGTCCGTCTACCTAGCAGACTCCACAGGTCTGGAAGTGTACTGAAGAGCTGGTGTCTGAGGTCCCCCTTTTATACTCTAGTGCTCTCCTGGATGGTGGGAAAAGCTTCTAAACAGTGCCTTTGAAGTGAATGATTTCCTGACTCCCCTGCCCTGGTTCCAAGCTGGCTGCAGTGACAATGTGGATTTCTTTGTGTGAGGGCAAAGCACTCCCTATTCAATTGCAAGTGGTGCTGTGCTCAGCTCCGCCCCCTCATTCAGCCAGCAGGTGGTCCATTAAGGCACACCTAATCGCACTTTTGTGTGAATGTCTGGGAGGAATTCATAAAGTCTAATTGTAAAGTTACACCCATTCATGTGCAACAGAAACAAAAGGGCTAAGAGCAGAAAAATGACAAGTTTCTAAAAGTGGCATTTTCAAAATTGTAAACAAAAACCCAACTTCATCATTGTTACATTAAACAGGGTTTTTAATTACAATTCCAAACACACCAAACATGACATAGCTACCTGCTCCAAATTGGATATTTTAGCTTATTAAATGCAATAGGGAATCCCTAATATTATACTATGGGAGGGGTAGGTCTCACAGTAGTGAAAAACAAATTTGGGAGTGTTTCACTACCAGGACATGTAAAACTTAAAAGTACATGTCCAATTTTTCAATTACAGTGCACGCTGCCCTCGGGGCTACCTAGAGCTTACGTAGGGGGTGACTTATAAAAGGAGAGTTTAAGGCTTGGCAACGGGGTTTTATTGCCAAGTAGACATGGCAGTTGAAAACTGCACTCAGACTGGAATGACAGGCTTGGGACATGTTTTAAGGTGCTACGTAAGAGGGTGGCACAATAAGTTTTGCAGGAATACTGGTACCATTTAATGTCAGGCCCTGGGTATATGGCATACTACTCTACAAGGGACACATCAGTCAATTAAATATGCCAATTTGGTATAAACCAATTTAACCATGTTTTAAGGGAGAGAGGACAAGCATCTCAGGCTAACAAAATTAATTCAGCAAAAAATGGACGGTAAAAGGCAAAAGGTTTGGGGGTGAACCTGCAGGGAGGGCCAGGTTCAACAACCATCATGTGCTACAGCTATTTGCTCCAAGCGGTTTTTGTGCCTCCTAAAAAAGCAGTCCCTAGAGAACATGCTATTTGCATTGTATTATGTTCTCTTGAGAAAAGACAAAATCAGGAGGGTTTCATTATCGGATATTCTGGGGTATCAATCTTTACATATGTGGGTGTAAAGCGAGCCAGGCATCAGAGAAAGGAAATATATGCTTTCTCGGGTTGATTCACAAAGGCATGAAAGGGCATCTAAAGAGTATTCCTGTAGTACTACTTCAAATAGTCATACATGTTTTTGTGAATCTACCCCATGGAAATCACCATAAAGTATGCTAATCATATCCAACATTCCATTAGGGCTACGACAGGAATGAGTTACACAAAGTCAAGTGTACCGCACCCCCTGCCTGCATTGAACCAAAAGCCACTCCTGTGTTGCAGACAGTAGGGTGATTCAATTGCATGCAGGTGCTTCCAGTATACACCTGTTAATTTATTATCATTTTGTTTTTCAGAATACTGCACTGTTGGTTTTAAGGGTTGGCTGACAATAATTACTCGTACCCTGTTTTCTCTACCACCCTCGACAGAAAGACTGTTTGCATCAAAATGGATATATTACTGTCTGAATCCTTTTTGCAATTGACTGGATCGAGCAACATCTACTGGGGATTGGAGCCTCGACATGTCTGTTTGTTGACATCGGTTGATGTTGGTTGGCTCCTTTGTGATTTTGCTGGAGTTTTTTGGGTGTAGCTCTGCTGGTTTTAGGACTCTCGTGAGAATGTGCTGGGCAAAGCAGCCGCATGGGTTGTTTGGGGTTTTGTGGGGTGATGGGAGGTCCTGAACACGATTTTAGTATGAATTATTGAGTTGATGTTTCGGATTGCTTTTTGGCTCCCTATGTTCTGTTTTGAGAATTTTGGTAGTGGTACTTTGTGTACTGAGTTCTCCATTGTAGCATCTACAGTAGGAATCAAACTACTAATTAGGTTGGCTCTCATTCCAAATGTACTTGTGTTAATATTGAAAATGTCGATGTCAATATGAATAACGATACATTTGATACATTCATGTATAAAAATGAACTCACATTTTTTTTAAGAACTCATCCATTGTGAACTCCACGTCAACCCGACTCAGAAATACATAGATAGGCAGGCCCTGAGGCCTAGGACTGAGGTCACTGATTTACAGATCACAGGTGGGGTGGCACGTAGCCGTCAGACAAACTAGCAAACAGGAAATTCCAAATCAATCCCACAGATATGTACAGCGACACCACAATGGTCAAGGGAGATTGGCTCCAATAAGGTACAGATGGCCGGAGGGGTGCACGTCTTCTCAAAACTCCATTAAGTCAGATGCCACGCGAAGTTAGGAACACACAGCCAATCAGGACACAGTACACACAGTACATGCGGCAATCATGCGCTCCCCATGCCGGACATCTGGACACATTGCCCATTGGCCGCATTGTGTCCACGCAAGATTGAGGCCCACCTGGTTTCCTCATTCAATACATTAATCTAGGGCTCCAAAGACAGAGTATCACATTCCTTACCAAAAAAGGATCACATTAACTTTTTTATTGCATTCAATGAATTGTTTAAAAGTCTATGCTAGACTGATGGTAAATTGATACAGTCCTCGGACCATGTGTCTGTGACTGTGCTCCCGGCCACATTGTTGATTTAAATGAACAGTTCCTGTTTTGCCAAATGCCTCTTGTCTCTAGTTTTTTCAAGGTATTTCATGTTCAAGCAACACTTACAAGGATGCTCTTTAGCACAGCCTTTGTGAAATGATGCACCTCAGAGCAGAGTTGTCTCCAGTCTGAAGCACTCACCACAGAGCCACAAAGAGGTGTGAGGTTTTAGCAATTCCCTGTCATCAGCCCGAGTGAATGTGTGATCAAGGAAACTTCAGATTCCGTTGTCACCTTTTTTATTTATCAAAGGGCCATGCTTCAGGAGTTCTAATTAGTGTCCTCTTGATAACAAAGTCTTCATTGAATTCCCTACACCTCTGCTTCTAGATCTTCTCCACCCACAGGGATGTAGGCAGCACATGTTCACTGCCTGGGGAATCTGCTCTTGCCCTCCATTGTCATGAGTTCCCTGTAGGGCACACTGCAGTGTCTCCCCAAAGTTAGCCTAACTGCACATGTAGTAGGCTGCTTTTGCTTTGCACACGTTACTAAGTAACACTCTTGTTTTTGTGCCATTGTTGTTTTCAAAATAGGCTGTACATGTTTTGCTAATCAGCTTTTAAGCTGAGATTCAGTCTGAACATTTCATACAAGGTCAAACAAGATTGTGCCATGTTTTCCTCTGTGGTCCGACACTCACACCTACAACATAAAAGAGAAATCCTGCTGCTGTTTTCGAACAAGACAATTCTCATCATATAAGCCAAGACTTGTCGTTCTGAAAATAGAAAAGAGAGATGCTTGCAGAGAAATGGTCCTGAGACGAGAGAACTGTGTGTCTGAGATGTAGACCAGCTGATTATGACAGTCAGGTATGGGGTCTGGCACTATTCCCAGTAATCTCTAATATAACACCGTGCTCCCATAGTAAGGGTAGGTATTTGGCAGATTTGTCATTCGTTATGACAGGGCTTTTTATTGTGTACAGTTTATTAATCATGCTAATCACATTGCTGACTTACATATGTTTTTTAATTGCAGCACAGTTGCTTTATGAGAGAGCATGATAGTTCCAATAAATATTGAAAACTTTCTTCGAGTCTCCTTTCATTTTATTATGGACACATCTGAGTGAGACAACAGACAGTGATGACCTGTTACCGCGACCTCTGAGAGGGTTCAAAGTGTTGTGTTCTCGGGTGCTAACTTACCTGTCAGTGTAGAAGGGTAGGAGGGCAGGTAAAGCACTATGAGTTAGTCTGGATTTGGGCACATAGGTACTTATGTGGTATGGTGACTACGTCCCTACATACTGATGTTCTGTGATCCCAGGCATAGTTCTGTTTCTAAACAGAATCCCTGCAACACCATCTTGTGCCATGTCAAAGCAGAGGAGTCTTAAATGGATCCCACTGCACTGTATAAATAACACTTTGAGTCTTTGAGTCAAACTTGAGACTGACCAATGAGTAGACATCCACTGTAGCATTTGCAGAATCTCTTTTCAATGTTTGCACGAAGCCATTACTTTATGTTTCCAATCCACTAACTGATCAACTCTCCTTGCTGAAGCAGTGGTCTACTGCCAGCGTAGCAGTGGATAGAGTGTTTGTCGTACTCTAGAGCCAATCAAAGTACTTAATATAGCACTACAGTATCTTCATATGCAAATAATGATGTTTCTTTCTTAAGTCTTGCATCTTCAAATTACATGCTATCTTAAAAAATATCTGTATGTTCCTAACATGCAGGATGAAAAACTGGCCTTTACTTAAAACCTCTGATGGTCAGATCTGCTTTTTTCTTTTTAATGGCTCTTCCCTTCCTTTCCTTTCCATCCTTTTTACCTTAATTTCTACTAAGGTGTTTCTGAAAATCGCCCACCACTCATTTCTGAAAATCGCCCACAACTCATTTCAAATATCAAAACCTCTCCTTTTTTAGAAAGTGATGTCCTACAAACTAACATCACCTAACCTAATCGCCTATAGCTTATCTATTAAATCCACCAAACATCTGCATGAACTCACTTATATGCCTTTCCCAATATTGATCACAACTAATTCCTAGCACCTTATTCTAAAAAGAAACCAAAGTGAATGCATGAAATGATTTGCTTGAGCACTCAACACTAATCCTAATACCCAACAATAATTAATTACACTGGATTAACTATTAACCTTATTTCTTCCAGAGTAGCTTGAGGTCTGGTATAAAGAGCTTCAATGCCTCAATAGGGTAATAAGCACTATATAATTGCAAATACAATTACAATTATAGTCTACAACTATTCTAATCAGATGAAGGCACAGCAATATATAATTTAGTGAACACTGTAGTGTTAGGCAAGTGCTCCTGAAATGTAATAATGAAAGATAAAGTACATTCATTTTTAACATTGATATGTGTTATTTCTTGTGTGAGGCCAGTTTCATTTGTGTGTGTCATTAGAGGGGCCTCTGAACTCTCCACAATGGAGAAAGTTAAGGTACCTTGGCATGAGCAATGAAAAAACCATAACCACCACAGAATGTATGCATACTTGACTATTTGTTTAGTAGTGGATGAGCAGTACAAGGCTTAACTCAAGAGAGTGTGCTTAGAGTAAATCTATATACTGTACAGTACAACACTTTGATCAAAGTAACAATAATTATTGAGGGTCTAATCACAAAGGCATTTTGGAGTACTCTTTTAAGTTTTCTTTCATGTCTCAGTGAATTTCTAAGTGAGCAGAAATGGGAATAACATGAAAATTTTTAGGGAATAGTCACAAATAATTAGTACAAATAAAATGTACTGTGCCCTCTTTGCACTTTTATTAAAGGAAGCTAGACTTTTGGGGTTGATTTACAAAGGCATGTGAGAGTATGTAAAGAGTAATCCTGTAATTTTCTAAATTAGCCCCTAATTGTCTAGTAACACTGTGTGTTTACAGTACTTTTAATACTATTCATACATCTTAAATATATTTATTGTATCAATAAGTTAGATCAATGGAAACTGCAAAACACAATACCTAACACAATGCTACACATGATACCAATATTACACAGAAGAAGGACAAAAAAACTTTGTATTTTCACAGTGAGTTTACTCTCTGGTGAGTTCCAGACACAAGATATAACAGTTATTTAGGCACTCTACAGTCATAAACAATGGGCTCTGGCTAAACACGCTATATCATTTTTGTGCTCAGTTAAAATGTTTGTGAACTATAATGAGAAAAACATAAATTCAATGGAAATAATACCGATACAGAATTATAGGTTCGCAACAGTTAATGTTCACAAAGCTTTACAGTTACTGACACAGTCACTCCTAAAAGTGCATTGCCGTCTTCCAAACAAAATGGGATACTTTGTTTATTGAACAAATCTTCACAAACCTAAATGATTACAAAAAGTTAAATAGAAACTAGAAAACACCAGCAGTAGCCACTCTGACAAGGCCACCTTCAAGATAATGGTACAGTTTCTCATTGTTTGGCTACTGGGTGTTTTGTTCTAGATAAGCAATTAAAAAACAAATGGTTTTAAAGTACGCATTAAGCATGCTTAGAAGCGTTGCAGGTAGGAACATGGCTGGCAGGTCCAGAGCAACAAAACTGCCACCGGACAACGGAGAAACAGCAGCCCTCATCCTCCTGGACCTATCAGCCGCCTTCGACACGGTCTGCCACCACACACTACGAACACGCCTTCACGACGCCGGGATCCAAGAGAAGGCCCTGGACTGGACCACATCCTTCCTTTCCGGCAGAACACAAAGCGTCCGCCTCGCCCCCTTCCGATCCAAGGCCACCAAGATCATCTGCGGCGTACCCCAAGGCTCCTCCCTCAGCCCAACGCTGTTCAACATCTACATGGCACCCCTCGCCCACGTCGCCCGACAGCACAACCTCAACATCATCTCCTATGCCGACGACACCCAGCTGATCCTCTCCCTCACCAAAGACCCTCACACCGCCAAAGCCCACCTCCACGAAGGAATGAAGGCCGTCGCCGAATGGATGAGGACCAGCCGCCTGAAGCTGAACTCGGACAAGACGGAGGTCCTCATCCTTGGTTCCAACCCTTCAGCCTGGGACGAATCCTGGTGGCCAACATCACTGGGAACAGCCCCGCCACCCACCGACCACGTACGCAACCTAGGGGTCATCCTCGACCCCACCCTCTCCATGACTAAGTAGGTCAACGCCGTTTCCTCATCCTGCTTCAACATCCTCCGAATGCTCCGCAGGGTCTTCAAGTGGATCCCCACCGAAACAAGAAAAACAGTCACCCAGGCCCTCGTCACCAGCAGGCTGGACTACGGAAACGCCCTCTATGCAGGAACGACGGCTAAGCTCCTGAGACGGCTGCAACGCATCCAGAACGCCTCTGCACGTCTTATCCTTGACATCCCCCGACGCAGCCACATCACACCCCACCTGAGAGACCTGCACTGGCTCCCTGTCAACAAGAGGATAACCTTCAAGCTCCTCACCCACGCACACAAAGCACTCCACAACTCCAGACCAGCCTACCTCAACAGACGACTCAGCTTCTACACCCCCACCCGCCAGCTCCGCTCGACCAGCCTCGCCCTCGCCACAGTCCCCCGCATCCGGAGAAACGACCGCCGGCGGCAGATCCTTCTCCCACCTCGCCGCCAAGACCTGGAACACCCTCCCCCACCAACCTCCGACAGACCCAAGACCTACTGGCCTTCAGAAGACTCCTCAAGACCTGGCTCTTCGATCAGTAGCAGCACCACCCCCTCTTCCCCCAGCGCCTTGAGACCCTCGCGGGTATGTGAGTGCGCTTTATAAGTGACATGATTGATTGATTGATTGATTGACCTCAGTGGTGAAACCACCCAGCCAGCCCACTGAAACTCTCCAGTAGCCAGTCAGCCCCACAGAGAGGTGTTCAATGGATGTGCTCCAAGCCCTGTGGTATCAAGGATAAAGCAAAAGTAACATGCGAGGGGCATGAGGTGCTCATAGTGGATCATAAATGTCTTTGCATATGGCTAGCTGGCTAACAAACTAGATGATGAACTGCTGCACACATCAGGTTAAAAGAGCAATAACATGGAACAAATGTTGTAATAAAGAGGGGTGTACTTGCCAGAATGGATCAACACAATCTCTCCTGGATTTACAGCAGTTGATCTCTTGGATGTCCAACTCAATCTCTCAGTGAGTGGTTTGGGGACTCCAAGGAATGCAAACCAAACACCTGCAATCACCAAGGTTGAATCATGATAGTCTCTTCTCTGTGGGTGGGCATGGTGGAGTGAGTACTCGTTGGAAGCTTTGGGATGATTAGGGAGTTTCAGGAAGTGGAAATGTCAGTAGCGAGCAAGACAGAGCAGCCAAGCTGACCTTTAGCAGGGAAACAGACTGAGTGTTAGCCAAATGGAAGTGTGGAGAATGTGAACTCCACCCATTGGAAGTACTCCAGGAGCAAGGATCATTACAGGTGCACACAAAGGCAAGTCCTGAAAATGATCAATGAGCTGTTAGACAATTCCAGGGGTTATACAGAAATGTGTGCAATTGACTGAAGCCCTCTACCTTCTCATACATTTTGCAATTTTACTTTCAAAGATCCAGCATTCAGGCTATGGTTATCTTTTGCCTTCTCAGAGAAGGTTCTCTGGCATAGAAGGGGCACCTGTCTAGGTGTGGATGCTCAGGTATACACTCCAGATTAGTCTATGACAGTACACTATTTGTATTACCTCAGATCTACCTGAGTTAATGGAGGAGTTCAAAGAGGGAGGCGAGGTTGTCCTTTGTGGCAGGACTTGCCCTCCCTTTTAAACAGAACATAGGCATGGTTATTGAAAAGCATCTAAAGAGGTGCACTCAGAATAAGCATGAAATCCTTTACCATAATTAAGGCTCAACCTTTTCCATTTTTACAGATTTTTACAGAAAAATACAGAAAGAAGAGAATGTGTTTCCCGTCTGTATTTAGTTTTAAACTAAATGGTGCTTTTGTGAGATACTCTCCATGTTATCTTTCATGAATTCCAGAGAAGACAAGATAAACAGCGGTTCACGTGGACAATGCAATAATAAATAATATGTTTGTAGGCACAATGGCAGAAATAAACACTGGCATAGAATGCCAAGAAAGAACCTTAATACAGATAATAATATACACAACCAAGTACTTATTTTGTAACACAAAAAATGACTGCATTGTAAATCATGTAAACTGTGCTCAGTGTCCCCAGTGAAGAAAGAACCAACAAAACAACTGAACAAAAGTTTTTGTTTCATAAATTGAGGTTTCTTTCAACATAACAATGACCATAAATTATTACATGATACATTTCAAATGCCTCCTTTCAATCAGGTAGGTTAAGAAATGGTTTGTTATGAAATTTTGTAGACATCGTTTTGACCCCTGAAAATATGCTGGGTCTCTTCAGGACCAAAGATATGGGGGACATCTGCAATAAATAATGGAAAACTCACTCAATTTGGGGTAGATAAGATACCTATAAAAATGACTAGATGGGGTAGAGTGTGAAGCATACCTGATGAGAGAATGAAAAAACAATTGCCTGAGTTGGTGCCGTGCACACCAGGCAAGGGAAAAGGGAGTTTATACTCAAATAGGACCCAGTTCTTGAATTCCAGGCAAAAACTGAGCAGATAGACAGCATGGGGAGTTAAAAAACAGGATGAGATTTCCTTTAATACAGGCATACGTTTTTGAATATTTTTTTTATATCTTTCCTGCCATTTATAGTGATACAATAGAAGAGCAAATGCAATCAAAAGTGTAATTGAAAAGTGAGTACTCAAGCATGACCCATTGAGCATAACAGATATTGGCTTGCAAGCATAGCATACAGGAAAAATATAAAATGTGGCACTTAAGACAATCAGGATAAATGTCTGGAAACACATTGTATCCAATCCAACAACAAAAAAACATGTAATTGCCTGTTAGAAACTAATAACCAGCCAACAATCAACAAGAACCCTTCAGCTAGTGCCACTAAGATGCAGCTGGGCGGGGAGCAATATACATGACTCAGAAGATCTTGCCAATAATATGGGCCAAATTATGAGTCTGGTGGTCCGAGGAGTGCCAGAGCCATGGTGGCGCAGGCCAGCCACTGTCGCACCAGTGGTTCCGACCACCCTATTAGGACTTGGGCAGTCGGACCATAATTGGACCACTGGCTCCACCAGGGCACCGCTGTTCCCTGGTGGTGGCGTGGCGGTCAGGGGCTATGTAATATGCAGGTGGTGCCGCTGCGGCACAACTATGCATATTAATAGTTTCAAGACCGCCAGTGATTCCATGGATGTCTTTCCTCCATGAAAACGCTGGCTGTGCTGAAACAAAGGGAGTCCTACAGGACCCCCTGTGCCCCCTCAGCCTAAGGATGCATGCAGGGGGGCGCAACATGTGCCCTGCTGTGTGCATCCACCCAGGTTCCTGTATGGCATGGACTTTCGAGTCCATGCCGTGCAGGAACCTCTTGTGGCATTCCCATTGCGGTGCCTCTTTCAAAGCCACCGCCACCTTTGAAAGATGCACTGCAGCAGGACAGCCACAACACCTGCCTGCCAGATCACAAGATTACTTGTAATCTGGTGGGTGGGCGACAGCGACTCTTGGTGGTGCGGGGACTGGCAAAGCGAAGTCAGGGTCTTACCATAATTCCCATCAACTGAATCCCTGTCCGTGGGATAGACATTCACACCCAAATATCAAAAGGTCTCATAACTCCAGGGGATATATCTCTCCAGCAGTGTTGTGCGATGTTTAGGCAGTACCCAGCACAATGGGAAAATACAGAACGTACCCCAATTCACCCTGAGGCCCGTCATGTCTCCAAAAGTGTGAAGCAGCACATAGAGGTCCGGCAGGGCAGAAGCATGAATTTGAAGAAAAATTAAGGCCTTATCTGTATTCCATGCTGGGCCGTTGTTGCACAGTCGGACAGCCAAACGTTCCATGACCAGTGCGAAGATCACAGGTGAAAGAGAGCACCCATGTCGGGTCCCCCTCCCTGATGGGGAAAGAACGCAAAATATGACAGCAAGTACGGACCCTCGCCAGTGGAGCAGTGTATAGTATTTTGACCCATTGTAAAAAGGCAGGACATATCCCAAAGGCCTCCAACACTTGGAGCAAGTTGGACCAACCCAGCATATCAAACGCTTTCTCAAAATCCAGGGAGACCGCTACTGGAAGGTCAGCCTCTCGGACACAGTGTCCATGATATGACATAAGTGCCTGATAATGGAGTGAGTCACTCATCGCAGCACAAACCCACACTGGTCTGAGTGAACCAGAGAACCAAGAACCAGGACCGGTTCTGTTGGAGAGAACTTTTCTTAATATTTTATAATCAATGTTCAGCATGGCTAGCGGGCAGTAGGAACCCACCTCAAGAGGTTCCCTGCCTAGCTTGAGTAACCCCACTATTAGGGACTGCCGAAGAGTTGCTGGAAGCGACCCTGGCTATGTGCCTCCTGGCAAACCACCAATAGTCGGGGTCAAGGGTTTGTTTATAGGGGGCATAGTATTTCACAGGAAACCCATAGGTACCCTGGGCCCTACCGCGAGCCACTTGGCTAATGGCCAGCTGAAACTCATCCAGCTGGAGGGGTTGTTCCAATTCCCGTAGTTGTATCGGAGATAAATGAGGAAGTGACACCATGTGAAGGTAGTCCTGCAGTGGCGCTGGAGCCGGTTCTAGTGGGGGAGGGAATATAGCCTTTCATAGTAGTTTGCAAACATGTCATTAATCCCAGTTTGTGTGTTCACCAGCTTGTCCCCATTGTCCCGCCTGGTGCCAATCAGGGTATTGGGAATCTCAGAGCGCAGCAACCATGCCAACAAATGTCCTGGTTTATTACCATCTGCATGGAGGCAAGCCAAGGAGGTCTTATAGTCCAGAGCACGCAATCGGTCAAGTTCCTCCCTATATTGACGGTATAGGGCTGCAAGTTGGGGATGGGCTGAAAGCATCACCACTGCCTCCATCTCAGTCATTCGGCTATGAGTTTCTAAGTCCAGTACTGTGCTGCATGAACACTCCACATCATGTTAATACAGTGCCTTCTCATGACCGCTTTCAAGGCATCCCACTTGAGCCCCTGAGAGTTCACTGAGCTCATGGTTTCGGCAAAGTACTGGGTAAGGTGTGTAACGACGGTATCCCTTTACACCATGTCCTGCAGCGCCTCCGGGCGGAGTGACCAGGTCGGTATGACGGCCCTCTGCCCAGCCCATCTGAACGTGACTCGTAACAGATTATGGTCGCATAGAGTCCGGCCTAGATACTCAGAGCCAGATATGACGGGCTAACAGTTGGTGGTGCTGAAAAAGTAGTCCAGCCTAGTACGAACTTGGTGTCCCATGCATAGTAATAATATATTCCTAGGGATATCCCAGGTGCCAACCATCATGCACAATAAGGACCTGGGCCCAGCATGGAAAGTGCTTTGTGATGTGCAGTACACAGGAGCAGGGGGACAGAGTGGAATTTTCCAGGTCTGTATCATTTATGCAGTTAAAATCACCATGCCATAGTCCCGGAGCTTGTGGATCAAGTAGCATGGCTGGGGAGAGGGAGACCAGAAACTCAACCTTTGAAGTGTTGGGTGCATATACAGGTCCCACAAAAAATAGGTGACCATCCAGAACCCCTTCGAGGGCCACATATCTGCCTTCCCTGTCGATCAGAAGCCTGCGCTTCACGAAGGGAACCCCTGAAGCAACCCAGACCAAGACCCCCCGGGCATATGCCGAAAAGCTCGTACCATACACCTGACCGCTCCAACATTTACTGACTTTTTAAAGATCGCCCATAGTCAGGTGTGTCTCCTGTAAACATGCAAAGTGAACATGTCAGCGCCTAAGGAATGTATATATCCTGTGTCTCCTGGCGGGGGTCGCCATGCCCCGTAAACTCCAATTCAGGGCATTAAATGTGTCAGCCATCTATGCAATCAACACACAGCACGCTAATAACGGAACCCTCCATCTCAAATGCAGGCATATGTTAACATATATTATTATCTTAATATTTACCTGTGGGCGTAGTGTTTTTTATATGTGGCAGCTTAATTTTCTAAAATTTGACAGGCATCCAAGTATGAGTGTACGTCCAACAGTTAAATAAATGTGGAAATATACCATTTTATTACTCCGTTTATACTCCAAACCCAAGATAAACATGGATAAATACCAGAATGTTGGCAAAAAATAAATATGGCTAAATACAGACAAAAATGTTAAAAAAATACCATAAAACCGGGAGCCATAATCATAATAATTTAATATTAATGTTCATAAAGTTTATGCCACTGAAGGTTGCACATAATGAGCATGAAAATGTCAATAATTAAATAAATGTAAACATGGAAAGGACCCACACTTTTCCCAATCTCTAGAACCAATTTAACCTGGGAAGGGAATACGCCACTTCCCTATGAGCACCTGTGCACCCTGAAAATGATAATCAACTACACAGTGAGAGTCAAGGGGACTTCATATGGAGAAATTAATGGATGTTCTCTAAATGGTTAAATGATTCCAAGGTATCCCTTGGAGGCACCATATCTACAGTTTTAGGGATCCCTTGGGATTTTGTTCCCAAAAGCTCTGCCAAAAATTTAAAATACATGGAAACACCTATGGACAAATATCAAAGTGTAATGGTGGCACATCGACTATTCTGCTGGTGGACTTACATCTTGATAACAAAGATGTTACAGAAGATCTCTTGTTGAATTTTTCACAAGTATAACAGAGCTATGAAAACTGCTGAGTTATTTTATTTTATAGTGTTTGTTTGCAGACTCCCTTCAATAGATCATGTTAAAGTAAATGTTATGTTATATTATTTTATGTTTGCTATAGCGTGTTATGCTGTGGGGTGTTATTCTGTTTCTATTTATTGTGCAGAGCAATATCTATTATTTGCAATAGTGCCATTGTGAGAACAAGTGTGAGTAGTCTCTTGATCACTTGACTCATAGGGACTGTGTTTCCATGGGGAAAATGTTCTTCAACCTTTTCTGTCAACCAGTTTTCATTCTCACAACTAAATTGTGTTGTTTGATCTTGAGACAATAGATGTCAGTTTATCTAATGTGAAAATGTTATCTCTAGGAGAGGATAATCTTACAACTTGTCTACAACTCTTATTGATCTGCAGAAAAGTTATGCCAGTGATCAACAAATGATCGGAACTACTGCAGGTTGAACGCGATTTTCAGGGATTGTTCACTGCGAAGCCTCTATTAGTGTTTAATCGTTTAAAAAATATTAAAGAACTGTTAGCTGCCCTAAAGTCTATTATTACAGAAATTCACACTAGCACCAACAAACATCATTGTAATAATGTGATCTCAGGAAATACCATGGTTCATCCGAAGTGAGGATACTCCATGTTGCTTAAGTATTCAGCAGACTGCAATACCAAGAACATAGTGCACTGTATAAAATGCCCCTTTAGTTTGCTATATGTTGGCAGAACAGAAAGGAAAATGAAAATCATAATCACAGAATGTAAAAGTACTATCAGGAATCAAAATAAAAATTCAAGTATAGCAGGACACTGGATTTCCCAAAAGCATAACATGTCTGAAATGCGTTTCCAAATTCTAGAAGTGGTTCAACTTCAACACGGTACAGATAACCACAAAAGACTGTTACAAAGAGAAACATTGGACAATTTGCAACCAAGTGGCATGAATGACAAATATGAAATGGCATGTTTTTTAGAATAATATATTGTTTCCTGATTTGTTGATCATGATTATCGCAGTAGAGTAACTGTTGTATCTTCAATAAGTATAGAGCTACACACATCATTTGTTTTCTTGGGTTTTAGCACCATGCATACACAGTTTGAAACAATTTTGCATATGTGTTTGGGTGACGCATTGTTGATTAGAACTATATGGTGTTATTAATGATTTTGTTATACAATGTTTTGCGATTGTTATAGACAACGACAACTGTTTGTATATTTGGTTCTAGTCTAATAAGAGTGGCTAACTTAACTTTCATGTTGCAGCAATTTGTTATTATCCATTTCTAAGAACACAGTTGGGTTTCACTATTTATGTTTGCAGCACATGGTTTGATTTTGATTTTGTTGTTGTTCCTTGTTATTCGCTAATTGATTTAGTTTTTTGTATTATTTCTATTTGTGTGGAATGTGTTACAGATCATGTTGAGGTTTTTCTGGTTTAGTATCACTTCTGGATTCAACACACGCTATGTGATAGTGGATACACTTCCGGGGGTCGGTCACTTTAATCTCTTCTGGTTTCACATTAGAGTACCTTTGCTCAGAGCGCACATTAGCAAGTTGACGCAGTCACTCTGAGGCTGTCTTGCTCCCAGTTCAGGTAACTCTGTTTCTTTTTTAAAACATTTTTTGAGTTGCTAGCATTTAGTTGTGTTTTTGAATTCATTTGTTTGGAATGCAACTGGCGTTATTAAACAGTTCACTTTGGATATTTCGGTATATAGTGGCGCTGTGCATGGGGATGGTTTTTTGGTTTCTGTTTAGCGTTCTTGAACCACGCAAGGGCTATTATTGGAAACATGAAAATATGAGATGAGGAGAAATGGATTCCAACCACCCATTTCAATGTAAAGTTCATTGTTTCAATTCCAAGTACCCCTGACGAAGGGTCTGTTAAACTCAAAATGCATTGGGTTTTGTGACTTGGGATGCCTTTGAAGATATTTTGAACATTAGAGGAAGATGTTTAATCAAGCATAAATCATGAACATGATGGAGATTCCTGCATGTACACAAATGGATTACACATAAACAAGATACTGAATTGAAGGATTCAGCAGTTTGTGTATTGAGTGTGTTTACATAGAGTCAAATTTGATAAGCCCACGGGCTATGTTATAAGTAGTGTGTCTAGGGAATGGATAGCCTTCTAGTTACCAGAGATCTTGGAGTTCTTTTTGTGTGTTTGGGGACAGTACACACACCAAGACATGCACACAATAAAAGAGTAACACATTGAATTTAAGCCTCAGGAGTGCAGTTATCAGCTAACATTTCGTATCATAGTGCCAGTGGTGCTACCATTGCAATTTGATTTGAATGTAAATGTCCCCAAATGTTTTTATATTACCATCACTAATGTTGTGTAAAGTTGATTTAGATGCATATATGTTTCACCTTGTTTTCATATCAGGTGGCCTCCATCGGCCAAGGTGCGGATGCCAGATGGGCCACATTAGCTTCACTCCAATCTACACTCATCCACATTGAATCAACTTTAGATCATTAATGGATATGAATTTCCAGTTTGTAGTGACACTGGCCTACTGTCTTTTCTATCTCCAGAGAAATGAAGTGCCTTATCAAAAAAATGATACATGGTTGGATTTATCATGTGTGTGTTGTGGTAGTGTGCAATATGAAACCTTATGTCATGTTAATTTACTCATTTTTCCTTAGATAAACATCTTTTTAGTGCAGTGAAAATCATAACAGTTTGTTCCAGTGGAGTGTACATATTCTTAGGGTGTAGAAGAATGTGTGTTTGTGCTTCCCTCTCCTGTTGGGCAAATATTTTAAGGCCTTGCCTATCATATGGTTATTGTTGAGCTATTGTTGAGGGAGTGAGTTTTGAACTTGCACAAGGTTAAGTGCCCAGGATCACATTCACATCAGATGTTTTAAAGGGTGATTTGGTCTAGAGACCTTTCTGTTAGTCCCTTCAGTTGTTTTGTAGGTAGTAATGGGTGTCAATATTTTGAGGTCAACGAAGAGTGGATTCCCATGGTTCCTGTAAAAGAGAAACATTTTTTATTCACTATCCTGGATTGCATGGGTAACACATCTTGACATTTCCTGGAGAGTAATGTAGCATGTGTCCATTGTGTTTGCTTTCATAAATTGCTCACAGTAATTGCAGAATATTCCTAAGTCAGAATTTAAAATGAACTCTGAAAAATGCAGAAACTAGAAAACCAGCTGGACAGCCTGAACAGGAAAGATTCATCTAAGCTCGCATTATGTCTAGAAATAATATTAAATATAAAGGGCAATCATTATATTACTAAATTCACACTAATTAGGTAGAAACTCTGCTGCTCATTGTTTAAAGGAGGCTCTGCCAGAGATAAAGAGCTACTTCTAGACAGTAGTTATGCAATATCTGATCTGATTACTGATTCCTGAGTCCTTGTCTTGATGTTGTGAACTGTGCTGCATCAGCGCAGAATGGGTCTGTGTGCTTCTTTTTGACATCTTCAGTGCTTACATGAACTTGAAAAATCTATGATTTAGTGCAAGCTCGGAAACACAAAAATTACAACTACTGTCCTGCCTTTCCGAACTCTGCTGTCATCAAAATATGGCCAAACTTGGAGATATTTCATGTTAATGTAAGTGCTGAAGATGCCAAAAAGATCTGCACAGACAACTTCTGCACGGGGGAACAGCAGGAAAGGGCTTCATGATACGGATCATGGTTGGCATAAATGTGTGATATTGGAGGCAACAATAGGGGTTCATGTCTTACTGAAATGAACCCCTATTATCAGGGGTTATTATTATTAGATTAGTATTCTGTGAGGGGCCTTTAGGTTCAGCCTGTTAGAGATAGATGTATTACTAATTGTATTTATATAGGCACTCTGTCGAGCAGTCCCACTTTTAAATTCCACCACTAATTTCAATTCTACTAAAAGCACTAGGTCAGAAGTGGATACTGCTGTTGCTTATTGGTGGACATTTTAAGATGGGATAAAAGGCTGCACTTAAGAGAAAATTTAGAGTGAGTGAGGTTCCTGAAAAATAAGATATAAGAACCAACATATAGCACATTATGGCAAGAAATACATGTAACTGCATTGTTTCCTGGCTACAATATTCAAGAGAAATTCTGAACTTGTTCAGATTAATATCATATCAGATAAAATTGATGCAACAACATTGCATATTAATTGTAGAAATTGAGTATGTCTAAAGAAGGGTATGTAGATTATTTTCCTGGTAGCAGATCAATGCTTTGAGTCTTACATTATTGTACAAATATATAACTCAACCATAAAATCATATGTCTACGCTACAGATTTTAAAACTGCGGAGTGGCCCGCTCATAAATGTAAGCAAATTACTCATGATATTGATCACATGCTCATAAGATGAACACAAAAGAGTTATCCAATAATTGAGCATGCAGTACATTGTGAGGATTCATAAATCGTACATAATAATGCAGGAGTTAAATGGTAATGGCTCATGAGCGTGTTATTGATTACTACATTCATTAATTTACTTTCCTGGTTCTATATAATGATTTCACATACTCTGGTCAGGCAATTATATCTAATTTGAAGAATGGAGAAATCACTGTTCAGTTATTTGTGCAGGGCATTTTGGTAAAGTCACAATCCCACAGTAGTCTGCACTTACAGCTGCATTTTTATTTAAGCATTCAAGCAATGCATTAACACCACCAAAGATAACAGTATAAATTGCAAAATTTGACTTATTTACAAGCCCCTGGCGCTGCACTTTTTCCCATACTAAAAGTGATGCACCGGCGGCGTAAGGGGCTTGTAAATAAGCCCCTGTGTATTTACGCAGATACAAATCTATTTGGTAAGTGCACGACTTGTCCTTGAACAATATTCAGGAGGCCCGATCATGAAGGATCTGCAGAGTTTTGTGCTAAACACCTCCAAATTCTTTCGGATAGGGGCTTCCAATCTTTTCAGTAGTAGGAGCTACTTACTTTCGTTAAAAATCTTGCCGAGCTACTAATATTATTAATGTTGTAATAGTGACCATATCAGGCAAGATTATATTAGTGGGCAAGCTATGCAAGATTAGCAGAAGTGATCACCTCAGTGCAGGGTCGGCAGCAGTACCAGCAAAAAAGACTTAGGGGTATATTCACAGGAACGTGTGCTAAACATCTCCAAAAAATGTTAACGCAACTTTACACATCGCAGCCTATCGCGGGAAAATAACCCTGTGTCAACGTGGAATTCAAAACACGGCGGTACCATGCGATAGTCCGCCGAAAACACGGCCAATGTCTGCGATACAACCACCTCGACGGAGATAAAAACACAAACCACAACACAACAAAACGTGCGATGAGCCCATTTGCGATGAGGAAAGCAGCGATAAGCACCGCCAGGCCCGCGACACACACACGGCAGGCAGGAATAAGCACAACAAAAGCCTGAAAAAGAAAGACAAACCAAACAGAAAACAACAGCAAAGCACAATGGGGGCAACCGGAGCCAGTATACAACCCCACAAGCCCCATTGGCAACAAAACATTGTACATGGCAGGCCATCGTGGACAAGGTGAATGCAGCCGGAGAGCGGAGGAGGACAATGGAAGAAAACCAGAACAGAACAGCCGGAATGATGCGAAATGCACAAACAAGCAGAAACACGCCAACAACAAGAAGGCAGCAATGCACACCGGAGGTGGGTGTCCAGCGCCACACCAGGAGCTGGATGACATTAAGGAAATGGTGTCCACCACATCAGTCTGGGGATGGTGGCAGGACTCGGGAACCGGAAACTGCCCAAAACAACAGACACAACAGCAACAGGGAGAGGAATGACCAGGGACTGGGGGACGGGGGAGATGGGCACAATGGCACACATGCACAATTAAGCACAGCACAACTGCAGACAAACCATGCCAAAGAGTAACAACACCAACCAAGAGCACAAGTCACACAACCCGGCAATATCACACCACTGAACAAGCACAGAAGTGAAAACCACACTGCCTGAAAGGGAGAAGGATGAGCCAAATCAGAGCTGAAGGGACATCTCACACACAATGCAGCACACACACATAGGAAGCAGAGCACCCCAACATCGAACACAATGTGGTACAAACACCAACATTTGCACAACAGAACACAGGACACAAGTGCACCCGCTTGTGGCGATAGCGACCATATGCATCTGGCAAAGCACGAAACAGGGACATGATAATGCACAAGTACAAACCCACAGCCCTGATGGGGTAGCAATGCACGTATGGCAGGGAGCCAGAGAGTCTGTGACACACACATTGGCATACAAATCAAGACACAACACAGTTGGAGACAAGTGAAAGTGTGGAAACTTTATCAACAAGTGCGTGTCAGTACGGCCAAGAGAAGTGCCACGATATGCAGACCAATGCAGCAGCATGTCTGAATGAGGAACGTAGGAAAGCACCCATGTCCACCCCGGGGGAGTCCATCACCAACACAAGTCAGTGCCAACCCACGTTGGTTGTCCGCACATGGATCAGGAGTCCAGGCCAATGCAGCCATGTCCACTGTCGTCTTGGGACATGTGACCAGATTCCCAACATGCAACCAGGCGTCGGGACACAGGCAATGGGTCACATCCAGTTCTGGCTGCAGGTACCTTGTCACTCGTCCATGAACGTGAGTGCAGCAGCGTGAGCCAACATCTCCAATGAGAGATTGTTGTCCACCACATCTGACATGTCGTCGACGTAATCCATCAGCTGACCCGGACAGATGTGCTGACTCCAACCCCTGGCCCCAATGTGCACCAAAGCCCAATCGGGTAGTGGCTCAATGTGCTCACTGCACACAATGACTCGTGCAATCTCCCAGGTCCAGTTGCCAGCATGCATGCCAAACATCCATGCATGCCATAAACGGGCATCACGGTGACACTCCTGGTCGTGGGCCAACATGGGGCGCACACACACGTCGAAATCCAGGTCAGGTACCGTTACGTTGGAGAAGCAGACATCCATGGTCCACTCAAATATGCACGAGCGACAATGCAACACAGGCTGAACGCAGGTGACGTTCGCAAGGCGGAAGCTCAGCAGGAAACTGATATGCAGCACTGCCAACGGCAGTGCCCCCAGTACATGCAGCAGTTGTGCACGGTACAGGTCCACGTGACTGGAGTCGAGCATGTGTCCGGGATGGTCTGCCATTGCGTCAGTGGCTCTGCTTGAAGCGGCACTGGCTTGCCCTGCGCCAGTCCTGTGGATGAAATGGCACAGCTCGGAGCAATGAGCAGTGTCTGTGTGCAACGGGTGCAGGCCTGGGGTGGGGTGGGAGTACGTGTGAAGGCCATCTCACGCACACTAACTACGACCAAGGGCTTCTGCGTGTTGGATGTGTACATGTTGGTCTCACGTCGGGCAGTGCGTAGTGTGAAAGTCACAAGTAAATGCTATCGTATCTGTCAGGGGGTGCTGGCCACATGCAAGTCCCAGCTCGGAGCTGCAGATGTGCCACCGCCTGATAGTACAGACAAAGGACCCTTCATCCCTACAGTAACTTCACCATCTGCATGCATTCAGGAGATGTACAGAGGCCTGTCGTGGGTGTGGTGGGATGTCTTTGACCCTGGGAATCATGGATGATATGCCCAGCACGTGGCACATGAGCGGCCTGACTGTGTGTTACATTGCCTCACAGCTGCTCCTCCCTCCCACGAGCCCCCACACTTGTGTGCGCTGCACGGATGTATCACGTGCACTCCTACGGCACACCATTGTAATGCCTGTCCGCGCATGTCCAGCGGTATGCCAACAACACCGTGACACTGGCCTTTGAAGGTGTGCGGCCACGTGAGTGTAGGCCAATGGTCCGGACAGGGCGGACACAGGTGTACAGTCCATGGCTGGCTGTGATCGCGCTGCGAATAAGGCTAGGCAACTGACTCATGCAGCCGCAGGACTGATACACATAACACTTGGCATGCATGTGCCAAGACCCGAGCGGTCTTGCGCTCCTACATTTCCCCGTCCGTGCGGGCCCGCCCTCCTGGTGCATGCTACATTGCAACATCGACTACTGTGGCCCTGGTGGCGACAACACCCCAACACAGAGACACACTCACCGCACTTCCTGCCCAAGGCCAGGTCCGAGCCACGCCCTGCTCCCCCTGACGAATCAGCACACCCCTGTGCTGACCTGACGTACGCCGGACCAGCACATGCTGCTTGTGCATGCGGGGGGCGGGCGAAGCTACATGTCCAATTTCACTGCCAACGCTGAGGTGACATGGTATCGTCCGCTGAAGACAGCACACTGTGATGTTGCAGGGCCCATGCCCATCATGCTGACACAATGACCACACAGACACACTTGCTCAGATGGTGTGAATGGCTACGGGCACGTGCGCCCAGCCACATTTATTAGCAGGCACACATATCGAGTGACACCTGTGTTGGATGTGTGTGAGGTGTGTGCACACCAGCCGGCAAGGGCTGCCTGGTGCAGTCAGAAATCTACAACAGTGTACATCGTAAAGGACACAACCATTCAACCATAAAGGCCCCATGACTTGTGCTGCACAGAGTTAGTGGCCCCAGATGCACAGCATCCTGCACGAGCCTACCGCCATGGGCCGCTGACTTGCGGGGCACTGGGGCAGGGTCACGAGTGCAGAGCAGGCTTCCGTAGATGACAAAGGGGCTTGTTGCGGAGTGCCTTGGTGGACAGTGGAAGGTGTACCCCCAGGGCATGATGCAGAGGGCAGAACCACGCTGAAACAGTCACTATGGTGGAGATGAATGGAACAGACACATGTCGGACACCAAGTCCGGTCCAGCCAGATGAAGATGCAGAAAACCACCAGGCCATGGACTCAGACGCCACCAAGGTCCAACCCGGTAGGGCCCATGACTCATTGTGCACAGAGTTAGTGGCACCAGTGCTGTTAGGGGGTGCCGCCTTCGATGAGTCGTGTCCAATAGTGCGGACTCCTCCACATCTTACCCAAGACACAGTTCCACATGTGTGACCTACTGGACCGCAGTGTAGGCCTGAAGCAGCGGTCAGCAGGGGTCATTCACTGAGTGTCGCTGGCTTAGGTTGGATGGTCCCACCGGCCTGCGTAGTACAGGTTCAGTGGCAACACGGGATGCGGACTTGCGGTGAACAGGGTTCATGGCACCAGGTCAGTTGTTGATAGTGTTCGATCACCTCCGTGACTCTGATCCGGCTTTCGTCCGGACTGAGCCGCATCTTCCTCTTACTCCTCTCCGTGCATTCACTGGTGTGGACTCTGCCATTCAAGACTCAGGACACAGTTTCATATGTGGGACCTACTGGAGCGCAGTGTAGGCCTGAGCCCTCATCCATGTGTCGCCGGTTTGCGTTGCACAGGGTTAGTGGCACCACGTGTCGCCCGGCTTGCGTTGAACAGGGTTGGTGGCACCACGTGTCGCCCGGCTTGAGTTGAACAGGGTTAGTGGCACCACGTGTCGCAGGCCTGATCAAAGGAGTCAGGTGCTGTGGCCGCTGCCACGTGGCTCCAGGGTCACTGCCATTCAGGACTGAGGACACAGTTCCACATGTGGGACCTACAGGGCCGAAGAGGACGCCAGTGGAGTATGTAAATGAGAAAGGAGTAATGTGGGCCAGCGTCGGGGGGCCAGCGATGGTCTGCGGAGGCTGCAGAGGTCGCAGGACTGGTGCTTGGAGCTTGCACCGGCACGTGGTGGGCCCTCTTTGACACACACCGGTGTAGGCAGGTGAGCAGAGCCTCGTTGGTGCGCTGGGGCAGGCATGACGGGTCTGGGGACCAGCAGCCCGGGGTGCAGCAGGCGCACAGGGACGCAGGTCCCGCCGCACCCGGCGCAGGACTCGTGGCAGGCTGAGAGGCACCGCCCTGGCAGTTGCGTTGTCCATTCCGAATGAGAACCATGCCCAGTGCGACAGGATTTTTGTTCACACCCCTACGCAGGCCTGGCATACGCAGGTCCAGCCCACTACGCACGCGCATGCAGGGGGGCGTAACGTGCAACATTTCCACGTTCTGCCCCACAGCCTGTGGGGACATGGTAGCGATCCACTGGCCACTACACTCCATGCACCAGCAGTTGGTCTCCACATGGCCATTTCTGTGGTTTGCACTCTGTGGTCTGTCCGGCACCTCCACGCCACACCTGGCATTGGGTAGGTTCACATTCCTTAGTCACTTGCTGCTCTCGCACATGCCTGCTCCATACCTCTCCTCACATCCTGCAATTGTGTGTCTGTGGTGCCATGCCGTGGCTGGGTAGTGGGCATGGCAAGGCCAGATTCCCAATGGAGTCATGTTGTCATGTCTGGTCGGTTGGCATGTTGTGTGTCATGTTGTATGTAGTTGTGCTGCGTGCCCATTGTCAGTGTTGTGAGTTGCATGACTGTGGGCTGGAGGTGTGTGGTGTGTTCATTTTGGACTTACCAACGGGCACTGCATTTCCATGGGTTCCATCCTGGGAGTGCTGGGTGATGATGGACTGTCGGGAGATGTGTGAATCATGCACTCTGCCTGGGGAGTTGGCCACGACATTGTTGAGGAGTCCCGGGCGGGCCACTATTGCCTGCACATTCATGGTATGCATGTGCTTTCTGTTGTGGTAGTTGTGTGCAGTGTCGGCAGGGGGCACGGGGGGTACATGTGTGCAGTTGATTGGCCCTGACACGTGAGGGAATCCAGCTATGGCGTAGGGGCCTTGCTTGGTCTCCAGCTGCTCCTGTGCAGTGTGGGTGACGTGGAGGTGCTGGGTAACAGGCTGATGTTGGCATCCAGGACAGGTGTGATGACCTTGGATGGGGCTGGCTGTGTGACTCCTCCGACTCTGGCAGTTGTGGGTTGGGTGGTACCAGAGGCCGACATGTGCTGCGCAGCCGGCAGCTTTGTCTGCGGAGGGATGTTGGTTGTCCGCTGGGTTGGTACCGTCAGCAGGTGGGAAATGTGGGTCAGAATGCGGGGGATGGTTGTCCTTTTGGGCCTGTAGTGGGCAATGTCCTCCTCTGGCGTTGGGTCTGGGCGGCAGGTGCATTTCAGGTGGGTCCGCTGTCTTTGTGTACGCTGCCTCTGTGGTGTTCCTGGAGGGGCGGGTCCTGGGGGTGGTGGCGGGCCTGGGGTGGGTGGGGGTGGGTGCTGTGGCCCTCATGGGTCTCGGAGCTGCATGATCATTGTGTCCATGGCATCTGTGGGTCTGCAGATGTGGCTCTTGGCTGGGCTCCCTTTCATGCTGCAGGTAGTCGTCCTGCTTAACACCATCAAAAGGCAGGTGTTAAATCCCTGCTGCTACCGCGGCTTATCGCCTGTTTTTGGTTCGCATCGCAGATCTGGCAGTTCGTTGTGAAAGTGGTGTTGTGGTTTTTTCCTGTGTTTTTGCACGGTGTACGCCTACTCTGCATCTCATTAGGGTTAGTTGGTGGTGTCCACCGTGGAGATAAGTTTTGGGGCAGTTGTCGCGGGAATACTGGCGATGTCTGCAGTTTGCACCCGCTTGTGAATGGGGTGTTAAATCTATCTCCACTTTTGATGGGTTAAGGTGGAGATAAATCGGTGGTAGGTCCTTGTGAATATGCCCCTTAGCCAATTTGGACTACCTCTACATGGTTAAGTTGCTGGCAGTATTTCTAGGGGTGTACAAAATTTTCATTTTTTGAAAAGAACGTTCGTGAAATTACATTTTTAGAAGGCTGCGGTTGCTGTCATGTGCTTTTTCATGCACGCCCACACCGCTTGTAGAAAAGTCTTGCAAAATACCAGCATGAAACGCATTCTAGCAGAAAATGTCTCTTTTTGAGACATCTATTAGGTAAACCTGTCTTCTGCAGGCAAAAAACACACAACATTGTTGTGCGAAATTTTTAACAGTATGAAATTCGGGAATTTTGTACATGTTGCTGGAGTGATTACAACTGCTTCCATGCCTAGGTATTTTCAGGGCAAATTAGGGACGTTTTGCTTATCACTCCAAAAAATGTTGGCAAACCAGATCGTAGGTATGAACCGCCATTATTGAGAATAGATTTAAATCAGAAACGCGGAGACCCAGATGCTAGAGCTGAAGGAGCTCTGCCAGTGACATAGCCAACATCAACACGTCAGTTTGACTGCGAGGCATGATTTATCCTTCATTACCTCCCTGCTCTAAATTACGTCAAATGTGCAAACTTTTTTATCTCTTTGATGACGCTGAAGAATTGTATATCCTTTAAAGGAGCGAAAGCAACTTATAAAATTATTCTTAGGCGGGACTCTTCCGTCCCTAGTCTAACTTCTATTTGTAAACATAACTTGAGCAGTTACTCACGATTACAATTTTTACACAAAAACAAAATAGAAAATGTTACTTTTTCTTTAGTAGTGTTTATTGCCTTTTATCTGTTGAATGACTGGATCTATTTGCGTGTTGATGTTCGCCTTCCTTCTGGGCCTGTCGTAGCTCATCATATGACAGAAATGGGAGCAATATTGTCCTCCTATGAGATAATCAGAATGAACCATCATTAGAGGATAGTTCATCGCATTTAATTAATTCATGATTAGCACCCTAATTAGGTGGTAGATTAAAACAAATTTAAATGTCATTCGCCTTCGAACATATTTTAGCAATGCTAAGCGATTTCAGCCCCACAATATTCGTGTATTAATTCTATGGAAAGAGGCACAATACTCAGGGGCATATTCACGAGAGCTATCGCCGAATTAACGGCACTTTGTTGCAGCCAAAGTCGTGATAAATTTACCCCCATTCACAAGCCGGTGTTAACAGCCCACAGCACCAGTTTACCCGCGATAACAGCCACAAAAAACATCGCCACAGAGGACCCTCGCAAATATCGCTGAGATGCAGAGTAGGCATTCCCGTGACTAAAGCCGAGACAACAGCACACCTCAACATTCACAACGACCAGCCACATCCACGATAAAAACACCAAACAGGCGATAAGGCGGGTTAGCACCAGGAAATCTACACCTGC